>CAOLHI010001744.1:0-336116 GCA_948474755.1 Ctenosaura bakeri
TAGGTCATTGGCTCTTTCGTCAAACTCTAGAGTTGTGTAGTAGCTTTTGTGGCCAACCAAAATGCCACAAAAACGTGCAGAGCTTTTTGTCAGGTGAGGTGGTTCACAAAAACTAGAAAATAGTAGAAAAGAAACAGAAATGTCCAAAATGTTCAAATGTCCAAAAATTAAGCCAGATGTACAGGCTGTGAGATCTGTAGTTAAACTCAGTCCCAAGATGCTATCTAGGTCTGCAGCCATCACATTCTAATTTGGAATATTCACATACTAGGATGAAGAACTGATGACTGATGTCTGTGTCTGGAAACACAATGACTGTCTGTGTCTATATGCTAAACTATGCACAGTTATGACAGGTCAATACTGTTTCAACTGCCATGGATACATCCCCTGGAGTCCTGGAATTTGTAGTTCAGAGAGGTAATTCAAACTCTCTGCCAGATTACTCTTAGGTCCTCTGATCACATTTCAAGTTGTCCAAACCTTCTGAAAGTATAGGTTTTAACATGGGAGCAGGATATCTGAAAGACTATCTCCTCCCATAAGAGCCTGGCCAAAATTTAAGGTCCTCAGAAGATGTCCACTTGCATCTCGCACCACCCTGTCAGGCTAGGCTGGTGGGTACACATGGCAAGTCTATCTCTGTATTAGCTCCCCAACTGTGGAATTTCTTTCCAAGGAAAGTCAGGCTAGGTTCATCACTTCTCAATTTCTGGGGCTATTTTGCTTGACCTTCAGTCCTTAGGGTGACTTCTTTGGCTGTGTTTCTAAAA
Source organism: Ctenosaura bakeri (assembly GCA_948474755.1). Classification (NCBI taxonomy): domain Eukaryota; kingdom Metazoa; phylum Chordata; class Lepidosauria; order Squamata; family Iguanidae; genus Ctenosaura; species Ctenosaura bakeri. Next base: position 774 of record CAOLHI010001744.1, read on the forward strand.
CGATTAATAAAGAGGATTTTTTTTTTCAGTATCTTCATGTCTGCTCATTTACTTAATATTTTAAGCACTTTTACCCATTGCATGTCACCTCATGGGCCTGGATGAGCTGAGAGATTATGGACAATTGCTATAAATAAATATATAAAAATAAAGCACCTGAACAGTGCCACAGAAGAGACTGGATTATTACAGTATAAAGGAGACTGCATTCAGATTCTGCAGTCATCCTAGGATAGGACCAAAAGGTATTCTAACCCATATCCTAAATATTTCTCCCTGATTACTGCTAACAGAAGTGGTAGCAGGAAGCTCCCATGTCAGTGAGACAGTGAATCAGCTCTGAGTTTTAGCCTGCAGTTTAAAGGAGCTGTCTATGGTGCTGGCCTTGTTTATGAAATGGGGACAGCATTTTGGATAGCATTAAAGTTCAGATGAAAACCCAGAGTAGGTTCACTGGTGTGTGTGTCTGACTTACCAGCTGCCACAGGCTAATTGTATGTAAAACATTCTTGTAAAAGCCAACTGGAGAACTGATTCTCTGTGGTATTTCATGTGATTTGACATACTCATAACAGATCATATTTTAGCAGATTAGACCAGTATTGTTGTATAGTTAAAAGCTGTTTTAATATGTGTACTTGATTTCATGTTGCAAATATATACATGGGATAGGCATGTTCCTGTTGTTAGGCCATTTCCACACTACACTGTTGTAGTACTATTATTCCACTGTTGGCATCCTATGGAATCCTGGGGTTTGCAGTTTAGGGAGGGGCATTTAGAATTCTCAGCCAGAGAGCTCTTTGGCCACAGTAAACTATCAACCCCAGAATTCCACAGGATGTTGAAAGTGGAACAATACTGCTATAACAGTGTAATGTGGACATGGCCTTACTTGCCATCAAGCTGAGTTCAGTTTATGACCATCTAAAGACCTCCAAGTGTCCCAGTCATGAACTGTCCAGCTCAGATCTTTGAAACTTAGGATCATAGTTTCCTTGAGTCTATCCGTCTGTAATTTACTTTACTGGGCATTATCCTTTTTTACCAATGAATCATGCCATTTCATTATATGACTTTGGACAAGAACCTCAATTTAGCTGTCATGGTTTCTAGTGAGACTTCAGGCCTGATTTTCTCTAAGACCCATTCATTTGTCTTTTCAGTGGTCTGTGATATCTGTAGAACTCTCCTTCAGCATCACATTTCAAATGAGTTGGGGGCAGGCATTTCTGACAGCTTTCTTCACTGATGTAAAAGTCAGAATGCTACGTATGGCATTGATGGTTCTGACTTCAGTCTTCAGGCATGTTCTCAACGATCTTATTTGCTATCTGTTTGCATTCCTGCCTTCTGTGTATCAATTCATGCTTGTTCATATGAAACAAATCTTGTTTTCCTGCAGCTGTTTTCAAAACCTAAGGAAATATAAGATCTTAAGTGGTCCTGCACATTTCTTTCTTGATTATGGTGGCAGGACTGCTGTTGATGCTCGAGCAAGAAGTCAATTCAAAAGCCAATAGGACTAGCCTTAGGGCTTAGTCAAATGAGACCTCTTCTTTAAAAATTCTGTTATACTGAACAGTGCAAAGGTTGCTTGTATTTTGGCCCATTCAAGGGCAATATGATAGAGCAGGTCTGTCCAGTGATAGAATGCTATGTGTGGAATGCTTTCTCTTGGGAAGCTAACTTGGTATGCAAACTATGCTTTTTTTTGCTTTTTTTTTTAATTCTCAAGTATTTTTATTTTCGCAAATATTATTGGGTCTCATACTGGGGAAAAGGCATGAATATTTATTACCGCTGATAAGTTGAATAAATAAATAAATTTTAAAGATTCTTTTAAAGTGCTTTTAGACCCTTGTACTGGCTTAGCCCTTCTGTTGCTTTACTTTTGGTTTCATTATGTCCTGTTACTGGCTTTATCTTAGTTTTATTATTTTCTTGTTTTTAATTTGTACTTTGGTTACTGGGTGGATTTAAGATGTGTCTCATTATTTTAAAGTCAGCTCTTAATACCTCTGCTGGCATCCCATTGCTCTTTCTCATGTTTGTACTATATTCATCAGAAACAGTGTGTGTTTGCACCACGATCTCTTGGTATCCATCCGTTAGCAGCTTGTATAGGCAACATCACAGAACCAAAGTGTGTTACTAGTGTTATTTTAAGTGTGTTATTTTAAGGGGTTGGTTTAGGTGGGTTGGTGGGTGGGGAGGATTGGGTATGTTTTTAATGTCTTTTAATGTATTTTAATGTATAATGTATTTTATGTTGTTCGCTGCCTCGATCCATGTGGAGAGGCGAATATAAATAAATATTATTGTTGTTGTTGTTGTTGTTGTTGTTGTTGTTGTTGTTATTATTATTATTATTATTATTATTATTATTATTATTATTATTATTATTGCTCAGTGAAGAGGAAGAGCACCTGATAAAATGTTGCTTAAGAACACCTGGATTAATTAACTGGAATGACTAACTGAAAGCAGCCAATCCCAGCACAGAAAACTCTGTGAGGAGTTGTGGGGAGTCTACAGTGAGAGGGAGGAGGAATTTTAAAAAGGAAAGACAACTTGTTGGTGACAGCTGGGAACAGATTGTTGGAGGAGTCAGTTGAGATCTGAGGGGAGTTACTGAGCATTGGGTATCTGAGTGATTTAAGGCAAAGGTCTGACATAACTCAACTGGAATAGACTAGAATTTAAGAAAACAATTATTCCATAAGTTATTAAAGTTAAGCTATTCGTTATTTTGTAAAACTGACGCCAGATAGCACCAGTAACCCTGAACCAAGATTGGGCCACGCATACCAAAAAGAACACAAAGCTAACACTCATAGTAATCCATGGTGAAGTCACCTGAAGGCCTAGGACCTAAATCCAAGGAGGGATTTTAAAGGGATAAGAGTGACAGGTTTCCAGGGCTAGGAACTGCAGGGCCAGCCTCAGAAGGAGTACATGAAGTGCTTTCAGGAAGCTGCCTTATAATGATTCAAATATTGGTCCATCAGGCCCAGTGTTGTCAACGCTGTCTGTCAGCTGCTCTCCAAGGTTTTAGGCAAGATTCTTTCTTAACCCTACCTGGAAATTCCTGGTGTTCTCGGGCGGGTCCCCCAACCAAGTGCTAACCGATCCCAATCCTGCTTAGCTTGTGAAATCAAATGAGAGAACCTTTCCTTGTACATGATCATGGCACTATGATCATATCTTTCATGGCAGCACCCTGTGAAATACTGGGATCTGCAGTTTGGTGAGGCACTATTGCTCTCTGAATCAGTTTGGTGAGGCACTAGACTCTCTGGATCAGAATTCAATGCTATAATCATGTGAAAATGCTCCTAGTTCATTAAGGGTGGTACAGTGGTAGTTAAGGTACAATATCTTTTGTTGTAATTTTCAAAAATTGTTTCAAAAATCCAAATCCCTGTGCCAAAACAGGTAAACCTAATCTTTCAAATCTGCCACCCAAGCAGTTTGTTGGGGACCGGGATGCCTGAAAACCTGGGAGACCAGGACGCCTGAAAACATGGGAGACCGGGACACCTGAAAACTTGGGAGACCAGGATGCCTGAAAACTTGGGAGACCAGGATGCCTGAAAATTTGGGAGACTAGACACACAAGGGGAGATGGCAAGTAGGTGAATTTTTCCCTTGGAGTAATAATGGCCTTTGCTAACAATTTCACAGATGACATCTAGGGTTGTATTCTAAGATATTTAAATTGAACATTTCATATTTAAGTTCAGCACTTGACTGGATGCTACAGGCTTGAGATTTCAAAGACAGCTGAAACATTCCTTTGCATAGCTCACTTGCAAAGCTCTTTCAGACACAATTCTGGGGTTTGTAGTTTTACAAGGTGTCACAGCCTTCTTTGCCAAAGTGTGCTGGTGCATCATCAAACTACAAACCCCAGGATGCCAGAAGGAGCTATGCAAAGAAAAGCCAGTTTTGACCTAGATTATCTCTGTACTGTAGTGGTCCTGTTTACACGGGCAGGAAAATGTGGGGTTAATCCACATTTTCCTGCCTGTGTACAAAGGGCCTTCGTGACATTTTCAGTCTGGGGAGATCCTGAGGCAAAACTATGACAATTGTCCTGGCCACATTTCTTCAGAGGGAGGTTTGCCTTTGCCTAGGCTTTTGCTAAGGCTGAGAGAGCATGTCTTGCCCAAGATTATCTTTCTTTCCCTTGCTTTATAAACCCTTTTTAAAAAAAGGATTCAAAAGATTCGAGATTTATGAGATTCGTGGATTCCCAGAACCTTCCAGGGATTTGGATCTGGATTCAGAAAATTCCGGATTTGTCCCATCCCTACTATGCAGTCCATATGAACCATGATACCGATTCAACTTTGGAGTAAAACAGCTGCCCAAGGATGTAACTTAAAATGCATCTGACACAGTGACGCATAAACATAAATGCCATTGCCTAGTCCCAGACAGAGCAGATTAATTGAATCAATTAATGAATCGTAAATCAACACCTATATAAATCTCATTGATTTAATAGGTCTGCTCTAGCTTGGACTAACAATAGGATTCAGGTTGCAATGTGTCTTTTACCAAGCTCATTTAGAGTTTGGAAAAGTTGCTTTTTTGGACTATAGCATCTAGGATACCCCAGCCCTGGCTTTTCCAAGCTCTCAGTCAGCAAAACATTTTTGGTCACCTGCTTATTTTCCCTCATCAAAGAGGGGAAAAAAAGTCTATGATTAGCATAACCAAGAATTGGGGTTCTGGGAGCAAAATGTGAAAAGAGTTAATAAATTGTAAGATTTATTACCAAGGCAACTGGTGAGTCTTGGACTGGCAAATCTTGGCTACATAACAAGCTACCTTCAGCTCCATTCAACCAGCATTCCCCCCAACTGCAGGAATAACAGAGCACATGAAAGGTAATATTTTTTGCTATTAGTGAAGAAAGGGAAAAATGTGATCTTTGCTACAGCCTTGGGAATAATTTTCCAAAGCTACATAGAAAAAGCCGAAGTGAACAGTGCTTTTCTTGGCAGTGGTTTGCCTGCTTAGCTCACATCAATAATTTTAATGCTTTATTTGTGGTTTGGTTGTAGCAATTGGTGAAAGCCTATAGAGAGAGGAAAAAAGTGACAAAATCTACTAAATATTCCCAAAGTTCATGAGTTTCATTAAAAACACACTACAGTTTTGAAAAGCTCTAGAAACTATACAGGCTCATAAAGTGGAGCTATAAAATCAATTTATGTTACATTTTCAAACATCTCTGAACAACATTTTATGAGGTTTCAATTAGACCTTTATGGTTTGAAGAGTTACAATGACAGATTGTCCAGAGTTTTTTGAGATTCCTAAATATTGTTCCCCAGCATAATCACTGGCTAAACACAAATAGGGAGATGTTTGTTCTGAAATATACCTGTGTTTTCCCCACCCTTGTAGTTATAAAGATTGGCCTGAAACCAAACGTGCCACTGATTTCTTTCTTTCTTTCTTTCTTTCTTTCTTTCTTTCTTTCTTTCTTTCTTTCTTTCTTTCTTTTTGTGATCAGCAGATACAATTACCCTCCCACCCTAACTGATGAAAACTTTTTTTGAAGTACTGTTAAACTAATGCTTCAGTTGGCACAAATTGATACAAATGTTCTTTTTTAAAAAATAATAGTGCAAATATAGCATCTTAATCTAGACATTGCCAGAATGTCTAATACAGGAACTACAAAGAAGAGACAGTGATTCTGAATAGCTACACTATAAATTTATGAAAGGAACTTCCTCGCAATAAGAACACCTGGCTAATGGAACAAGTTGTCTGTGGAACTTGTGGAATCTTTTTCTCTGGCAGCTTTGAAGGGGAGTCTGGAGAAATATCTGCCAGCAGTGGATTAAGTCTAGAGGAGTGACTTTCACCTATTTGTCCCAAGATCAGAATTTCTGCTTCCATTCCAAAAGGCAGAGGCTTGACTGGCTCAGCTTCCTTTACTTTAGCAAAAAGCTTCAAAATCCAATCCTCCATCACCCTGAAATTTACATATCATAACCCTGCCAATGAAGGGTGCCGTCTTGGTTGATACAAGGCACTTTGCAAGCAAATAAATTCTCAACCTAATTTTAGTGTGCTTATTCCAAAGTAATTCTTATACATATTCAGGGCCATTGACTCCCCAGTAAGTGTGCTAACACTAATCCATACAATTCCCATCCATGTTATTGTTTGCCATTAAGTTGACTTCAACTTAGGCCATTTCCGCACTATACTGTTATAGTGCTCTTATTCTACTTTCAACATCCTATGGAATCCTGGGGTTTGCAGTTTAGAGAGGGGCCTTTAAGGATTCTTTAAGGATTTCATAGGATGTTGAAAGTAGAATAACCACACTACAACAGTCTGGTGTGGAAATGGCCTTATGGTGACCATATGAATGAAAGACCCCAAAGATCCTTGATCATCAGGTCTTGCAAACTCGGGGCTGTGGCTTCCTTTATTGAAGCAATGCATCTGTAGGGTGGTTTTCCTTTTTGCCACTGACTTCCACTTTATTGAGTGTTTTTGTCTTTTCTAATAACTCATTTCTTCTCACGAGATGTCCAAAGTACAGCAGTCTCAGATTAGTCATCTTGGTTTCTGTGGAGAGTTCGTGCCCAATTTGCTGTAGGACTCCTTCATTAATCTTATCAGTGATCCATGCTATCTGCAGAACTCTTCTCCAGCACTACATTTCACATGAGTTGATTCTTTTCATGTCAGCTTTCTTCACTGCCCAGTTTTCACAACTATCTGCACTGCATTTGATGAAAGTTAGGCCCAAGTAAGCAAGAACAGGATTTCAGACTTTTTTCATCTCCACCTTTTCTTCCACTGACAGCTTCTGATTTCTTTTGACTGCAAAGGCTATAGGAGAGGGTTCCAACAGAAAAAGGAGGGAAAGCCCTCAGGGGTATTTACTCCTTTCTCCATTCATTCTTTAGATGTAAAAACATCAGATTAAAGACCCGGGCGTTCTACCAAACAAGGCACTCAAAGTGGCTTTTAAAGTTCAGAAGAATAGCCATAAAAACAGCTACACAATAAAATAATACATTTACAAGCAGCATATAGAAGTGGCTTAAACAGCAATGAAACTTAACCAGAGGAAGACAGATAAAGTGAAACACGCAGTCTCAAACAGAAGGGATCAAAAAGCAACAGCACAAATATTTTTATACTGCTCAGAAAACTACCACTAGCACCAAAAGCACAAGGCCAGGACTGCAACTCCCAACAGTCCTAAGCTATCATCCTACCAGTGACATACACGGGTGGAAGTTGCGCTATTCATGCAAGGTGATTTTGTTTTCTGGATGATCCACAATGGTTGTGTCTGACTGACAGAAGCATTTAAGTGGAGTGTGTGGGACTACAATACATTAAAGTAATACTTAAAGCACACAGAATAGTGTGTGAGTGCATATTTCCTCTACGTATTGTCTTTTTTGCACTATGTAGTATAATTGCACAATGGATTGTCAGCAGTGCTTATTGACCATTGATCCATATGTGTTGTACCACACTAGTATTCAGGATAGGAGTTGTGTAACTCAACCAGTAAGTGTTTACATTATGCTGGAGTGATACAGCAGCTCAGGCCTAGCCAGTAGAGTCAGTAAGAGGAATATTGATAGTTGTAGTTCAACAACTTCTGAAGGACTGCAGAATTCCCAACCCTGAGCAAACTGCTTAGTAAAAGTTAGCAAAGATGGTGCATACAGAACATTCTGTGGTAGTAGGTGGTAGGAGTTCCATGACTGGGCTACAACTACAGAAAATAGTGTATCTCCAATAGCCATCCATTGAGCTTCAGAGAGGAGAGCATCTTGGAAAGGGCATCTAAGTGAAGTCTTGGCTGATTATCAGACTCATGAAAAAAAGCAGTCCCAGGCTGTGACCTGTGGTCCTCTTGATGTTATGGAACTACAATTCCCACCAGGCCTGGCCAGCCTGGCAAGTGGCAATTGGAAAGGAGTTCATCAACATCTGGAAGGCCAAAAGTTCTTCACTTCTAAATGTACGACTTTGTTGGAAAAGCCCAGCACTTCAAATTCTGTCTAAAAATTAATTGGAAATCAGTGGGGATCTTTAAGTACAGTACAAATACACTTACTAAAGCAGGTCCAGATTCAGAGTTTGAGAACACTGCTTCTATTTGAACTCCCAACTTCCAAAATTCCTCAGCCAGCTTTTGACCAGTTATATTCTCGTATTCTGGGAGTTGTGGCACACACAAGGTGACGTTTCCAAGTTCTGTCCACACCAATAACTTGGTTGCATTGTTCTGGATCAATCAAAGTTTCCGAAGACTTTTCATAAGGCATTTCCATGTGTAATGGATTGCAGTAATCATGTCTGGCCATAGTTAATGCTGATGATGAGATCATAATTGCTATGATGATGTGCAGAATCACAACACTTTTTTATGGTTTCAGGACTGCTATCTTTGAAGCGCCCACTGGATCCAACACAACATAGAAATCTGGAGAACAGTGAGATAGTCTTCTTTCCATTTAAACAGAGTAAAGCTATAGAGGTTGATGAACAAGAAGCAAACAAGAGGACACAGTTACACAATTTTTTTTTAAAAAAAACAACAGCACCTGCTATAGATTCCTGCCTCTCACCCACAACTATAAATTTAGACAGATGGGAAGCCTCAGGTAAAAAATACCTGGCAGGATAGAGCAACCCCTCCCTTATGGTATAATAGACAGACTGATCAGGTTATCCGAGTAAGATTAAAAATAACCTTTGGCCATGACTTTGGAGATGAAAAGAAAACATTGGAAAGCAGCCAGATCAATCATGTGGCACCTTACATGAAATTGTTTGAGAAATTGCCAGCACAGAGCAGATAAACTGGGGGAAAATATGGGTTTGGATTTACTTACATACTTTCTTTCTTTCTTACTTACTTATTTATAAAACAAATTGCATTCTTTATTTTGGACATTCTGAGAGGGTTGTTCAGTTTGGAAAACAGATGCTGAATGAAAGGACTCCCTAACAATAACAACAAGCTCTGTAAATGATTCTTTAAGTCATGGTGTAAGCAGACAACACAACACAAAGTTTTCATTGAGTGAACCGGGAGTGATCTGATTGACAGCAACGCCTTCCAAAATATTCTTGTCTGGATTTTTGGTGGAAGGTGTTACATAGCTCCAAATATTTGTTGCTCTGTTTCTGTGGCAACAAAAGTGGAGTGGCTTAATACTGAGACAGCATCAATGCGCAGAGTTTGGAACATTTCAGTGAGTTTTTGATATTTTTTGATTGGATTTTTATTTTACCTGTCTTTTCATTCCTTCTTCTCAAATAAGGCATATGGTCCAAAAATTTGTACTTATAACTGAAAGGAAAATGAGCTTTCTATTAAAAATGAAAGTTAGAAGAAGAATATCTAACAACATTCCTAAAATCAGACGTGACTTAATTAATTAGAAGAAATTGTAGTTTCTCGTTCTTCTCATCTTTCTATAAAATAGACAGTGGGAGTTCATGGCTTCCATGTTCTTGGGATGGCATATTTGCTATAGGTTGTGGATTACTTTAAAGTAACCCCCAAGGTACTGAATCCTGTCCCCAAAATAGGGTCGGCACCTTGGATAGGTCTTTAAAGTTCAGACTAATACTGAAATGGATTCATTGTCTCACATTCATGGAAAGCCACCATTGGAAGTACAGTGCTCCCTCCATATTCATGGGTTTGACTTTCCTGAATTTGATTATTCATGAGGCAAGTGCTTGCCACCCTCTCTCCCATTTTCCACCTCCCATTCCCTTGCATTCCTCACCCAAGGCTTGCCAGAATTGTGTTTAAAATGACCACTTTTTCCTTTTGGGTGAGGAAAGCCCCTCTCCCACTGCTGGAGGTGTCTCCTCTCTGCCACGTGGCTGTGCTTTCTGCTGTGTAATGGCTGATGATTGGTCAGGTCCTCTTCTTGTTCCTACCCCTTCAATTTCAAGATGGGCACTGGAAGTACTGTATTTGCTGGAGTATAAGACTCACTGTTTTTCTGTACTGTATTTGCTGGAGTTTTTCTGTACTGTATTTGCTGGAGTACAAGACTCACTGTTTGAAAATGGGGTGTGTCTTATACACCATTGTGTCTTATACACCAGCAAATAGTTTTTGCCAGTGTATAAATGGGGTGTATCTTATATATGGGTGCATCTTATATGTTAGCAAATATGGTAACTAGAAACCAAGAACTTCTCCCTTGGAGGAGACAGTGCCAGTAAGCTCTTTACTTTGTCTTTTTTCTCCCCTTACCCCAACGCTGGGGCCAGAAGCAAAAAAATGGGATGGGGAACTCTGGAGGGGAATCGCACAAGGGGGGGAGTTGTTTGCGATTTTTCCACTTTCTTGAGGGTTGTATGCTCCTAACCCTTGTGAATATGGGGGGGGCATAATGTAGTAGATTTTGTATAGTAGCAGATTTTTCCACCAAGAAAAAAAATTATATGTACAAGGAAGGCTCTCAAATGAGCATATACTATGCCCAAGTTCCTAGAATTGGTTGTTTTTTGATGACAAGATGTTGGACATGATGACACTATGCTGAGACAATTGTTCCAGAATATCTTAATAATACACCAGAGCTTGGAAACCTTACTTTTGGAGATCAGAAAAAGTATTAATAGACCACATGCTGGTTGAAGGATTCAGGAAGTTGTAGTCTCAAAAGTACATCTTCCCCTAGTTCTGCACAATGCATAAACCCAAACTATTTCTGAAATATTTTCTTGGCATAGCTGGAGAACAAAGTGGTGGAGGAAGCAACTGGTGAAGTGCTGGGTGTCAACAGTTGCCAGCACTGGAATTAGAAACCTGCAGATCCATGCACAACTATTGTGTATGGTCAGCTTACTGGTTGGAACATTTCTATTGACAGTTAATATATTGGGTACTGGACTCCATCCCAGAACCAATGGAAGATTTTTTTTTCTGCCCTAGGAAAAGTGCAGGATAGAGCCTCTTTCCCACTCTATGAGGAATGCTGCTTGAATTCAGTTTCAGAACTTGCAAGAGATAGTGTTCCCCATCACTGACAGACTCATTTAGAAGAACCAAGAAAGGTCATACAACATAAAGAGCCCTGCCATCTGTGCTCCAACAGTGAAGGCCAACTACAGAGTCTAGGAGTCCACATGATTGTCCTTCTGGTCCCCAGCATATACCATTGGAAGCCATCACATCTCTCTATCTATTAGTAGGTCTGTGTCCTTTTCCACCCTTCCAGGTTAGTTTTCTTCAACTGGAAGCTCCCCTGTTCGAGCCAAGACCTTTCCTGGCCAATGATAGGTGTTGTTTTTTTTCATGGCTCTGATGCTCCATTCATTCCCTGATGTTGACCTGACTGCTTTGACTCGAGACTCCTAGCTCTGACACTGGGGTGAATAAGGAAGAGTGAGGTGGGAAGTAGTAGAAGGCATTTAGGGAAAGGAAAAGTAGTATGTGTCCTTGGGTACTGAAAAGGCAAGTCCAGCATCAGTACTCATATGAGCTAGTATAATATATATATTTTTCCTATTTGGATTGTTCTCTGACTAGCTATGCATGTGGTGGTGGATGATCCTTTTTACTGTACTATGGACTATTTTATGTACGAAGCTACATTAGCAGGTGGCTTCTAATAATGAGGCTACATAGACCCATATTTCCTGGGGATAGATTATTTGTGTGGGCATTTCCCCACATAGCATTATTCTATTCATATTTGTTCAGTTGTGAAGAATGAAGTGTCTGGGGCCAGTTAAAGATAATAAGTCTCTGATTAAAACAGTTTTACTGGCTACCAGTTTGTTTCTGGGTACAATTTAAAGTTCTGGTCATGACCTGTAAAGCCCTATACAGCTGAGGTTCAAACTATCTGAAAGACCGTATCTGCCCCTGTGAACCTGCTTAGAGTTCTAAGATGTACAGAGGAACGGTTTCTCTTGGTTTCATCACCATCACAGGCTCACTTGGTGAGCTACTTTCTCAGAGGCTTCTCCTAACCTCTGGAACTCCATTCCACAGGAGGCTAGGCTGACCTTTTGTCGGCAGGCAGAGACTTTTTTTTTTTTAAAGCAGGCTTTTAATGTGTAAGCAGGGAGCTTCTTATTGGGACACTTTATTTGTCTTTTTAAACATCTGTATGTCTTTTAAATTATTTTATACTGTTTTATGTGGTGATTTTAATTGCTTTTAAAATTGTATTGTGAAGGTTTTTTAATTGACTGTCTCTGAGAGCTGCCTTGGGTCCCATCCTGGGAGAAAGACAGTCTATAAATGAAATGAATGAATGAATCCATTCCTTTTCCAAGATGATGCCTCTACTGTAAATGTCAAGAATATTAATGTATTGGTATGAATAGGGCTTAGAAATGATTTTTTTGAGACTACAGTTCCCAGAATTTGGTAGCAGGCATGGTCACTGGTCAGTCTGACTGGGGATTCTGGAAACTATAGTATGAATATCAACAACCAGGCTGTGAGTGTAAAATTCTGTTAATTCTTCGTTGTTTCCTAGGTCACCTCAGATATCTTTTGAGTTTCATTTCCCTTCTCTTCCTGCTTACAGCAGCAAGGATAGAAGTACCAGTAATACATATTTTAAAAAGTGACAACAAACTGGTCAAGATAAATGCAAAATAAAACCAGCAACAGTACATGGTAGAACCCAAAGCGAAGTTTTGACTCTGCAAACAGAAACATACTTACTTTTGAGTAAGTTCCACTAAATTACTCAAAACTTGGAAATTTACTTTTAGAAGCAGTTGTTATAGTTCCATGGTATCAAAAAAGCTACCATTGTAGTTTTAATTTTTAACTCTGAACAAAACATATTTACCATTTATTTATTTAAAATAATAACCATATGAGAAGTTTCTGTCCTGTAATACAAACACTGTTCTCTCTACTTCATCATTACTTCAGCTCATAAAATAAAGTGTAAGATAACAACTCGAAGCACAGCACAAGCCAGCATTTCAACCATGTAGTGAGGTAGTACTTCATAACTACAGAAGTAAATAAAATTAATTAGATTGCAAAAAGATTGAAGCTGTCCCTTGCCAGGTTATAGTCACAATGTAATCTTGTTATACTTTTACTATTTGGAAAAGAAACTACTCATAAATAACTTATTAATTTAATGACTTAACTTCTATGCTTTGGGCTTACGGTACTTATCAGAAGACATGTATAGGATTGTGCTGACAAGTTCATCTGGCCTTTATTCATTATTCTGCTGCTTTAAACTCCATGTTGCCCACAACAAATACAAATTATGCCAAACATATCTAAAGGACAATAATGATATCTATGGGAAGATAAAATGCGGACATATAATAAAATCATTTGTAATCAGGTGATCTGATTCGGACTTCAAGTAAATGTATACAGGATCCAGAAACTGGCTAAAACAGGAAATCTCCATTATTATTCCTTTAGAAAAAAAAGAAAAAAAGAAGAAGCTAAGGATAGCATTTGGATGAAACTCCTTAAGAATGGAATGGCAAGCAGAGAACCAAGGCCCAATCAGTCAGTGTGGAACCTGCTTGTTTTGAGCACAGAAGGTGTTAAGGAAAAGGGAGCCAGACGAATGAACTTTGGATAACCAGACAAAGGTGTATTTAGCAGACCTTTCTCATTTAATTATGAAGGGTCAAACAACTTGTTAATTTATGACTTGGTTCATGCTTAAACAAACACCCAAAATGGAACACTGAAACTAAACAAATTGAGAGGTTTGGTGAAAGTTGTGAAGCGTTTGAGCATTTGCCAGGAGTAACGAAGTGGAAAATGTTCACACCACAGGCTACATTACAATACACCTGTACAAATAAAATGAAAGCCAGGACTGTCTGATAATCAACCACTGCCTCTTTAAGGGCTTCTATATATTATCATATGTTGGAGCTGATTAGGCTGAAGCAAAGGCAGTCTTTTAAATCTGGAAGGTACAGATTCATCTCTGTAAATTGAAGCACACACATTCACCAGTATTTGCAGTCCTCATATCATACCAGGATGCTAGATACATATATAAAAAGTTTCTTCTGCAAGTAATTGCAAATCTCAAACTCACATAACAGTGCCCACAAACATGTTTATACAACAGGACTTCTCTGGATGTGGGCATGTTGCAGGGTATGTATTTCATAGAATTAACGATATAAGAGCCTGAGGAGCTTACAGCCTAAAATGGGGTGAGAATGGGTTGGCCTTCCACGTAGTGTGGAACTGCATTCCTCACCATTGGTTAGGCCGGTTATGCTGGTTAAGGTTGCTGGAGCTGAAGTTCATTACCACCTTGAGGACAACATAGTTGCTGCCCCTGAACACTCAACAGAAACAACATAATTTCCAACTGTCCCAATTCAGTAGGGATCATCCCAATTAATCATCTGTTGTCCACCTTACTGTTTTTAAAATGTCCCAGTTTGCCTCTCCACTTCCCACCTTTCCTCTTTGTCTTTGGCTTAGTTCAATTGCTCCAAACAGAGTTCAAAGTATAAAAGTAATTTGCACTCAACTCAGCAACAGGGAGAAGAGATGAGAACACCAGATCTTGCTTTTCCCAGCAGGTTCACACAAAAGCAAACTGCTTCAGCCTCTCTTAGCTTATGTGTTCTCCCTCATTAATAACTTTGGCCATTTGGTCGACATTCTGATGCTGTTTGGCTACGTGTGTCCTGGTTTTCCTCTGTGAAATGTTGAAAAACATAGGGAAGGCAACAGATGAGGATGAGGAGGAAAATATGGCAAGCCTGAATACTCACTTCATGCTGCAACATGTCCCTCACCCCACAAAATCAGGTTGGTCTGACTCTTCCATCAGCCCTACCTAGCACAGCCAGTAGTAAGGAATGCTGGCAACTACAGTTCAACACTTTAGGAAGCACACTTTAGCCACTCCTTATCTAAAGGTCTGCATGCAATATTGCAACTACTGTATTTGCAGGGATATAGCTGCTTTTTTGGTGGTTGAAGGGTTGGTTTTTCTTCCCTATGAAAGGGTAACTGTAATTTCCTCTACTTTTCTAAAACAAACAATGTATTTTTTATGCTCCGCTTTCTCTCACCTTATCCCTTCTTCATACCTTTCTTATTAAAGAAAAAAAAATCATTTGCTGTAATATTGGCCAAGGTCTTGCATTACTTGATGGAATCTGAGTTGTGTCAGATGGAACTTCATGTTGTCCCTGCATGAAGAACCCACTTCCCTCCTACAGTTCATGCCCCAATGTTGTCATTTAGTGTCTTGAGGAGGGTGGGGAAAATCAACAAGTATCTGGTTAGGCTCCCATAACTGGATACAAAATGACAAAGGGATCCTCCAGGACCACCAGAGGTCTTCTGGAGGTCCAGGAGGATGATGTCATTGTTATGCATAAAGCTGTAGAAACACAGGCAGCCTATTGTTGGCTGCTCCTTTCCTTTCCTTGGTAGCTAAATGGCTGCAGCGGGCACGACAGGGGGGAGTGGAGAGGTGAATTGTTCACTTGGACTGACCATTGAAATGAGGAGGTAGTGAATACCACCCCTTGTCCTGACCACAAAAGGACATACACAGCAACAGATTGGACTTATATCTGTGTACATCACCAACAGGATGCTAATCATTATTTCTGTCATCAAAAATTTATTCATATATATTACTGATGTAAACAATCTGCAAGTTCTTACATAGTTCCATGGTTACCTCAGGGTGTCTAGCAACATGGTATCAGATAATATTTTTTTGATAAAAATAGTAATGTATGCTCTTAAGCTCAAATCATTGGAAATTTGTTCAATTAAAAATACAGTTCAAAAATTGCAGTTCATATAGTTCGAAAGGCCTTCCCTTTCAATCACTCATGTAACAAAAATATTTTATGAACTGAAAATAAAAACTGAAATGGTTTAGCAGGCCTTGATAGCAGAGAGAGTTCCACAATGAAGAGGCAATCTTTTTAAGGCAAATTCTTCTTGTTACCACAGTAGATTATTTGTTATTTTGCCATTAAGTTAACTTTGGCTCATGGCTACCCTGTGAATGAGAGACTTCCTGTCTTTTTAGTAGGCCATGGTATCTATAGATCTGCCTGCAAGTACCACATTTCAAATAAGCTGACTTTCTTGCTGTCAGCTGTCTGTACTGTCCAGCTTTCACAGCCATATTTAGAAATTGTAAATACAGTGTTCTAGATGATTCTGACTTTGGCAGTAGATTCTGACTGTAATAGATATTCCTGCCCAGTCAGTGATAAGTGAAGAAATCTAACGTTGCTCATGTGTTGCTGACCACAAAGACTAATGGGCTATTTCCATTTTGAATTTGTATAGTTAGATCAGGCTGGACTAATTTCAAACTACACTATTATTCAGAGTAATAGTTGTCATGTTGAAATTTTGCCTAGCAAATAAGGGCAAACTCATTACAGAGGTTCTCTTCATTTGGATTCAACCTCTCAGAGAAGTTGCAGAGCCGGTTTTTATTTTCATTTCTACCATGCAGGCTTGAACCCTGTGAAAGCATTTTAAAGATGTATTTATGGAGCATATGCAGAGTGCATTTTCCTAATTAACAAGCTGTAAAAGTAAATCTTCACATAGCGTAATATAAAGAGCAAGGTTTCCAACTCAGACAGTGTACATTGCAAGCAAATTTAATTCTCAACAATGCTCTTACGTATATTAACTACTGCCAGCATCGCAGAATCTGACCATCTGCTAAATTTAATTTGATTATTGGTCACCACAAAGTTGTTACTACTTAAATTTTTAAAACTATTCTAAATAGCAGTAATAACAATCTTCCCATAATGATTGTAAACATAAATTTTAAAAGGAAGGACCAAATTAAAAGAGAGAAAAACATACATCTCGGTTGACAATAAGAATGATCAATTGTAACCAAGACAGTCAATGTGGACTAGTGGTTTGAGCATTAGACTAAGACTCTGAAAGACCAGGTTTGAATCTCTGCTTGGCCATGGAAACCCACTGGGTGACCCTGGGGAAGTCACACTCTCTCAACCTCAGAGAAAGCCAATAGCAAACCTCTGAACAAATCTTGCAAAAAAAGAAAACTCTGATAGGTTCCCCTTAGGGTTACAATAAGTGTGAAAAAGACTTGAGGCACACAAAAACAATTATAGCCTACTATTTCTCACCATAAGTTGAGGTTGACTTGACAGCTGTTAACAACAACAATTTCTAATCAATCTTTGATTTTACCTAAAATAGCTTTAAGTAATAGGCTATTTGGAATGTTTCTCCAGATATATCCTTGACTTAGCCGACCTGCTTTGTTTTCCTTGGGAGAAATTTTTGCTTTTTTTTGTTTTCTCAGAGAATAACATTTGGGATCAAAGAAATGGATTTTCTGGGCCTGGAGCTGGGAATTCTAGGGTCAAGACATAGGGTGATATGACGTGACCCTCACTCTTAGCCCTTGACTATATACACAATTCCTTTCTTCCTACTGCTTCAGGCGATCACTCCTCTATATACCTTTATGGTAGGAGAGGCAATGTGTTCTTGGTCGACCTGGATTCCACTGACAGGCCAAAGGTCAATCTCAGGTCTGTTCCTCAGTCCTCTGAAGTAATAAGCTGTCTGGAATCTTGTGGAACTCCACAGGACCCCTGTAAGAGGCAACCCCTGCTGGTGTTTTCACAATGAGCCCAAGGGGAAGAGGAGCAATTAGAAATGTCTGAAACATTTTGTGCCGCCAGGCCTGTGAATGCACGCAGACTAGATATTGCATCATAAATTCATGAATCCTGTGAAAGAAGAACAAGATATCAGAAGGACCTGAGGCCCTGACACCTGATATTATGAAATATTCCGCTCCTTTCAGAAATGGGAGTATTTGGGGGTTATAATAAATGGTGCAGTGGCTCAAGGCAACTTGAACTTGCTTGTTCCTCAGCTGCTGCATGCCGGTCTATCTTATAGTAGAGCAAGAATGGGAAATGAAGTTGACAAAAATTCAGAGCACGAAGAGTTGCAGATGCAATCAGGAAATGTAGGGTTAAACTTCCTTGAAGATAGAAATGGTTGGTATTTTGAATTAGTAGGCATATTTTTTTCAGAATGGTTGAATTAGTAGGCATATTTTTTTCAGAATGGTTGGTATTTCATTTTAGAATGGCTGTCTTTTGTGTTATGCTAATAGCCAGCATGGTGTAGTTGTTTGAACATTGGACTATGACCCTTGAGACCAGGGTTTGATTCCCTACTTGGCCATGGAAACCCACTAGGTGACTGTGGGAACATCATAAACTCTCAGCCCAAGAAAACCCTGTGATTGTCTTCCTTAGGTTTGCCATAAGTCAGAAATGTCTTGAAGACACACAACAACAAAGACCTGCTTTGATTTAACCTGTGCTCAGAGTGGTTGTCAAAATATAACAATTCCTTTAAAGTATAACTATTGCTTCATCTAGGCCAAGGTTAAAAAACCTCTCTTGCCCCAAGCACCACATTTAATTTTGGATAGGTTTTCCTTTTGAGGGGGGGGGAGATCTGCATTCCACTACAGGCTTCCTTCATTTATCTTACAAGTTAGGGAATGGAGCACTGCCAGAAGACAGAATTGGTTGAAGAGTGGAACCCATGTACAATACTGTAGGGAGCATGTAGGTCTTACGGAAGCTCACTTGGGACTTACTGCATGCGTACTGCTGACAAAGTCTCTCAGCCATGTTAATGCTTCCCTCCCAGCTCATTTTGCAAGCAGTGCATACATGAGGGTGGTCCCAAGAGAGCCTCCATTGGCCAGATGAACTGATGAAAGAGCAGAACCTCATTGAATTAATGGAATTTGGAAGCATCAGAAGATTGAGTTGTGAGATAATGGGACATCAAAAGGTGGGGGCTTCCTGTAGTTGATGGGACTAAAAGAAAAAAAAGTAGGACTTAATATGTTCTAGTTTAAAACTTTTTCTGCCATAGAACACTGGCCTTTCAAGAACAGCAATGACTTCCAATTTGCTTCTGAGCTTAATTCAAGATGCTGGTTTTGACCTAAAAAGCTCTAAGTGGCTTGAGACCAAAATATTTGGAAGACCACATCCCCCATATGACACTAGCCAAACTGGAGATTTTCAGCAAAGGTCCCTATGTATGCCCTGACACATTGCAAGATGAGATTGGGGCGTACATGTGAGTTGGCTTTCTCTGTAACACCACCTCCACTGAGGAACTCTCTGCCAAGGGAAGTTACATTGATTCTACCTCTTCTGAGCTTCCAACAAGCAGCTAAAATTGTGTTTTTATGTGCGGCCTTTGTTCCTTGAAAAACCTCACTGTTCTGTTTGGATTTAAATTATTTTTCTGGATTTTTAAAAAAAATAAATTATGTATTATTTTAAATGCTTTTATACGTTATTGATAGTGTCTCATTAAAGGCATGCAAAAGTACCTTAAATAAATAATAAATTAGGAGAGGCACATTTTGGAAAGGGAGAGGAAAGCAGTACAAAATCTGGGAAACCAAAAAAACAATGGTGTAATGAGAAGGTCTATGTGACCTTCTGAGCAAACCTAGAGGGATAGACTGTAACTTTCGGAGCAACATATTCACTTTTGGTGTTTGATGCTGCATACCTTTGTTTTAGACTATACAATCCAGACCTTTCTGCTTCTGATTAGTCAGCTAAGATTCCAACATAAGCTGCTTTTTTAAATCAATACTTGGGAGAAAAAGCACCTGCTTTTTCCAGGATTGCACTCACATCACTACACTTCCTCCACCCACATTCTTCATATGATTTGTGTGGTTTCAAACCACACCTGAATTGATTGAACCACCAGGGTGGCTATTTTCAATATGACCTTTGTGGTATGGGAAACAACCCATATCACAAGGGTGCAGCAAATCTTGCAACACTAGTATTGCTGAAATCATGTTTATGAAAATGAAATTTTACATCCATAAAAACTAAAAAGTTTGCTGTTAGCACATTTGTAGTAGTACTTTAAGCATTTCCATATTTTCAGTGACTGGGTTATGGTATCATAAGTGGAGATGACAAATAACACACCACTCGGTGTCTTATGCTTCACAGATTCTGCTGTGTGTGTCTTTGTTAATTTTGACAATGTTTGTCAAAATGTTTGAGGCCTCTTGCTAAACTGCAAACCCCAGGATTCCATAGGATGTTGAAAGTGGAATAATAGCACTGTAACAGTCTAGTATGGAAATGACCATAGTTCCATGCCATTAAATCCTGGCGTTTCTAGTTTACTAAGGCACTAGGGCACTCTGGTTGAGAATTCTACACATCTCTTCTCACTATGCCAATCCCAGGATTCCACAGGACAAAACCATGGCAGTTAGGGTAGACTCATACTGCTATAATTTGGTAGTGTGAATATGTTCCTGCTGTCTGAGGTAGAGATTCTGACCCCAACTGCTCCTACTGGTCTCTTCCTAGAGGGTTGCTCTCATGTTAGGGCATACAGGATTTCAGCACATGGTACTATTGATCTGTGAGTGATATGTTGCTTGCAACAGTGATAACCTGCAAGAGAAAGCAGAGGGAATAATGGTGACAGCGCTTGGACTGGGTCAATCCACATTCTGCTCCCCACTGAGGCATGAAACTCATTGATCTTCTTGCAATATCCACTTTCAAGTAAGCAGGCTGAGCCAAATGAAGGCAAAAATGCACTCTTTCATCAGGTAGCAGCTTTTTTTTTTTTTTTTTAAAAATTATATTGTATATGGTGATGACGGTTCATATTGAATATGCACGATTTTGGAAAAATGAAACTACACCTACAACGGAACAGTGGTGGACAGCTTTTATGGAAAATAGAAATGCGGACATACTTACACAAAGATTGAAAGGGAAATCAGATGAGGACATAAACAAAGAGTGGAAGATTGTTACAGATTTGGGTTGGGGTAGATGGAGGGCATTACATTTTTCATGATAACAATTATTATACAGTTAACAGTTAATGAAATATCATGTAGCAAGTAAAGTAGAGATATATAGCAGGAACTAACAAATTATAGATTATTAACATTTTATTGCGATACGTGATATAACAAATAGAGGGAATATCAATAATTGTAATCCAGAAAGGAAAGGAAGAAGGAAAAACATTACATGTAACATTGCAGCTTTTGTTTCAAATGGAAATTCGCAAGAACTTCGTTCTCCCCATTCCAACATCAAACTTCTTTCTCCTTCCCTCTGTCATACTCACACACCATAGCACTGATCTGAAACCATCTTTGCAGATTCCTCCATTCAGAAAACCATTTTGTTTTGTGAATGCCCAAACCACTGATTCACAGAGATCAAATTAGCTGGATTCACAATAGCAACACAACCACCTCCATTGCCAAAATGCTTGGCTATCTTTCTGAAATAGCTTAAATGGTTCGGGACTGCAAGTTTCTTGAGGAAAAGGCTATAATAGAACAATCCTACAAAGATATGCTGAACTAAATTCATTGAAGATAACTGTGTTTTTCGCTTAGTGTAGGATTGCAGCCTTAGTCATCAGCAGACATGGCAGCCAAAAAGTCAATGCAATTTTAGGCTGTATCAACAGTTGTATAAAGATTGAGAGAACTACCCCTGTATTCTGCTATGGTCAGATTTCACTTGGAATACTATATCTGTTTCTGGCAACCACAGTCAAAGAAGGATATTGACAAGCTGCAATATGTTCAGAGAAGGGTGACCAAGCCTTATGAGAAATGACTTAGGGAACTGGGTATGTTTAGCTTGAAGACGAGAAGATTGAGAGGGAATTAGATAGTCATCTTTAAATATTTGAAGGCATGGCATGTAAAAGGTAGAGCAAGCTTGTTTTTGTTGGGAGTGGCAACCTTTGCATGCCTAATTAAATGGCTAGTTTGTTTGCATGTCTATTGTAAGCATAGAGAGATAGGCCAGAGAGAACTTCCTGTTTGTTGGTTAACACCTCTTCCTCCAGCATGTACACATTCCTTGTTCCTAAAAAGGTTTTCTTGCCATTTACTCCCCACCTTTTGCCTTCACCTTTTGACCTGAAAGCATGCTCTGAGATCTCCCAACAGGGATCATTGTCAGCAAGCATGTGAGTGCTTAATTTTCTTCCTACCTTCCTCAAGAATTGAACCTGTATAGACTATGTACAAGATTTTGTGAGTAAACTCTTTTATATTTTTAACCAAACTGTTTTTGTGTTTATTTTGAGCTAGATTAAGTGTGTTTGGGGTGGTGTTAAAGAAGTGGGACTGGTGATCTGTTCAAGTTCCGTTTTTGTGCAATTACTAAAATACTCTGCTGATTGAGAGTCTCATTACCAAGGTCTCTCAATATTCAAATATTTTTTCAATTTCCCCAACAGTTTTCTGCTGCTCCAGAGACCTGCACATAAACCAGTCTATTCAAATACCAAGAAAAGACATTCCAAGAACTTTCTTTACTGTAAGAGCTGTTCAACGGTGGAATAAACTGCTTGGGGAGCGTGGTGTTCTCTCCTCTTTTGGAGGCCTTTAAAAAAAGGTTAGAGGACCATCTTGCAGGAGTGCTTTAGCTGGGTATGTTTGCATGGCATGGGGTTGGCCCTTGCAGTCCCTTCTGACTCTGTGTTTCTATGATTTTATGAAATTAGCAAGATTAGAAAATGACAAGATATAAGCAGTATTTATATACTTCAATAATGTTCTTCCTTTTCATTTTGCCTATCAGTCCAGGAGCAGGCAAAGTGAGGTTGTCCAGGTACTGTTGGCTTGCAGGTCTCACTGTTCCTCCCCACGGTCAGCTAGAGTTCATGGGAGTTGCAATTCAATAGCATCTGGAAGACCTCAGTTTGCCTATCCCTGATCCAGTCTTCCCTTCTGCCTGTCAGTTTATCTATTTAGTTATTTGGCATATCTATATACATGTACTAAGCAAAGTTCTCAAGTGAGCTTAATGATATATTTAAAATGTAAGAAAACAGACAAGAAATACTAGGGAGTGGCAAAAGTGTAGACAAATTTTCTCCCCAGATCCCAGACATTCCAGCTGTTCCTCCAGCTCTAAATCTCTGGGCTGCAGCACATTTTGCAATTTCCCTCCAGACAATTACAGTCCATATTCTCCATTTACTAAGCAAAAAAGGAAATGTTTACCCCTCTACAATAAACCATTGTCCCTCGTCCAGGTATATGCTTGTGCAAGACAGGAATTTCTACAAGTACTGAGTTTCTTTCAGATAGACCAGAATTGCCTTAACCTAGACAGTCAGCCCCCAGGGCAGGGGAAAAGGAGAATCAGGACAATCAGCAAGCGAAGTCACACCCACGACTTTGTTCTTAGAAGATAAAGCCCAGTTAACTCATTGATGATGGACCTGCATTTCACTGCTCCCTTCGCTTAGTGGAAAGGCTACCCTATTCTACATGTTCAACAGTTCACAGATGAAAATTGGGACACATGTGGCCAAGCAATATCAGAGTGTGATCAGGGTGACAAAAATTATTAACAGGGAAGAACGCACAAGCTAAGAGAGAGCACAGTAAATTGCTTTTGCCTGAGCCTCCTGAGAAAGACAATATTCCATGCCTTCTCTCCTCTTCCTGCCCTGAGTTAATTGAGGGCAAACTACTTTTGCACTTTGAACTTAGTTTGCAGCAATGAAAATAAACTTGGCAGGAGCAGGAGGGGGAATGTGGGAGGAGGAGAGAAAAACTGGAACATTTTATAAGCATCTAAAAAGAAGGATGATGGAGGACTAATTGGGGCTGTCACTGGCAAAATAAGGATATGGACTACTGAATTACATTTATGGGACAGCTGAAGCCCTGTTGAATTAGCTTCTAAGGAGAGTTGATTATAATTAAAAGGACTCAATATGCATTGGAATCATATTTATATACATTTTAAAACTCTCCATTTATTGATGTTTTACTCTCAGTTACCAAATTGGGATACCCTAACTTAAGCTTAGAGTTCTATACAACAGTGTCTTTGTTGAATGGAGGCACTAGGAGCCTTTTGTTTTTTTCACACTTCACCAGTTGTTCACTCAGTAGTCTGCCTAAGATGAAGAGTTATGGGTGTCCTCAACCTTATAGAGGTAACATCTCGGTTGTTGTGTTATTGTGTGCCTTCAAGACATTTCTTACTTATGATGACTCTAAAGGGACAGGGTTTTCTTGGAAGAGTTTGTTCAGTGGTGAGTTGTCCTTGTCTTCCACTGAGGTTGGGAGAGTGTGACTTGCCCAAGGTCACCACTGGGTTTCCATGGCTGAGCAGAACTCACACCCTGGCCTCCCAGCATCCTAGACCAGCAGTCAGACCACTGCACTGTGCTGGTTCTGACACCAAAAGTCTTGGGCAGATTGATTAATCACCAACTTTGCCCTTATTATTGATATCCAAAGAGAAATCTCACCTAGTATCTCCAGGGAATGGAGAAACAAGTCATTTTTCATCTCAGGGAGGAGAGTGGGACATTTTACCTTCTGAAAGAAGGGCTGAATGAAGCTGGGGCAGGTTTGGGGCAGTTTGATTCCATACAAAATAAAACAATTCAAGAAGAGTGTTCCACCCCAGATAGGAACTTCTAAAAGTTATGATGCCACCTTCACAGTGTTAATAAAACTTCTCTTTCCTCAGAGTGAGAGAGGGGTGTTAAACATGAATAAGCAACTAATTCATTTCACTTAAAAAGCAATAAGCATGATAAAGAATGAGTGCCATGAAAATAAGTGTGTGGGAGTTCTGCATAAGAGCAACAATGTGGTATTTGTTATATGATTGATGTGCTATGAGGAAAACTGCACAGCCTGTCTTTGCCATTTGGTTTGTGCAGGTGCTTAACTGTGCTGAAAAGTTGCAAGCAGCAAGTCTCTCTTTGGCAGCACCAGGGTGTGACTCACAGAGAACTGATGTCAATAAGGATAGGATCAGGGAGAATAAATGACCATCATCCAGGTGAAAATGAATAGCTGCCCCTAGAGCTGAATAGATTTGACCAAAAGGCAGAACTGACTCATGTACATAGTACTGTCAGTACCCCTGACTGCTGAGGAATAGGCAGTTCAACAAAACTATTTGTGGCTTATTCTCTCCCTGTTCCCATGGTTCCAAGCTTTCGCTTAAGAAGACTTATCAAAGGAATTCCTGCTTCGAAATATGCTTATTGAAACATCGAATGAACTAGCCACAGAAAATTTTCCCTCAGATCTTTTATGCTGTTTGGTCAAGAGTCCAAACTGGCATCCTGTAGACTCACCTCAAAATGCTCATTGATGCCCCTTAACTCAACATGACAGAAATGCTCTTTGTGGTTTGTAATTGACAACAGGCATACTCTATAACCTAGGGGAACTTTAATACAACTGACCATTTTTAATATACTGATCTGATTCCTACTAGTGTCAAAGATAGTAGAAAGATTCTATCCACTGCTGAATAATGAGTTACATGTAGGTAAATTATATTTTTAAAATGTGACTACTCTAGCTGGGAGTAACAATAGTATTCAGGCTAATGTTTTTGTATCCATGTTTTAAGGATTCATCTGTGTTTTTCTGTCTCAGAATACATGCAACTTAATTATTAAAAAAAAGATTACAAGTTGGAAAACCCATTACACATATTTGTAAACAATCTATAAAGAATATACTATATTATAATCCAAGTCATATTTGGTTTGACATTCAATCATAATGATATTGTCCTATACCAGAAGAAAAGGAGGGTATCTAGTGAATAAATGAATACATAAAAAGTAAATAAATATTGAAAAGGAATGTCAATGCAGTGTTTTCTGAAAGCAGGAAGAGACTGGTTGATCTAGAGCACTGGCAGAATACAGAGGATGTTCACTATTTTAGAATCTACAGTGCCTATTAATAGAGCTTCTGCTTTTTCATATAGGAGTTCCAGAGAAGTCTCTGTTATTGAGTGGTAGTCTGCTAAATCTCATCACTGGAAACACTACATAGCACCTAAAGTCTTAGGAAAGGCAGATTAATAGCAGTTCCACTTAATGCCATAATATCACAAAGCATACCCTCCAACATTTCATAGATGAAACCCAGGATCACATTGGAGTGTGATCAAGAACACAAAAGTTATTAATAGGAAGAACACACATAGTGGGAAAGGCTTTAGCAGTTTGCCTTTGCCTGAGCCTAAAGGGAAAAAGGAAGATTCTGTTCCCTTCTAGCATCTCCTTTCATCTGAGTTAACTGAGTATAAACTACCACACTTTGAACTCAGTTTGTAGTAACTGAAATGAGATGAAAACAAAGAGGGAAAGTAGAATGAGGTGAAAGAAACTGGGACATTTTAAAAGCAGCTGGAAAAGTAGGATGACAGAGGATTAATCAGGACTGTTCTGCAAATCAGGGCAGTTGGAGGGCTTGTACTTTCCATTAGGCCTGATTAGTTCAGCCAAGCATAATAGATGGTGGGAGCTGCAGTAAAAAACAAAACAAAACACCTGTGAGGTCACATATGCCCCATCACTACCACAAAGAAATAATAAAAGTCCTATCAACCCCAGTCTGTGTCATACAGGACATTGTATGGAAAAATACATCATATGCGCTCTTTCTGTAGTTGTGATATATGAGGCATATACAATCATATGCCTGCTGAACTCAGAGGGGTTGAAAACTAAGGCCCTTTCCACATGATGTTGCTGTCTTGTTTCTCCCATAGGATGGCAGTGGTCAGCAGTTCACGCTTCTGCATGACATCGTCGCCGTCCCGCTGCCAACCTGTCACAGAATGTCGTGCTTGCGAAGTTTTCGCAAAACGGAAAAAATCCGTTTCATGTCTGTGATCGCACGGTGCTCCTGTCACTTCTGACCATGCAGAAGCTATGGAAGCACATTGGTGACACTTCCTTACATAGTGCAGCAATGGAAAAAGACGGGCTGCACTGTGGAAGGAAGACATGGTGCCATTGCGTTCTCTTCCACATGGACTGAGTGGGTGAAGAGGGGAGCGTTGCTGACACGCTCCCTTCTGGACCCAGGACTGCAGCGAGACGACGCGGAAGAGCATCGTCATACGGAAATGACCTAAGAGAAACTGAGAAGCATCATTGTACAGTTAAATACATCAATAGCAGTTTTGTGCATGGGAGGTTAGTCAGGTATTGAAACTGTTGCTGTTGTTGTTGGACTGCAGCTCCCAACATCACCCACCATTGGTTATACCGACTATGGCTGCTGGGAGCTGCAGTACAACACAAGGAGAAAGCTACCACAATTCCCACCTCAGCTTTACCCTGTGGAAACACTCTGTAGTGTCTTAAGTCACAGTTAGGGAAGTTGTGATGTTCAGAAGGGAGTGTCAACATTAAAAGTGACAAGGAATCTGTCTTGTCACAATTGAAGCCAGCAAGCTCACAGCAGAACTTGGAAACTTTCTTTCAGGATAAAATGTCTATAAATTGAAGCCTATCCATAAATGAGTAACGGGAGAGTGCTGTTCTGGGTTCCAGATAAGGTGGTCATATGAAAAAGAGGACAAGACTCCTGTACCTTTAACCTTTGAGCAGTTGTGTGGAAGAGAACATTTCAACAGATAATAGTTTGTGGTATGAATTTCACCTGATGAAATTCTGTCTTCTGCACAAGGTACAGGAATTCTGTCCTCTTTATCATGTGGTCATCTGAGTCCTAGAGCTGTCCTACCAACCCTTAGTTATGGATGGCTTCTGTATACTATTATATTCATTCTCCTCAAAAGTAGCTTTTAAAGCTGTGGCTCCTGATTGATATACATTCCTTAGAAACTGGAGACTATTTGGTGCTACAGCTGAGGCTTGAAGAAAAGGGTGGTGTAAGCTTATATTAAGAGCTGAGAAACCTACATGTCTTAACACTTCTGTTCCCAGCTGTTGCGGCTTTAATTGTCCTGCCTGACTACTTAAATAGGTATTTATAGGGTTTGTTTCCAAATGATCACCCTCTTGGTAGTCTTTCTGTTAATTCCTGGGAAAATCTCAATGCCTTCCGAAGATAACATCAAGAGTTTCAGAAAGGGACACCAAATAATCAGATAACAACTTGGGTTCCAGTTAGGGTAGGAAAAAGCAAAGCCAGCAAGGCATATGGAGTGCAGAGGAGGGAAGACTCCTACATTTCTGATCTTGGTACTAATATACAGCATCTGTGCAGGATAAAGAATAACACTAATAAAGATGTGTGAACCAATTAGCAAAACTGAGATCTGGCACTCAGATAGACAACGGGGTGAGAGGCTTTTTGGAAGTTTGCAGCTTTTAAGGAGGATCTGAAAGGACTGCTGGTGGTATAGCCAGCCTTTCACATTTGCAAGGGTTACAGAGGCAGGACCCTTGCAAAAGTGGGAAAATCAAAAATATCAAAATGTGTGTATGTGCCTGTGGAAAGGGGGCTGAGGCATGGTGGGGAGAGTGGGCACCCAAGGAAAGGAGAGAGAAGGGGAATGAGTTGGCATAGTGATCCTATACTTCCTCACCCATCTCCTTCCTTGGGTGTGTGCAGGGCATCAGAAGAGGGGTTGTGGTGCTGAGAAATCAGATAGCAATCCATCCTTAGCTGGCCAAACAGCAGCTAGTGGTTGTGGTGGAGGAGGAGGAGGATCAGAAGTGGGTTTTAACCAGCTGCGTGGCCTGATTGGAGCTACTGAAGGGAAAGACATGCAGAAAATGCGTGTCTGAGATGTGGGGACAAGAATTTGATAAATTCACAAATAATCAAATCTATGAAAGTCAAACCCACAAATGTGGAATGCCAACTGTATAAGGAATGAAGGGAAAACCAGCTGAGGAAAATCCAAACCAGTTACCATTAGGGTGCAACACAACTTCTAAGCTAGCTCCTTGGATAGGAAAAAGGACACTGTTCTTGTAGAGGCCCATCACACACATTCCAATAAGTTGTAGAGAAAGAACTAAGCCCTACACTGACCACTGGTAGAAACAGTATCTTTCTTTTAATTAAATAGATGCTGACTCCTCACCTCCATAATCTTCTGGTAAGGGTACCAGGGCTTGAGAAGAGTGGAATGAAACATTAAAAGTTGTGCTCTTTAACTTCAAAAGGAAGGTCTAATTGTGCTCACTTCCAACCAGAAAGGTGGGGGAATACTTTCAGAAGGAAAGCAACATGGAAAATTCATATTTGTGATATTATTTCTAATTAATATTCTAGACAGTTACTTGATATGTCTTGTTAAACAGTGAAATGAGGAACAGCGTTTGAAATGAAAGCTTGGGGGCAAAAAGGAAAGCAAGACAGGAGGAATGAAGGTCTTAAACTCATATGCAATGCTTAGAGAAACAAAAAAAATTGCCTTGCATCTGTTCTTTTATTAACTTTATCATCTCCTTTTCTGCCAAAATTACACTAAAGGGGCTAGCAATAAAATTCAAATTAAAAAAAAGAAAGAAAACAAACAAGAGAAACAGGTGAAAAGCCACTATTAAAACACATCAATTACAAAAATAAAAGTGCTAACCACATAGTTAAAACTGCTGCAGCAGCAGCCAAAGTAACATCCCAAAGGCCTGCCTAAACACAAATGTCTTCACCTGCTGGAGCCTGAGAGCAGCATACCCCGCAAACTCTCTTGATTTGGCTGGGGCAGTCACAGTTAATCCTGAGTCTTTCCACTTTTTCGGCTCCTTTTGAAATGTCTCAGTTTCTTTCTCTTCCTCCTACTTTCCCCCTTTGTTCTTAGCTTACTTTACTTGCTGCAGAATAAGTTCAATGTGCAAAAGTACTGTATTTGTCAGCATATAAGACACACTTTTTTCTCCCCAAAATACCCCTTAAAAATGGGGTGCATCTTATACACCGGGTGCTCATTGAAAGCATTCCTTTCACCTCCCCTTCTGAGGCTAAATGCATATGAAAGAGATAGGGTGAAAGGAGGACTCCCATAATGCTCTGCCTTGGCCCCTTGGCTGATCTTTTCTGGGCAGTTTTTTAAAGCCCAGAAAAGTCAGCCAAGGATCTAAGGAGCTTCCCTAGATCTCCCCCTCTATACATTTTACCTTTGTTGGGAGAACTCCTGAGGAGACGAAATGGAAGGGAATTGGGGATAGGGAAGTCTCGCTGCTGTGGTAAAAAAAGTTTTTCTCAAAAATGGGGTGCATCTTATACCATGGTGCATCTTATACACCAGCTAATATGGCAGTTTGCACTGAATTAACTCAGTAGGGTGAAGAGGAAAGGAGAAGGTGGAATCTGGCCCTTCACTGTAGGCTTGGGCAAAAACAAAGTGCTGCAACACCTCTTAGCTTGTGTGTTTTTCCACATTAATAACTTTTGCTATCTTGACCACAGTCTGATACTGCTTGGCTGTACATTTTCCAGTTTTTATCTGTGAAATGTTGGAGACTGTGAGGCAGCCACTGAGAAATCCGACTTGCATCTTCACCAGACATGGTGGGACTAGCAGAAGACCTCCTCCAAAAATCTGAAACCCCAAGAAAGCTTGTATGAGAGAATATATCTCCCACTCTCCCCCAAAATAAAGTGATCCCAAGTCCTACAGAGGTTTATAAATAATCCTAACCAGCATTTGAATTGTGCCTGCAGTTGTACTGGCAGCCAATGAAGCTTGATAGGGAATCATATATTTCCTACAACTGAACTGTTCAATAGTCTGTTCACAGCATTCTGAACCAGCTGAAATTTCAAATGATTTTTCAAAGGCTGCCCCAAGTAAATCATGTTATAGTACTCCAAATGGGATGTAGCTGAGGTATATGTCACCATGGGCAAATCTAACATCTCCAAAAATGGATGCAGTTGCTGCATCAGCCCTAGCTGCGCAAATGCACTCCTGGCAACCATCATTGCTGAATCAAGGAGCACACACAATCTGTGAACCTAAATTGTAGAGGAGAATGTAAACTATTCAGTTTGGGTTTAGTCTTTGTTTCCTGAGATTCCATTTGACTAACTAGGGCATCTTTGTTTGTCTAAGTTAAGATTCCATTAGTTCATCCAGATCCAGTCCATTATTGCGAGCGGGCATTGTTTGAGAACTAGAACAGTTCTGTTGGATTTTGATGAAAAGGAGATAGAGTTGAGTGTCATCAGACTCCCAAAGTCTAAGCTACCTCCCCCTACAGTTTTATGTGTGTATTAAAAAGAGAACCCTAAGGATTATCTGAGTGCTACAATACTGAACAGGAGTTTCCCAGTACCACCTTCTGAACTGCCCATGAGACCAATAGATGTCAATTTTCCATCTGGTAAAGATTTTTAGTTCAAGTATACAGTAGCACACACAATAATAAATTCAAATCTAGAGAGTGGGAGAAATGAGAGATAGCAGGGGCCATTTCCGCACGGGGGACTTAAAACGGTGCAGTGCATCATCTCACAGAGGTTGTCTGCACCTTGGAACGGACTAGGTCCAGACTACTTACCTCAGACCTGCACCTCAGTCCGCTCCGAAATGCCCCAACTGGTCCTTCAGCACAACGCACTTTTTAAAGAACGGAAAAAACAGATTTTTCATTTTTCCGGAGTGCGCCATTTCGTACCTGCTCCCTTGTGCAGATTCGCAGGCTCGCACCAATGTGAGCCTGCAATCTGTGGAGGTGGGCTTTAGGCGTGGCGAGCTTTGAGGTTGGTCAGGACCCACAAACAACCGGAAACCGCCGTTTTGGAAGCTAGAGCAGTGCAGATCTAAGACCTTGCACTGCTCCGATTCACCGTGGACGAGATGAGGAGCCCTGTGGAAGGGCTTAAGGTCCGTGTCCGCGTTGGTCCGTGCCAAGAAAGATCTGGTAAGTACCCGCATGGAGCGATTCCCTCGCCTCGTGTGGAAATGGCCTGGGTCACTTTAACTGTCTGGTAAAGAAAATCCAACAGGGGCTCATAAGATACACTCAACATAGTTAACACAATAGCAATTTTTCCTTAATTGTTAAGTGAGAGTGCGAGTAAAAGCGATACTTGCAATAGTTTGAAGTAAGATATGTGGACTTCACCCAGTAAAGGAAAAAAATTAAGTAAAATACACAAATTGAAAAGATCGTAATTCTATGGAATCATGGATGTTTTGCATTCACAAAGACCAAGATTCAGTCTGTGGCACCTATGTTTAAAAAGGGGATTAAACAGCCATCAATAGGAAGGGCCTCTGCCCTCAGACCCTGCAACATTCTTCCCACATAGAGTAGACAACAGCAATCTAGATGGAAAGGCAGTCACCTGACTTCTCGTGATGGTGAGGATTGTAGTTTGCCCTGTGAGATGGATGGCAGCAAATCATCTTCTACATTTCCTAGTGCTCCCATCAAAATACTACCTTTATTTCCAGCCTTCCCTCCTTTAAACTCTGTAATTTTACCAACTCAGGCCATTTCTGCACTAGACTGTTATAGTGCTATTATTCGACTTTCAACATCCTATGGAATATTGGGGTTTGCAGTTTAGGGAGGGGCCTCTCCCTAAACTGCAAACCCCAGGATTCCACAGGATGTTGAAAGTGGAATAATAGCACTATAACTGGCTGGTGTGGAAATGACCTCAATCAACTCAGTGTACTCTCTATGTAAAAGGGTGTGAGGAAGTTCTGGGATGTGCTTCCAGTCCAGCCTGGAAGCAGGTTGCTCAGCAACCAGACTAGCAAGTCAGGAGAGAAATCCAATCCAGTAATGTGTGGGAGGGTCTTGTGGCTGCAAGAAAAAGATATATAAAGCCAAGTACTTCTTTCATTCTTTCAGTGAGAAGCTGGCAAGAAGCTAGAGAGTAGAGCCCTCAGTCAGCCAGAGGATGTGACCATGTTGGGAGGTTTAATTCTCAGTGGAAGCTTAGTGAGAGGCAGAAGAGTAATTGAGCCTTAGTTGAATCTGAGGGTATGGCCTAGGCCATTTCTGTACCACAGGGTTGTCCTGCTATGGGGAAAAGATGACAGTGGTCGGCTGGTTGTGCTTCCACATGATGTTGTTGCCGGCCCGCTGCCATCCCATCCCTTTGTGTTGCTCTCATGGGGTATTCACTAAATGGATGAAATTCATTTAGTGTCTGCAATCGTGGAATGCTCTAGTAGCTACCTGTCCTGTGGAAGTGCAGGAAGCGCTATGGTGACGCTTCCTTACCCAGCGCAGCCTGGGAAATGCCCAGCTGTGCTGCAGAAAGAAGAGGCAGAGCCATTGCACTCCCTTCCACAGGGATTCGGTCCCATGTGGAGGGGAGCATTCTGGAACTGCAATGGGACAACTTGCAAGAGCCCTGTCATGTGGAAATGGTCCTAGATTGAGGATTGAGTCTCTAGTGGGAGTTTATCCAAAGGGCTGTTATATGAAACCTGTGCTTTATATGGAAGTCTAAAGATATAATTGGACTGACTAGAAAGCACACTGAAGAAATGTATCAACCTTGACCTGCATTTGAAGTCTGAAATGCTACTTTATTCTTTTTGTTATCTTAATTAATGTTGCAGTTTATTGTTGCAAATACTGACTTGACTGTGTTGTATACAGTATATAAAATAACATGCTCCCATAAAATTATTTAACGATTCTAAACAAACACTGAAAACCCTCACTCTTTTACGTGAATGTGTTTTATAACTGGGGAGGCAGAACTGTGTGGTGAAGACAGGACACATTATCAGATTGGGAATCACCACATCAGTGTGGGAGAAGCAAGGGCCTGTCACGAAGGTTAATTAAGCAAGGAGTGAAAATCAAGGCATAAGATCAATGCTAATAGCTCAGCTAGCACACATAATACTTATATAAGACATAATTATCTTCCCAATCTCTTAGGCCATTTCCGCACTAGCCTGTTATAGTGCGATGATTCCACTTTCAACATCGTCTGGAATCCTGGGGTTTGCAGTTTCGGGAGGGGCCAGGTGGCCCCTCCCGAAACTGCAAACCCCAGGATTCCAGACAATGTTGAAAGTGGAATCATCGCACTATAACAGGCTAGTGCGGAAATGGCTTTAGACAATTAGAAAGGTAATGAAGTTTTGTTTCATTTTTGATTCCCATTGTAAGCTGCCCACCCCATTTTATTTTCCTTTTGAATCTCTAACCAAGAAGAGGAGAGCCAGTGTGATATAATGATTTTAGTGTTGGATTAGGACTGTGGTAAATCAGGGTTCAAATGCTGTATTAAGTGCTAGAAACACCCTGGATGACCTTGGGTAAGTTACATTCTCTCAGGCTTAGAAGAAGGCAAAAGGCAAATTCCCTCAAATAGATCTTGCAAAAAAAAAACAAAAAACACCACAGGTTTGGGTTACTGTAATTCTGAGTTGAGTTGAAAGTACATAGCAATAACAGCTAAGAAGAGCCTGTTACCTAATCCCACACAAGCACAAAATGGCTGACAAGCTTTATTCCTCCATTAGCATGTATAGGGTATCTTTCTATATCCACACTCAAATACAATAAACTAGTTGGGTGAAAAGGCATCAGTATGATTCTCATATGAAAGAAAATGGGCATATGCTGCAATTTCCAGGCAGGTTCAGTTTTACAACATTGGTTGTGCATTAGCATTTGCTATTTCTTATTACTGACCTTTGTACATCTGAAATGCTCCACATAAATACAAATGACAGGTGTTATCAATAAGTAGCTATGGATTTCATTATCTCTAATGAGGTTCAAGCTTAAAGATTAATTTAAGGTGACAACACAGAGGTGGATTGCATTCCATGTGTATGCAAAATGAGCATTTCTTAGCATTACCCCTGGCACGGTTAGCCTGAATGAGCAGATAAACAATTGAAGACAGCAGTGGGAATACATAAATAAAGAAGAAGGGAGTTAAAGCATAGTGTTGAAGCACATTCTTTATGTCTGAGGTTCTACTTTCAGTTTATGGCATTTCCAGTTTAAAATGGGAGGTGATCGTTAAAGATTTCAGTCTGACAACGTAGAAGATTGTTGCTAGATGCTGTTGCAGAGTTGGGGACATTTACTTTCGGACTACAGTTCCAGATATTCCCCAGACACCATGTCCAGTTATAGTGTGGGAGCTGCAGTCCCAAAGAGCAACTTTTCCAAACTCTACACTGCTGATAGTATTAAGCTGTATGTCTTTGATCTGATAGATGACAGTTTCATCTGTCAGAATTATAGAAGAAGAAAGGTTTAAAATAAACAGACTTTTTCAAAAAAACATGTAGTATATGAAGCTCCACAAATGGAGTTCTCACCCAGACTCAAATACAAGTGTATCTTCTGCCCCACCATTCTTTGCTTTTACAAAGGGGAAAGACTTTAACAAACATAAGTATATTTGTAGAGACAGGCAAAGACATCACTTTGAACCTAACATCCTGTCCTCTGCACTAATAGCACACAGGTTAAAGATTTAAGTCTGTGCAGTGTGATGCAAGTCTCAGATGAACAACAGTAAGAGAAGAAAGTAGAAAGTGTAATTTTCTGCTTTCATTTGCATCTCTGTTTTCTCTGCGCTATTGCAGGGCAGCAAATATGATCTGATAGCATCTTCTGATCCACTTGTTGGAAAAAGAATTTTTTCATGCCCGTTGCTGTTATTTTTCTGTCTCATTTTTGTATGTCTAGCTCTAAGCTCTCGTAAACCTTGTATACAGTACATGCTAATATGTATTCTGGTGCAGTGGTGGATCATCTGTTTTGTGTTGCTTTAAGAACACAGCACATCGTCCAGACTTGCTCATAAAATATCTATAGCAAAATCATAAAATGCCTATTCCACGTGCACATTTGTAAGGGCTGAGTCCTACATCCTTTAAAAG
The DNA here is from genome assembly GCA_948474755.1 of Ctenosaura bakeri. Classification (NCBI taxonomy): domain Eukaryota; kingdom Metazoa; phylum Chordata; class Lepidosauria; order Squamata; family Iguanidae; genus Ctenosaura; species Ctenosaura bakeri. Next base: position 36,471 of record CAOLHI010001744.1, read on the forward strand.
ATTATGAGGCATGAAAGGGAAAAAAAAGAGCTAACACATGGGTGGGTAACAAAGCTATCCAGGTCAAATGGTGGCACGCATAAAAGAGACCCATTTTAGAGTTTGTAGGTAGAATCATTGTAACAGTGTGATATTAAAATGGAGAACGAGAGTTGTGGGAGGTGAGAGGAAGAAAACAAATCCATATAGGAAGACATAAGTAATACAATGGTTTTCTTGAAATGTGTTTTTGTTTTCAGTATATCTAATTGTAAAAAAAGACTAGTGGCTGTGGTCCCTGTCCAGTTTACTTATAGGCTAATTCTGTGTACCCAAAGTAGGCATTTTTAGAAGGAGGATCTGATTGGTTAGTCACTTCCTGGGCTTTTCTGTCTTAAAGGCTATTTAAATTCTGAAAAAAAAAAAAAGGCCTGAGCAGGGGAGTATTTAAGCAGCCAATTGCACTCCACTGAAGCTCCCAAAGAGCATGATTGGCCGTTTTCATTGTAATTTTGTTTGTTTGTTTTGGTTTGGGGGTAAAAGGAACATTCAAGGAACCAGGTATACTTTGTGGACCACAGTTTCTTTGCAACTTCCATCTACTGACTCTGTGTTAAGGGCACGAAGTTTTAGTAGGGATAAATACACTGTCAGTGAAAATTGAGGGGAAGGGTTAAGGAAATGAGGTACCACTTTTCTATGGTGAAATTTTGTTGATGCTGAGCTAGGTGGGTTTTTGAGAAAAGCAATCTAGTTTTCCATACTTAGTGGTCAGAAAGGTGGAATAACAAAGGGCCTTATCACATGAAGGTGTCATACTTCCAGAGCAATGTGTTATTCCCAGTTTGCACAACGTGGTTGCTAACCAGCAGCTATCACGTTACAATCCATGTGATTTCCACGCTTTTCCAACGCTGGAAATAATCCTGTAATGACCCCTCTTTCCTGCAATACTCCCATTGGCTGTGGGAGTGCAGTTTCTCCATAGCACTTGATAGCACTTCCTTCTGTAGCTGACCCAGGAGTGGCCATAGGCCATTTCTGCACTGGAGTGTTATAGTGCGATGATTCCACTTGCAACATCCTACGGACCTGGGGTTTGCAGTTTTGGGAGGGGCCGGCTGGCCCCTCCCTAAACTGCAAACCCCAGGATTCTGTAGGATGTTGCAAGTGGAATCACCATGCTATAACGGTCCAGTGCGGAAATGGCCATAGTGTAGGCATTCCCAGGTTGTTCCTCCCTCAACTATTCCCATGGCATGGTAAGTTCAAAGGCTATCATCTCTCCATGTTTATTTTAAATTTTTCCTGTAAGTTAAATTTTTAAAAAATACAATTTAAGTGTTATAGTGAAAAAAGGCAATAGTGTAGGGGCGTGTCATGATGTTACAACATTGCTGCACTAGTATGGCTTACTCTCCTGCCCCCCCAAAAAACCCTGACCAATCATGAGCTGTAGGGCAGGAAAAAGGATTCGCCAATGTGGTGGGAACACCGGTGGCAATAATGCTACTCATCTACTAAAGGGTGCAGTACAGAGCATTCAGAACCCGATACCATCACAGAAATGCCAATTGAAATGGGATTGAAATGGAACAACACACTATTGAGATACAAGCCATTTCCGCACTAGACTGTTATAGCACTATTATTCCACTTGCAACATCCTATGGAATCCTGGGGTTTGCAGTTTCAGGAGGGGCCAGACAGGATTCCATAGGATGTTGCAAGTGGAATAATAGCGCTATAACAGTCTAGTGCGGAAATGGCCATAGTAGGGTAAGGGCCAGATGCAAATATCTCAAGCTCCATGCATCATGGCCATTTCAGTAGAATTTCATACCTTCCAATGTGCCACAAGACAGTGGTTGAATCAGCCACATTAAAGTGTAACTAAAAGGATGTGGTCAGGCAACAATAGGACAGAAATTATTGATGAGGAAGAACCCACAAAGATACTATATTAAGCAAAGAAACCCTGGAAATGAGTTTAGAAGAGCAAGACTCTGTTTCCTCCTTTCACATGTTAATAATAAGGAAGAACACACAAGTTAGGAGAGGCTATAGCAGTTTGTTTTTTTCCTGACTCTATGGAGCAAAATTCTGCCCCTTCCTCTTCTTTCCCCGCTGCTGAATTACTTGAGTTCAAACTGTGTTTGCATTTTGAACTCAGTTTGCTGCAACCAGAGTAAGCTGAAGACTATAGCAGAAAGGAGGAGGAGGAGAGAAACACTGGGACATTTTAAAAGCAGCTCAGAAAGTGGGACAACAGAGGATTAACTCCATCTGTCCCTTCTTCACAGACAGTTGGACAATGTAGAATTTCAGAGCCCCAGTCTCAAACAGTCTCAAGAATTCTCTAAAACAATCAGAGTGATCCAACTGTACCATACCAATCTGCTGGGTATGAAGGAGTGGGAGAGTGAGAAAGAAGGAATGACAGAAAGAAGGAGGAAAGGAAATAAAAAACAGGGTAGCGGAAAGAGAGAAAGGGGGTAATCCCACTAACTTTTGGTGGTGGCACTGGACATCACTGGTTGTAGGCCTACCCACTATCAGCATGTGGCCTTGGAGAGGGAAAAAAATTCACTAGGAGACAACAGAGGAGTGAGAAGGATGGAAGGTGCATGAATAACAGGAGAAGTGCGAAGACATGCAGTTGTATGTGTTTGACTTTATAGGCATTAAATCAGCATTATCCCTCAGACATTATTTGCAACTAAGTTCCACTGAAAACAAGAGGATGCAACTTAGTCATCATGACTAATGTGAAGCTAACATTAATTTCAGTGGAAGTTAGTCATGGCTAATGTTTGCTGGATTGTGTCCAACACCATCATAAACAGAATGTATTAGAATATAAAATGCAGACTGTGGATGCAGGCTCAACTCCTTTCAGGTATGGATTGTAAACATCTAGAATCCCTACATGTTGATGAACTCTCCAGTTTTACCAAGGTATCAGAAAACAATGTTTATTGTGTGTGTATGTGGTGGTGATGAAGAGCTTTAATGAAGTATAAATGTTTCATTCTCTAATTTCCCTTGCCCAACTCCAAGAAAAGTTTGAAAAATCTGTGAATAAGAAAGCAAGCCATAGTTGAACACAAACAAACAAACAAACACCTAAAGCTCTTTTAGTTCACCTGTTACATACTTGGAGATGGGGGAGAAGGAATGATCAACTCTTTTTTGAACAGAGCATCAGTGTTGTGTAGGGACTTGGACTAGGACTTCTGGAATCTAGGATTCAAATCCCTACTCAGCTATGGAAACCCACTGGGTGACCTTGGGTAGATCAAACTCTCCCAGCCTCAGAAAATGCAATGAGAAACCTCTAAATCAATTTTCCCAGGAAAGATCTAGGATAGGGTTGCCAAAGGATAAAGTCAGCCTTCAGACTTTCAGAATAAGACAAAAGCTGGGAAGCTACCAGATTATGGTGTTATGGCATGGGTGGCATGGCCCTCTGGGGAAGCTCAGGTATAGTTTCAGGATCTAAGACTTCCCCCTGTGAGTGGAACAGTGGCCTGTGAGACCATAGGGTGGCACATACAGGACAGCAGCTAGAATGTAGAACCACTGGTCAGAAAAGAGATAATAGCAGAAGAAGTTTGCAGATACATGGAGAACCACCAGAGCTTCCTCATCCCTCTTCTATAGATTCTAGGAAGCATTCTGTTAGCAATGTGCTCATCTTTCCTGGAGTTCAGGACACACAAATCCACCCCAGATAGATGGATGGATGGATGGATGGATGGATGGATAGATAGATAGATAGATAGATAGATAGATAGATAGATAGATAGAGTCCTTTCCCCACAGCTTCCTTCACTAGCATTGCCCCTTATGAGTCCTAAGTTATTGTGATATTATGTTAAATTGATGCAAAGGCTTTAATCAGTACTGCCATCTTCTTTTTGACATTAATAGTGCAGGCGCACTGTTGCTGGAAGCTAAGTTGCACTACATTGTATTATCTATTATGTTGATGAATTCCCTTCTGCAATCCAATTGAAGTCAATGGGGGAAATTATTTGCTCCAAGTCTGGGTGTGTGGTCATGGATTGATGGGTAGAGGATACAATCCATGGGTGCTCATCTCCTGTATTGCCTGTATCCTTCCCATCACTTTGCCCCATTTTGACCCTTTTTCTGATCTAAGTTTGCTCAGTAGAATGTATCTACCTACAGAATGTTCCTCTAACCTATCCAGATGCATTTTTTTAAAATCTGGTGGTGCATCTCAAGTTCCACCAGTGTAGCTGGTCTCCTATTGTATTTCATAGCCCTTCAGATAGTGGAAATGTGTAGAGTTGCACCTTAAACTAATTTATTATCATTTAAAAATAATTAATTAACCATTGTGACAGAGTCTGGGGGTGTGGGTAGCAAAGCAGCCCTAGTAACAGAGGGTGATGTAATGAGATTGGCTCTGTCTGAGGGAAGAAAACAGCCCTAGAAAGAGGAAGAGGCTGTGGGTGAGACAGCTGAAAGTTTATATACTGGAAGTGTGATATGGAATCTAGTTTCCTTCAGTGAGATTTGTAAAAAGAACTCTATGCCAGGGCTCCAGTCAACCAAAGGGGTTTTTCTGGGAGAGGGTTATCTTCTCAGTGGCCTATTGTGAGGACAGAGAAGTAACCAAACCACTTCTGAAAGGGTCAGAGAGTGGAACCCTGAGTAGGGAAACAGACCTTTATGTTAGGGGAAGCCAAGGGAGTGTGCAAAAGCTCTGTTGATGAACACTGGTGTTTTGAAGAAACTAGTTGAACATTTTTAAGGAATTGTTATTTTGTTTGAATATTCTTGAATCCAGAAAACCTTTTTCCTTGTTTGTTATTTTAATAAAGATTTCATTCTTTTTTAAAAATGTTTTTTTTAGTTTTTTAAGTTTTGCCTCAACAGAGTGTTTTCTTCGATTTATTTTTAATCACACATTACCACAAGTTATCAAATCTTTTATGGAGTAACCAAGAGCTTTCCCTTTATTCACTGAAGTTGTGGGTTTTAAGGGTTGTCAATAAGAAGAAGGGAGGGAGCCAGGGTGTGATAATAAGATTAAAAGGGGTGCTCCTGCTCCAAGGAGGGAGAAAAGAAGAGCAGGCCTGGTCTGTCTGTGCCCTGGGCTAGCCCAAGCGAGCTTTCCTCAAGCCTTCCTTTACATTCCTCTCTTTCCCCGCACGTGATAACCATGACCAATATTTTTTCTTCCTGGCTTCTAATGTGTCAAATATATCTTTCTATTTAGTCAACTTCAGCAGATAGGCTTATGTTTATGTTATAGATATAATTAGCATGTTGTGATGATCTGGGTAGACATTAAATTATGTCAGAAGTACTTCTTGGTTATATACAAGAATTTGAAGTTTTGTCACTAATACATAGTTCTTTCACAGGGATATCTGTGTATTCACCCACCAATTTATGTCAAAGACAAAGAAGAAGTGGAAGAGCAAAGGTCATGGAAGAAGGCAGCACAACAAGACTGTGGTTTTGTTTTTATGAATGAAAGTACTGGCCTTTCAACCTGACTCTGATGGCCCTAAATTCCTCAAACTAAGCATAGGGTCCCATTTGCAGATCCAGCAATGAAATTTAGTACTTATGGAATGCAGACCTGTCAACTCTAGTTACAATGCAATTATGCAATTTTACCAGTGTCCCACCCAATTTGATGATTACACCCTCAACCTTTGGTACTGCTTTTAGAAAGGAATGCTCACTGTATTTGCAAAAGCTGTCCCTGGAAACCAAAATGTAGAACTATTCAGGATTCCTGGGACAACAGGCTGCTGTGCACCTTTGGCATCTTTCCTTATAGTCTAGTAGTGGTCTACTAATACATACCAGACACTTGTGCTGTATTTCCTGTATTTTTTTTAACACCCAAATATTTCCCTAAAAGATGAAAATTAGAAAGCAAGTGTGCTTGTGTTACGTGGCTGTGCATCCATGATTAGGTTCACTGGAGTGAAAAAAGCTCCAGTAGTATAGTAGACTGCTTTTATTTGATAAGGCCGAGACTAAGACCAAGATCATTATTTCTGGCAAAGTAGGTATAGGATTGCAACCTTGAGAGAAGGGCCATTGAACTCAATGGGACTGCCTTCTAAAGAGACATATTAGGGAAAGCACAGTAAACCAACTTAAGTCCCTTGAATGAAGAAGCTAGTCATAATTCTCTTTGATTTAATTGGAAATTAAGTACTATGCACTTAGTTTGGATCCATCCCATTATTCCTAGCATGGCATCACTTCTAGGCAGTTTAATTATAATTAAACTGCCTAGAAGTGATGCCATGCTAGGAATAATGGGATGGATCCAAACTAAGTGCACAGTACTTAATTTCCAATTAAATCCAAAAAGTGCATCAAATTTGAACTGAAGAGACTTGGGTTCAACTAGCAACCATAATATGAAACTGATACTCTCCTTTTTAGACCAATCACTTTCTAATAGTTTAGCTAAGTTTGCTGTGAGGTTCAGCTAAGACTGAGGAAACCATATACTATACCCATTATACTTTGCGGGAAGAGTAGGATTGTTAGAAAGTTAAAGAAAGAAAGAAGTATTGCTATTGGTGCCTTTCTATTATCAGCCCACAAAAAGACTGGGCATCTTTGTTTGCCAGGCTTAGTAAATTCAGCCAAAGTACCAGGCATGTCACTTGGAAGAGAAAACAGGTAGTGTGCCTCATAGTGTATTATGCAATAGTGAACTATATAATTCACAAGACATTGTCCTTTAATGGTAACCCCCAAATTGTAACTTGACATAATTTAGCAAAACTTTAGGAAAAAATCATTTTTGGATTGCAACTCCCAAATTCTCCCAAACTAGAGTTCAGGGATCTGTAATCCGGAGTGTAATCCTGGCAAGCTCTAGCCTTATTCTGGCTTATCATTGGCCTCATAGCTGAAAAATATCACACTGGGGTTGATAAGCCTTATTAGTCATAACCCTAATTTTTCCATGAATATGTGTTGAACCCACATTCTCTTCTCTGTCTCTGCAAGGGCATAAAGTTCCACCACCATATGTGTGAGAGGAATAGGCATTGGCTGCTGTTGACTGAAAACATGAGGAAGGTCTTTGGGCTCACCTCCCTTTTAATCGGTGGCTGCAGTTGTGGAGGGCAGAGCTTCTTCCTGGTGCTAGGGAACCATTGTAGAGCTGGGGAACACATTGTACGAAGAGGTACTGGATACCTCCTGCACAACCTCCAAAAATATAGATCCAGTATGTCCGCCAGAGGATTCTGGCCCTCATATTCCAAGAGCACATTTTGAGGTGCTTGCTCTTTTTTGGATAATTTCAACCTTAGATGAAAGACTTGTCCCATTTAAAGTGCTAGGGACAAAAAAAAAAAAAAAAAGAGCAGGTTACTTTTAATTAAAATGAGGTAGTAGCAAGGCAACCTCTCAGCTTAATAAGGGGATCTCAAACTAAACCAATTCCACAATCTGTTACTTGGGGTTTTTTGCTTTTATTTTTTCTACAGGGCATAATCAGGCCCAACCTCACATGTCTCATTAAAAATGAACAGACTTTGAATCAAAACCTTATCTCTCTTATTTGAGGCTTATATCTCTTATATCCCTTGTGAATAATTGTCACATAATGTGGCCCTAACTTCGTTGTGCCGTCTTTGCTGGAGTTTTGTTCCCATTATCATACAAAGGTTCTGTTTCAGTGGGGCTGCCAATCAAAAGATAGCCTTTCACTTGGATTAGGTTCACCTGCAACAATCATGAACTTGTTGACCTGCATCCCTATTAACAATTGATTTAATGATGCATTATTTAGCCTTTTGTTCAGCAGACAGGGACATTATTACCAGACAGGCAACTGGCAGATGGGTTGGCTGATAACAGCCTTTTTAAAAAATCTCATGTTCCACATGTGCAGTATATAGGAGGAAAGACTGGATCAAATGAAGAAGATTAGCTTTGAGAAAGGAGGAAAAGAGGAGACAATTTAGCATATCCAGGTACTTTATAGCCTGCCATTAACAAAAGTGTGCAGGTTGCCATTTTCCATTGTCAGGGCAGGATGAGAAAGAAGCTACAAATTTCAGTCTCAAATGACATATGATGTTTAAACATTCAGGGAACCTTAAACATTTGAGTTGTGGTTGAAGTTTCCTTAGCCAGGAAATAAAAGTCATGGTGAATTCTGTTTCTTCCAGCTCTATTTCTAGTTACTCACTCAGTGGTGGATTTCCTATGGATTTCACATCCAAAGTTTGTCAATTCTCAGTTGCCCACCATTTCTTCCAGTATTAGTAGCACTGTATCCAAAGACATAAAATGCTAAGAATAAATATGGCATCAAACTCTGCAGCCTTGAAGGACAGACTTTTCAATTAGGTATTATGGCTGGCATCCTGAATGGAAGTTATGGATTTGTAACTGAGAGTTATGGATCTGGAATTACTCTATATTCACCTATGGCATGTCTTCACAGTTGTGGCAGTATCACCACAATAGTGACTTCCTGGGCAAGGTCAAGAGGGACACGGTGGAACTGGAGTACAGGGAGTTTTCCTAGCACAATGCTTATTTGGTCAGACATGCTAGAATAGTGTTGTTAGACAGGGAGGAGCCATCCTAAGAAACTGGACATTATAGAAGTCTATAATTCATGGTAATATGTGGAAAGATTTCATTGTGATGATTACGGTAGATATCATGAAGCAGGAATATGGAAAATGGAAATGCTATGTACCAACGTGTAAAATAGCTGAAAAATGCAGTACAAAGATATAACAATGTTAAGAGATATTGGAAATGAAATCTAGATCAGTTTGGAAGATTCAAGAAACAATTCATGTGAAATAGCAATAATAAATGTTTGTTTTAATTGTGAAATTTCAATAAAATGATAAAAAAGAAAAAAAAGAAATTGTACATTGTACAATGCAAGTAGATTAAAACCATTGATGAACTTGTTGTTGCCATGGGAGACAAATGGATTCATCACTATGGCATATTCTTCAAGCATGGGGCCCTGTATTGGTATGATGGGGTGTACTGATTGGACTGGGGACTGGATGCTTGGTTGTATACGATATACTACAAATTGTGTGATTAGTTGAAGCTTCTGTGGTCGGTTTGCAGAAGGCAGTAGGGATCAAGGCCTACCCTCCTGTCTTTGTTGCAATTTGGCATGGGGTTAGGACCCAGGAAAATGATATTAGGGAAGTTGGTAGGTACAACACTGACCTGTGGGGTTGTGGACAGCAGGAGTAACCCCTCACTGGTAGGGCATTCACCTCACCACAGTGCCAGTGACAGGGGAAACCCTAAAGTGGTGTCCAGCAATCTGAACTCCTGCAGCTGTCAGTAGGATCTTGGTTATAACAATGACAAAGTTTTATGCAGCTGCAGTCAATAAAGCTGTGACCTTATTTCCTTCCTAAGATATCTTGTGTGAATTGTAATCAGTAGAACCAGTATTTCCCCTTGGATCTGCAATGAAACTTTCTTCTCCAAAATATGCAATGCTTGTGCAAACATTTGAGGGTCTCAGTCAAAAGCACAGTAGATTTTGAACAGATGCCAGAACTGCTTGGATTCAGAAGTGAAAGAATGCCAACATTTGACCCAGATTCTGGAGACTTTACTTTCAATGAATTCTGACAGCATGATTATTTCTTTTCTCCATAGGGAGTCCTTGTGTTCCAAAATCTCTGCTTATAGGAAGCATTGCAAGCATCACTAAACCACATCTCACCAACCCAGCCACAATCATTCTTGTGGGAAAGGTGGTATAACAACACAATGAGAGAGCAGCCTTCCCTAAACTGACACACTCCAGATGTATTGGACTACAGCAACCATCAATCACAGCCAACACGTAAGAGTGATTTGTAGTCCAAAACCATTCAGCAATTGTGTGGTTAGAGATGGACATTCCATCTCCACAAATAACAGTGAATGAAGTAGAACAAGACAATGAAACATTAAGATAAGGATGTCGTCTATCTCTCTCCCCCAGTATATTAATGATGGAATCATAGGTCAGTGGTACCCAGAAGGTATAGCTTGGACCTGAATTGAAACTGCATAGATGTAGACAGAAATGTCGGTTTCGTTCCCAGAGGAATTTATACTATCAGTGGAAAACAAACAAACAACAAAATGATCGTGTACAATCTATTGCTTGGTTCTTTATTATTTGTTTTGTCCTGGAGCTCTGCCATTGAACAAGAACTGGTTTCCATCCTTGTGCTTTGTAAACGGTATCCTGCATTTTTGTGCTAGAAGAGTGCAGATGTGTGATAGCCATCTCCCAGAAAGTCATGCCTCTGATGTAAAGCCCCTAGCACAGTCATTTTGTCAAAGGTTCCACAGCAAGACTAATTAAAATGAAGTAGCTATAATTGAAACCATGCATGTAAAGCATAATATAATAGTATGTAATTAGAAAAATGGAGATCTTAGCCAAGACAAAGAAAGGGATACCAAAAAGTGGGCACAAAGGAGTCTAAAGAAAAGGATACCAAAAACTGTGGGAAAAACATTTCTTGTAGAATCATGAATAAATCCAGGATAATAACCCTGCTTGTGTCATTTCAGGATGACTCTTAACTGCTGTGCCTTCTTTTTCTTTCACAAGAGTATAAAAGCATTCATTAAACTCCATGACTTGAGTGTAGGTCTCTAAGCTTTCATTGCTGTAACTACTGCTAAAAAGATCATTTTGATGGGGTTCATTGGCTGTAGGTAGTTTCATATATTTTTTTTAAAAGAGACTTTTCTAGTATTTAGAAGGCTTAAATTGATAAGAATCATTGCATTATGCAGCACAATCTGCTGTGTTCCCAGCTTCTCTGCATTGGTTGTGCACGTCTGTAAAAGACTGTCTGCTGTCCTCCAGCCGAGCCCTGTGGTATTTTCAGTCAAGCCTGGATGCAGCAGGGCCTTTAGGAGAGAATAAAGCTGCACAGCAGAGAGCAGAGGTGATAATACCTGGCTTTTCTTAACTGTTATTAGCATTAGCAATTATGTCAATGCACAATGAATAATGGAATTCATGTGAAAGTTAAAAAACAAAATCAAAGGAATATGGTGGGAAGAGATCACTAAAGATACTTTACTTCAGCCTGACAGATTTTCTTTTTCCTACCAAAGATACACTAGATTAAAATCAGCTTGGACAAGAACTGTGGGAAATCTGGAAAGTTAATAGAAATGTTAATTCAAAAGCCAAGATATAAACCTTTCCCATTGTTTTGCTGAGTAAAAGCACCAGCAAGACAGAAGAACCATCTCCTGACCTTAGCTGCCATAGGTAAGGGCCACTAGACACATTGTAAAGCACTGGAATTGGTTCCAAATCAGAATGTTTCACTGGCTTTTCTAATTCCCATCTGCCTACCACATATCCTGATCCCTGGCCTGACTTTGACCATGCTTTCTGCCTCTTGCCCTTTCATCTTTATTCCTTGTGACAGAGCCATATGTTTTCCCCAGCCCGAACTGTTGTGGAACCTGACTTCACACACCTAGAATATTGTTAGATACTGCAGAAGTATACACTATTGGAAAGACCCTGATAATACTGTCAAGAGGGCTTCTTAAGTCCAACTGTAGCAGGCAACCTGCAAAGAATACCAGTTAGCAGGCTCTAGCCATACTTTACTCTGAAATCGAATTACTAGCAAGTAATGTTAAGAGGGGTAATTCATAATCTGATTAGCAGGCTGGGAGGAAGGCTTGATTTGTAGAAGTCTCATCATAGACCATCATCTAAAAACAACATTCCTTATGAACTTTGGAGGAATTTCCCTACTGTAAAATGCCTCTTTAAAACAAACAAACAAATCGTTCTTTGTAAGAACCTCGGCCTTTGTAGTTCACCACATGCGGCTGTCCAATATTTTCAGAATCAGATTTACATAAGTGTTCACTGTGTTGATCAAACTCAAGAGAAGCTTAGAAGGAAAGAGGTATCATATTGCAGGAAAACCACTGCCATGGGAATAGGAATGTGAGGTCTGGCCACCAGAATGAAATATAAGAAGGCAGGAGATGCAGCTGGACTAAGCTGTCTTTTTGCAGTGTCATGAAGCCTTTAGGTTTGTGTATGGTTTTTCTATATGATGAACCACTGAACTGCATGTTATGGCATCTGCCTCTTCAGTATCTCTAGGTCCTGGATGGATAGCATCAACCCAAACTAACTACTAGATCATATTGAACATGAAGGGCAATAAGAAGTCTTCCAGAACCGCTTGGACCTTACTCCACCAACACCAACAAGGTCTTTCTGAGTCCTGGTATACTCCTGTAACTGGCTTTTTGTGCTTTATTCCTGACTTGATTCTGGCTTGATTCTTGATTTTGCCTTCTACTTTATTTTTTACTTTGATGTTTTCAGGCCCTGATTACTTCTTTGTGCAGAGCTCCTGGAAAGGTACTGCTGAAATTCCATTTTTTGGATTATAGCTCCCAGAAACATTCAGCCGCCATAACCAGTGACCATGTTGCCTGGAGAGTTCTAGTCAAAAAGTAATTTCTCCAAGCTCTGGCATACCATACACCTTCCTGTGGCTCAGCAAGTGGAAACAGGAAGCATATAGGAAGTTAAAGAGAAGTGACTCAAAGTTGTTTTCATGTCAAAGAACAAGGCAGCCTTGAGGAATTCCAGGTGTTGATTTGTACATTTCTAAATGCCATAATATTTTCTCTGTGCTACTTCAGCATATCTATGGGGTGTGGCAAAAGCAGTTACTGGGTTGAGGGTGAACCTAGATGTTATTAGTCTCCACTAGTACAAAGAATTTGTGGCAAAAGTTGGTACTTGGAATCAGGGAAGTGTTTCTAATACTCTAAATATGATTTCTGAAACTAGTCAAGATACTTATCAGTTGTACCTACAATAAGATATTAAACTACAAACACACAAAAATAAACATGTATGATACATTGGGGAGAATATATGAAGATATAGCTGAGCTGGCAAAAAGACTTGACCCCATAACTCAAATAGGCTTTTACTGGGTTTTAGTGACCATAAAAATATAATCTGATGCATCCTTCTTCATGCTGAGAAAAGAATCCAGTGTGGCTGAGATGCCAACAGAATCCTTTCTGCACCTGGCTTCTAAAGGAGATGCAACAATCCCTCCATGTTAACCTCTAGCTCCAAGTACAGGAATGGCTGCCAAAAGATTTCAGGCACAGATTCATTTATCACACCCACAAGGCCTGAGCTGTTCTCCTAGGATCATCAACATCAGCCAGCTCTTTAGTGAAAGTTAGCTGAAAAATTCAGGAAAAACATCAGAAGATTTTTAAAAATCAATTGCTTTCTGAAGCTTTCTTTCCTTTTCTCTTGCTTACAGTACATTAGTGGATTTTCCAGCAAAAGCTCTGGGTGTGCTATTCTTGAATGGAATCTTTAGTGGGAAACATGACATGACTTGCAAGTTGAAGCCATTTGCTTTAAAATAAATGGTGGAACCTGCACACTTACTTGGTTGTTGGCTATTTAACAAGGGATCTTCTTTTCTGATGATGCCTTATACCAGAGTACACAGGGTTTTTGGTCCTGAAGCCACATCCAGTATTAGCTGGGTAACCTGAGCAACACATGCAATACAAACTAATAGCAGTGGAGAAAAACAATAATCCTGGTAGTAGGATTGTTGGGAGTTAGAAGAGATTTCCCCTTTTTTCATCTCTAAAGAATTCCTAACTGAGACCCTAACTTCTTATAGCAACACTGGAACAATGTTCCTTCCTACTACCCAGCCACTGTCTAGGGGCCAATTCTCTATATAATTATAGTGCTATTATTTCACTTGAAATGCCATGTTTCCATCATATGGAATCCTGGAATTTGTGGTTTGGTGGGGCACTGGAGCTGAGTGTTCTCTGGCTGAGTGTTCTAACTATCTCTCCCTAACAAGCCAACCCCAGGATTCCATAGAATCCTGGGATTGGCAGTTAAAGAGAAATAATAGTACACTATTGGCCACTAGGGCCCTTTCCGCACAAGGAAATTAATACGGGCCAATGCGTCTTGTCACGGAGGTCGTCTGCACCTTGGAGCGGACTAAGTTTGGACTATTTACCTTCATTCCACACCTAAGTCTGATTAAATGCGCCCCCAAGTGGTCACCCAGAGCGCTATTTGAAGAACGGAAGAAACGGGTTTCTTTTTCCCCTGGATCGTGCCAGTTCATACCTGTGCAGTTGTGCAGATGGGCACATTCACGCCAATGTGAACTGGGAATCAGCGAAGGGCAGGCTATGGGAGTGGCCAGCTGTGGTGATTGGTCCCGCCGAACAAACCACAGAAAGCCGCGGAGATAGTGTGGATGTATGAACTCCCACTGCTCCGAATCGGCGTGGAACTAGCTGCGGAAGGACGTCAGGAAAAGTCCACTCTGTTTCGAGCCCAGAATTGCCAGTAAGAAACAGCACAAAGCGATTCACTAGCCTCATGCGAAAAGGGTCTAGATTGGCCACCCTTGCCTTATATTGAAATGCAAACTACCACCCTTGTTAGACCCTTGGTCCAATTCTCTCAATGTTATCTTCAGTGGCTGGTAGGATTCCTTTCAGATAGGAGACTTCTCCAGCTGCCAACCCTGGGGTCTTTTACATACAGAGTGAATACTCTACTGTTGAATTAGAGTCCTTTTCTTTAAAGTTTGGCCATTTCTGCACTATGTACTCTATTTATAGTGCTATTATTTCACTTTCAACATCCTATGGAATCCTGGGGTTTGCAATTTAGGCAGGGGCGTTTAGAATTCTCAGCCAGAGAGCTCTTTGGCCTCAGCAAACTACAAACCCCCAGAATTCCACAGGATGTTGAAAGTGGAATAATAGGACTATAACTGTAGTGTGGAAATAACCTTACTGAGGTTACATTGGGTAATTCAACTCAAATATGCTTAGGTATCCCAGTTTTCTCAACTATTTCTTTGGTCTACTTCAGTAGTAGATTTTTTAGAGTCTTTTAATGGCAACTTTCCCAGAATCATCTGCAATCTATTGCTTGGTGTGTAGTCTAGAGTAGTATTCAATCCAGAGAGCCTCCCTGTGGTGACTGTTTTCTCAGTGGCTGCTGCACATTGTAGCAGCTCAAGAAAAATGGACCCTACAATTAAGTAGGTCCTGGCAGCCATTTTGATGGTGTTGGTATGGTAGCAGATGGATATTTTTGCTTTTAGACTGTGACTGCATAGCAGTAGCTCCACACATTTCTGAGTAGCTGCACATGACTAGCATTCTGTACAAACCCAGCGATGGCCTATGCCTTTTTATTTAATTCAAAGGCTTTATGAAACCAGTTGATTTTTTTTAAGGAACTGAACGAAAGCTATTAAAGGACTTCACTTTTATCTCTACAAAAAGACCTGTAATGAAGTCAGCCCTCCACATTTGTGGGTTTGACTTTCATGGATTTGATTATTTGCAAGTGTCTTCAACCCCTGCCTCCCCCCACCTCAGGTGTTTCCTTTCCATGGGTACTTGTCCTCTTGCCAGCTCTGATCAGGCTGCACAGCCCCTTAAAAATTCCATCTCTGGTTATCCTCCTTTCCACCAGCCACTGCCTGGCCAGTTATGGAAAAGTTGCAGCCCAATTTCTCAGCATGACAAACTTTCTTTCAATGCTCCTCCACATCTGAGGAAGAATAGAGTCGCCATGACAATCCATCCCCTTTCCCCTTCCTGTCTCTAGCATGGTTTTGATCATGGGTGCTTGTTCTCCCTACCATACCTTGACACCCCCACACACATTTTAATATTTGTGATTTTTTTCACTTTTGCAAGGCTCCTGCACCCTTAACACTAGCAACTGTGGAGGGTCAATTGTATTGTTTAACCTGACTTAACTGAGCAGTTTGGAGTGGAGGATAGGAAACATCAAAATGTCAGGGCCATCAGGAATCAAGATAGTTAAGAATACTAAACATTAAGAGTCTTACATATGCAATGCCATTATGTGTTCTATTTCTCAACGTGGAAGTGAAATTCAGAAACAGTGTCTTGTCTTGTCCTGTGCTGTATGATTATGTGTTGGCATGGTCAGGTTAAGCTCTATGTTTTCAAAAACTGCATCTATCACTTCATAGTTTCATGTTCTATTTGAAGCGCCAAGAATTGTACAGCAGAACACCTTCCTCATCATAGTTTAAGCAACTGAGCAACTGTGATATAAAAAAGCTGTTACCCCTGTAATAACTTTGAAGTAAAGTTTTTCTCCCATGTATACTTTCATTGTTGCTGTTATCAAGGGGCTAGGGAAGACCTAACACACCATATTATACAATATTTCCTAGGTCATTCTCTTGTGTTTCTTGTGATTATTTTGCTCCAAGGTTCTAACAGATCATTTGCCAGCAAGTAGCTAAGTTTTTAAATCTGTTTTAACTAAATCATTTATGATGGTGCAATTATCAATATTTAAAGCATACCGATTCTGTTGTAGATATAGTAAGACATACTATGCACATTTTACTGAAATATATGTTTTAATTCAAAGCTTCAGTGTTCTGTTGTGTGCAGTAAAGAAGAAAAGATGATGATGAAGAAGATGATGATGATGATTAAGAAAAACAATAAAATTAAGCAACTTCCAATACTGTATTCTCCAGAACAGCGATGGACAACTGATCCCACATTTTTTTTCCTACCCAATTTGTCATGAATGATGCCTGTTAAGAATCACAATTAGCTGCAGGCCAAGCCTGTCCCATACTTAGCATGCCCCATAATATTATTGCATTTACATGTTCTGCTGGTAAACAAGGACATGAAATTAAACACATGGACCTAAACCCAATTGTTGAGGTCAACTAAAGTAGATTAAATCAATGGAATTTGCATAAGTGTCCATTTACAGAGTTCTCATTGACTTAATAAGTGTGCTCTAGTTTGGACTAACAATTAGATCTAGGCCATTAGCAAGCAAATCTATTCAGACAGGAAAACTTGCAGGCAAGAACACGTTGGCCAGTGGATGCTAGGCAGCTCATCCCTAGTTGGTGATGTTTCAGAAAGTTGATTGCACTGGAAACAATCTTGATTTGTGTAACTAAAGTGGAGATTCACCAACATATGTTGCATAGGCTGCTAATACTAGATGCTCTGTACAGGATTTGTTGTTGTTAAGGTCTATCCAGTTGACTTTAGCTTATGGTTATTCTATGCATGAGAAACCTCCATAAGATCGTATTACTCACTGTTCTGCCCAGATCTTTTGGGGTTAATGTTAGCATTCAAAAAAATGTCCTCTCTCTGCTACAAGGATGTCAAATTTAAACTGACACCCTTAAATCAAGTGCTTTGCAGACAGTCATTTGTTCATTATGAGCTCGTTTTTACATGTGGATGCTCCTGGGAAATGCAAGCTAATATTGTTCCATCAGCACTCAGTGCATTAGAGAAAGCTGTTCTTATCTCCCTCCCTGGGAGGTCCTTGGATGGCACTCATTTCTCCTGGCATGCTTTTAGCTTGCAACGATTCCAATTTGTCAGTGAGTGTAAGAAAATATTTATAAGACATATTAGGTGGAGGCTTTAACTTCATGCCCAGATAATAGCAAATTACTTGGGCTTTTTTTGTTACTTCCCCCCCCCCACAACAAAACCAGTTGATGTGCAGAAATTAAAAGGGCTCATTTAGTCCTTCATATTTCACTCAAACATTTTAGCCTGATGATGATGATAGCCTGAGTGTCAATAAGGAGCACAATGGGTTATCTTGTAGCCTGTTGGGATTAAGTAGGCTTTTTGTATCAGATAGGCACACAATGGAGTGCATCGATTCTTTTTAAATTTTCCTTCCTAAGTATTGTTACAGACTAGCGCAAAAGACATTTTCTCTAGGTTGGTATTGGTAAGATATATATTGGCATTTGATTGTATCCAGGAGAAAAAAGGACATTATACTCTCTACCATTCTCCCTGACAATTCTTTAGGACATTGCCACTCAACATGGTGGTCCATGGATCACCATTTACCAGCCCCTGGAAAGTTTTCAGGAAAGAAAGAAACAATTTTAGAAAATGGGCACAAATATATTACCTGTCTCTAGCATGTTGGGAAAAATTGCTGGTCCTCCACATCAGATAGCCTGGGAAGCACGGGTGTAGGATACCCTTGATACCAGGTTAGGAACAATTTGGAGGATCAATGTTATTTCTTAAACAGGAGGTACACAACCTGATTTTCATCTTGTTATTATCCTTCTTATTGCAACATTTGCAGGCAACCTATTGTCCAGTGACTGGTCTCACATTTCTCATGTCTTCCAGGACATTATTATATGGATTAAAATGGGTATCCAATGACTATGGTGTCTCCCTCTAGAGAATCTCATTGCCTATCCTTGACTTAAATAAACTCTCGTATTCATATGCCATATATTCTTGGCAGATGAGTTTACAGAACAGGAAAATACAATCTCATATACATGCAAAGCTTAATGTGCCCCAGAGCTCTCTTCTTCTATTACTTAATTATATTAGGTTTTAGAAAAAGTGAGTGGCCATTAGTGCATCTCAACTGTTGTTCAAGTCTAGCCCAACATCGGCCTGTGCAAAGCAGTAGCAGAACTTGACCATGAGGTCTAATACAGTCAAGTTTGGTCCTACAGTTAGGTCAGGGGTGTGCAAAGTCTGGCCCATGGGCCATATGTAGCCCACTAAGCCCTCCAGAACACATCCAAATCCTCCCAAGGCTAAAAAAAGAAGACAAATTGCCATTCTCCACTGCCCTGAATTGCCACAGCATAGCAGTTTTGCTTCCTTTACTCTCAATCCACAAAAGCCAAAGCTCAAACAGGAAATGATGTTATGACGCTTCCAGACATGGAAAAATGTGCAAGTGGTCTGCCCCAGTGGTCCAGAAGGTAAAAAAAAAATAGCCCTCAACAAGGTGCATCTATAGAGTTAGGCAGAGAAGAGCTATTAAGGGACAGGTCTGTGTGTGCTACATGGCCTGGGTTGCATCTCTTAAGCTGGTGGTTCTCATATCTTAAATCCTACCAATCACTCTGTCAAAGGACTTTCACCATAACAAGGGGGAAAAATTCCAAGGACATTTATATATTTCTGTTGTTATACTTATAATTCACAGTAGGTATAAAAGACATTAAAGTGCAATACTTCATTAGGAGTAAACACCAACACATGAAAATAATAATCCTATTAGTAGTGAGAAATCGTAATGCTATTAAGCCTAAATATTACTGCTATAGCAACCGTAAAACACTAACAATATACATGAACCA
The DNA here is from genome assembly GCA_948474755.1 of Ctenosaura bakeri. Classification (NCBI taxonomy): domain Eukaryota; kingdom Metazoa; phylum Chordata; class Lepidosauria; order Squamata; family Iguanidae; genus Ctenosaura; species Ctenosaura bakeri. Next base: position 55,712 of record CAOLHI010001744.1, read on the forward strand.
ATTACAGTAATGTTATTGGGAATATTTTTTATTACTACAATTAAAACACATGTGATCCACCTAAACCATTTCCACGTTCCACACATATCCACTGGCTGAGAACCAGTGCCCTAATGATATTGCTGTTCATAAATTCAGTGCAGGACCCTGTCTCATTGCAGATACAGAAAAAGTAAAATTTAATTCAAGTCATCTTCTCTACATAGAAAACGGAGGGATGAACTATCTTATTTGATGTCAGAAGTAGACAAAATGGCTTAGACTGAACCCAAACACAGCTGTATGTATGTCAGTCACCTTTCTTCTTCTCCACTATGTAATCTTACAATGTCTATTGTTGTTTCTGACTTGTGGAGACCCTAAAGTGAACCTATCATGGGATTTTCTTGGCAAGAACCCTGGTCTCCAACATTATAGCCCAACATTTAAACTAGTATACCACACTGACTCTCCACATTGCCTATACTGTATTCCAAAAACATCTTGCTTTTAATAGAAGCACTGAAGTAAAAGCCTTCCCCTCTCCTTTGCTTAATGCTGGTGAGTGAGGAGAGGAGAAGGCCCATAGCTGGCAGAAAAGGATAGAAACTGAAGTGAGCAAGGCAAAGAGACAGAGAGAAATTCTCTCTCCCGACTTGTGTGTTGGGCTAACTGGTATTGCACCAAAATGGGATCTTTTGAAATGGGATCATTCTAGCTTGTGGAACTGGGAGGAAGATTGTAGCTTTGCATCTAGACATCAGCAAGGGACAGATTCCAGACAGTCAGGTTCTGAAACCTTGGGGAGCCCTCTGTTTTGTATGAGTGAACTAGAGTGGGTATGTGGTCCCAGCCAAAGAGTCAAGTTTCAGAGCAGCAAAGAAAGTGAAGGGGCAAGTTCATCAGTGAATTCAGACAGTGAACATGATCTGAGATAGCAACTGAGGCCATTTCCACACTAGACTGTTATAGTGCTATTATTCCACTTTCAACATCCTATTGAATCCTGGGGTTTGCAGTTTAGGGAGGGACCCGCCAACTTCAGAAAGATAACAAGAGGGCTTATATGTGAGAACTGTTTGGAGTGAGGAGCAAATTCTGAGATTAGGGCTTTATAGGTACTGGTGAACAGAGACTGGCACTAGATGCCAGCTGACTCAGTGACCAAGCAGTTGGACACTGCTCCCTGCTGATAGATGGTGCCTTCAAAGCTCAGTCTAACAGGTTTGTTGTGGAAACAGCACAGTGGTGCCAAGAATAATTGGCATTGCTTCCTGCAAGGCCAGATAAGAGGAACTCCTTCTTTAAGTGCTCTGTGAGTAAGTAAGGGCTTTTACTTTGGGCATTCAAAGTCTTTCAGACAAGTGCTAATAAGTTAACACAGCAGCTTCTGTTCCTTAGGTTGGGAAGAATCTTTAACTTTAAGTTGGGAAGAGTCCTCTGTGTGAATTTGTCAGAGAATACTGTTAGAAACATAATCTGAACTTCAAGCATTTTCATATTTTCTTTATGTTCTATAGTTGACACTTTTCTCGTCAAGAAAAACTGATCATCAGTAGCAATGTATGTTCAGTACCTTGGTGGCTGCTCCCAGGTTCTGGGATTAACTTCCTAGGGAGCAAGACTGGGTCCTTCCTAGGTTTTTTTAAGCCAGCAGTTGAAGACTTCTTTACTTTAATAGGCTTTGAGGATCACTGGAAAAGGAAAGCTCTTTTAATAATGCACTATATTATTTTTATGACTTGCATTTTGAATTGATATGTTTATTTTTTTTATTCTGTAGATAGTGTAATTACTTTTTGACAACAACCATGCATATGATTTTACCATTTTTTTCTTATAAAGATATTAATCTGTTTTAATTTTTATAAGCCACCTTGATTTTTGTTTGTGTGGCAAAAGGTAAGATATAAATATATAAATTCTTCCCTTTCAGTTTCTCTCTCCTCCTGTTTCTTTAGATATTTCAGAAAGTACTACCTGCTTAATTAAGACAGCAGTGGCATGCTTTCTTTTCTGTATAATCATGTAGATACCTTTTAGTAATTCCTTCTTGATTTGGCGAAAGCGAAGAATTTCTTGTGGTTCAGACTCAACAGAGTTAGAAATCAGGAGGTTCATCTGCTTCTTTGTTTGGCCTCTGACTTCCTCTATGACATTGGACAAGGCTGCCTGGCTCTATTTGCCCTTTCACTTCTGATAGCGTAAGATAAAGATGACAACATATCCCCAAGAAAGTGTGGGGAGATATGCAAATAATATCTGTATTCTGATCTTTCTCTAGTGTGTACACATTTGATGACAGTTACATAATATAAACGCATAGATGACAGGGTAGGGCACAGTTCAGGTAACACTTTTCTTTAGTACACAAAGTATTTTACATTATTTCACATCATTAATTCTACTTCAGCCCTATAAAGTAGATGGGTATTATTCCCTCCATGTTGCAAATGGGATGGAGGAAATCAAACATAAGGGAGTAAGAAATTTGCCTCAGACAGCCTGGTCAGATAATGAGTGAAGTAAGAACTAAATGTGGGACTTTTACTTCTCATATTCCTTCAGCCCAACCTTATGCAGGATTCTTTCCTTCTAAGTGACTGACTTATATCCTATTAAGTGGATTTAGTATGGAAGTCTTATTCAGCTTCATTTTCCAGAACCTTCCAACAATGAGAATCCAGTTCTTTGTGTAGCCAATATATCAAAAGCTTCAACCTCTTTAATAACAGAACCAAAACCAGATTGTCTATTAATAATGGTTTAACTGTGACCGGGAAGTTGTTATTCCTTTCTCCCATAGGAAAGTTGCCTTGTACTGGGGCAGACCATTATTAGTCCGTTTAACTTATTATTGTCAACTCTGAATGGAGGCAGCTAAGCAAGGCTTTGGGCAGGATTCCTTCCCAGTCCTGCCTGAAGATGTTGAGTGACCCAATTCTGCTGAGCTTCTGAAATCAGACCATATCTAGGGTGGTGTAGTGGTTACTACCTTCCGCTTTCACAAATATGTCTATTCTTCAACTTAGTAGGGTATGAGACTGAAGCATAGTATAGAACACATTGCATGCATAAGAGCCAATGTTCAAACTCTGCCATCTCCTAGCAAGGCAGAAATAATTCCTTCTTGAAGCCTTGGAAAGCCACTATAGATTGGTATCAATGCTACTGGGTTAGATGGACCAAAGGTCTGATTCAGGATAAGGAAGTTTTCCATATCCTTATACTTAAGACTCTTTCCACACCTTACTATTTTCCATCGTCATCCTGTTGCAATCCTGGCAGTGCCACTACTAGGATGGGAGAGTGACACAAATGCTCCCCTCCGCACCCAGCTGGCTGCCTGAGGAACGGTAGCACAAGGGACATGCTCCTTCCTTCCACTGAGCAGCCAGTCACTTCCAGTGCTGCACTGGCGAAGGAACGCTTCCGTTGTTCCCACACAGCCATCGGCAATGGGAGTGTTGCATGATCAGGGGCCATTACCGGATGTTTTCAGTAATGGAATATCCCATGATTGTGACAGTTGGACTGTGATGACGTCATGCAAAAGCATGACTTGCAGACCAGTAGTAATGCGTCCCCATCACAGGACGGTGATATCATGTGGAAATGGCTGAAATAAATTAGACTGAATTGCCACCAGCTGATTAAGACTTAAGTTAGTTGTGACCACCACACAATTACCATGAGACCTTAGTGTGATGAACTTAGTCTGGATCCATTCTGTGAACAGAAGGTCTCCATTGTTTCACAGAAGATGCCAGGAGCCAGTGAACAGTCTTTTGTCTCTCAGGAATTGAATGGGAAAAGGTGACATGAGGGGCTTCTTCTCCCTCTGCAGCCCCTCATGCTACCTCTCATACTGCTCAACAGCCTTTTCTACCATACAGGAGATAACTGGGAGAAAGAGAAATCATTTCATCACCAGTGTATTTAATGCCATCGAGACACTGGCTAAGTAATTTGTGAAAGCTGTCTTTCTTACCCTATCTTATCTTTGGATGGGAGGTTTCTCCTTTAAGAATGCTTCTCAAACAGCTGTCTGTATCTGTGAACAAATACCAGAGTACAAAATGTGAGCCTGGTGTATCAATTGTGAAGATGTGTATAACTTGCCACTTGTTCTTTCAAAATACATGGAAGAGTGATTAGGATATGTTTGTGCGTGCAGTTTAATGCACACTCATCTGGAAATAATCTCTAATGAACAGTACCACTATCTTGTGAGTAAATATCTTTAGGACTGTGCTACAAATGGATCAGTAGCAAATAATATATGCATGTGCCCTTCAAATGTGATTCAGGGTACATATATTTTGTATTTAATGATTGCTTGACTCACTGGCTGACTCGTTGATTGTGTTTTTATATATTGCCTTATTGTCAAGGGATTAGATAAATAAATGTTTCAAAAATATAGATCAGCAAACTTCTTTCAAACTGTCAAGAAGAGTCTTTGTGGATTAGATTATCTAGTTCAGGAGTCTTTTTACTCAGTGGTCAGTTATCAATTGAAAGCTTAGTGGAAGCGCATGAGTGCAACAGTGCTCTCTTACTCATGTTCACTAACAACTGATATAGATACTGTTATCCCAACAAGTGGAAATTCTTAAGGTCTACCAGCAGTGCCAGTGTCTCCTGAAAAAGATGGGGAATTATAACTCAAAAGGAGAACAACTATGGGATCTTTCCACCTGTGTACACCAGTACTAACTGTGAGACACCAGTTGAGAATCAAAAAGAATGTTTTATTGGGCGATTCACAGACACATGCAAGAAATCAAGCAGTCTCATGGACCATACGAGGCTAGGGAATGGAATGGAGAGAAAGATTGGATATAGAGATTTTGGGTGTATAGGGTGAAAATTAACAGTTCTGGAACAGAGGATCAAAGAGACATGGCTCAAACACAAGATTTTGTGGGCAAAACTGAGAAATGAGGATCTGGGATACAGCATGACACCCAAAGTGCTCAGAAAAGCCCAGGGTCAGGGCTAGGGTTTAAATATCCTTTCTCCTACAATGAAAGGGTGAGCATTAATTGCTCTCTGACAAAGTAAATAAAAGAGGTCTTTGATGCATTGATGGGAGTCCTGCCAGCCTCTTAATGTCTTGGTTGGGTGACGTGAATGGGGAAGGTTTTGGTAAGAAAGGTGCACAGCAGAGGTGCTTGCTTGCCGCCCCTGGGTAGTTTCATGGACTATTGTACTTAGATATTGGGTCATTGTCAGGATTATTTGAAGTCTGTTTGCTTTGGGCTTTCTTGCTCTTGACCTTATGACTTGGCCCTGCTAACCTAGTCCAGGCATACAACCAGAATCCTGCTTGCTACATGTTTCCCAGTCATAAGTTTCCCATTCTTAATATTTCATGCTAATTAAATTACATTTTATGCCAATCATGCTGTGCCACATGATAGGGGTGTAAGGCATGGTAACAATACTGCCTCTGGTACTGGAGATAACATGTATTGATCAGTGACTGATACTTATTGAAGGCTCCATGCTCTATGAATTTGTCCCATCTTTTCTCTGTATTCTCTTATTTGTACCCAAGTACAAATCAATTTATGAGAAGCCACTCTCTTTTGCTTCCCCGAGCTTTATGCCCATTTCGCTTTAGCTTGTCTTATAAAGGTGACATTCACAAATTATCTATGAAATTGTCCATTCTAAGTTGGAAAAAAGAGGGTAAGAATGAGAGAGATTGTGGTTTATTATCTTGATGTATGATTTGTCATCCTGATTCAACACAGTTATTGGAACGGTCAACCAGTATTCCTTTCTAACTGTCTTCATGTTAAAAGAAAATGGAAAAGAATCATGAAGACTCTGAAGTAAATGTTTTTTCCCCAAATCTAAACACAGATGTAATGGCATCAATGGAGAAGGGAAAAAGCAATGACTGTTGTATTTTTGAAGACTACTTGGAAAGAGACAGGAAGAAGGCTTTCTATGGATAATAATTTCTCAAAATCAACACGGAATGAAATTAGGCTAAATAGTTCCACTCAGTTTTGTATCACATCTAATAACATTTGAAAGATGATGTATCTATTTCTTAAACATTCAGTAATCACATATGAAGATAGAAAAGGAAAAGCACTCTACGGTCATATAACTGGTCTTTCCCCTTTTGTCTGTTGCCGTCTGTAGTTGATGTGTTTGTTTCAAACCAGCCCTGACTGAGTTCTGTGCTAGGAAATGCCTGTGAAATTATTATATGACTTGCACCAAATAAAGTTTCAGTTAGGCTTGAGGAAACTTAATCTGTCCCATATGGGACTCCGTGTAGGGTACATGTATTGTAATTGAGAGATCATAGGGCCAAGCACTATTCAATTATAAGCTAAACATGGTCATGATAAAATGACAGTGAACATCCTGGGTGTTCAGAAGGCAATTACCTGTTTATATGATGCACTTCCATCCACTCACTACAGAAATTAAGTGCGAATTAGGGAGATGAAGGGGGATAGCTGAAGGTTCACACTTGTGCATTTTATACATTGGCACATCTGCTGGTTTGAAAATACTTGGACCAAACCTGATCAAAATATAGTTTTGTTCACCCAAGGATAATAATGTAACATGAAGGCTATTATGGATGTATCATGTTCTTTATTGTACCAATCATTGCAAAAGTCAGCTGAGAAAGAATGATTATTTGTAAATATTATTTGTTATAACTTTAATAAAAATAAAATTAAAACAAAAACAAAAAAGAAAGCAATGGTAACTCTAACTCAGTAGTAATATAGCAGAATACACAGGGATTCAAACCCAGTTTTTTAAGACTTAAAGATTCCAAGCACTGGGCTTAGATGGATGAGGGGGGAAAAGTCAGCTGAGATGCAGATTTTTAATATTTAGATAATGCCAGAGCACTAGTGAAAAGTCACAGTGTAATTTTATTCAGAAAGAATGAATATGAAAGTAAACCAGCGATTATTAAGGTGATAAACCTGGTTTTGGCACTAGCTAGTTTGTCTGTGAAAATAAACCAGCTCAGCCATATTGCTATATATTCCTTCAGGAGACACAACGAAGGCTATAGTTTTCCTTGGGTAGGAAAGCACTGCAGACACGCTGTCTGTGCAATCATTGTTTTATTTAAAAATGTACAAAGTAGGAGCTTCTGGAAATGAGCCAACTCCTGAAAACCTACAAAACCATGGGTCGTGCATCAGCTTTCCTTGGAGGGAGCCTCTGTTCCAGCTGCCCAGGAGTGCCACACCAGTTTCAACTAATTTTAATTAAACGTTTAGATCCCTGCCTGTTCTTTTCTAAATTCAAACTGAAAATTGGATTCAGACTATTTTTATGTTTTGCTTCTAGCTGGACAGTGTCACTATCCAAGGACTACAGAGAGAGAGAGAGACCGATCGAAAGAGAGAGAGTGAAAGAGTCCAGGAAATCTGGAAAGTATCTGTAGTCATTAGGAAACATTAACATTGTTTTAGAAAAACACAAGTCCTGGACTACTTAGTTACCCGTTCAAGGCCTTTGAAAGTAATGAGGATGTTCACTCTCATCACAATAATTTTCTAAAGCTTTGTTTATAGATTCTTGCTACTGTATTGTAAGCTTATTAATTATTATGGTAACCAGTTAACAGGCAGCTGGCAGCGTTTATGGGCTTTGTCAGGCAAATCATTTGAGCAGAACAACAGTTGCGATTAGGAATCTGGTGGCCTTGTACCAAAACCATGAGACTCATTGGCTCATCAGTTAGCTGACATAAAGCAGTAGGTCTGAACTTGTGAAACAAAAACAACCTGATAGCAAACTGAGGGTCAAGAGACACCCCCCCCCCCGTTGTTTGGATTTACATAAAACTTACATACTTCTTGGTAGGAACGGAAAACTGCTAATAACCTTCAAGATAAGGTTATCATTCTGAAAGTTACCAGAATAAAGTTATAGAAAGAGACGTAGCCAAGTAGTTTAAAGCATCTGGTCACTTCCTAAATCTAGAAGTTGCCATTTGACCTCACAATAGAAGGGTAGAATTTGAGCAGAAATGACAATGGTGGAAGTTACAGCAGCTGATAGTGATTTGGCTGAGGAATTAGGCATATCTACACTGTACAGTTACAGCAGTTTGATACCATTTTCGCTATTATGTCTTAGCCTCCAGAATACTGGGATTTGGATTTTGGCATGGTAGTCACCATTCTTTGCTAGAGGGCTCTAATGCTAAAGTGCCAGGCAGTGCACTTTAGTAGGAAGGAATTCAAAGTACCATACCAAACTCTAAGTACTAGGATTCTGAAGGCTGAAACCATGAGAGATCAAATATTATCAAACTATGCTAATTGTGCTGTGTGGATACATGCTTGAGTATTTAGTCCTGAGAGGTTTTGATAATGATGGAAGGGTAGAAGGAAGGCTCTTCAAAGGAACAAAGGTGAAAAGTAGAAGCAATAAACTGTGTTTACAATACCATTGGAACTTAAATGGGCCAAGGTGCAAGCCAGTTTGTGGGTGTCGTGTGAGTCTTGCCATCACCACCCCAAAAGATAATAGTGTGGCTGAGAAGGAGTAGGAAAGAGAGCAGAAAGACACCCTGTCGTGCTCTTTGATGTTCCCAAATGATATATTACTTTTTCTTCATTTCTAGAAATAATAAAAAAAATGCTCCAGGGTACAGACAGTCTAAAAGCATTTGATAATAAATCTATGCAAGTTCACTGCTGCTTAATACAAATTCTGCTTCAAGTGCTTTTTTAAAATGCATTATCACCTTTAAGTAAATACCATGGAAGACTGCCAAAAACTTGGTTGCCGTTTGCTGTAAATTGATGCATTGATATCATTAACGCAATAAAATGTTTAAGCTTTCATTGGATTTTGCTAACTGATTTTGGCATTTGAATTATATTAATTTTTATGTGTTTATCAATTAACGTTTAAGTGCTGCTATATTTCTGTTTGGGCAGGCAGAATACACTTTGCCATTCCTAACACTTTTCATCTTAATTAGATTTCACTGGTGGCACAAGAGACATCTTTAATGCTGTCCCGCACTTGTTGTACACAGAAGTAAGCCCTTCTAAATTCAGCAGAGCTTGCTTATGAGTGTGTACAGTATACCTATATAGTGGGACCAGCACAGTATTGCCCCTATAGTCGTTCTGTAGATTGTGTCACACAGTGTTGAGTTCTTTCAGGCTAAAATCAAAAAAGCAGCATCAAGTTTGGGTACCAAAGACTGAGAGGAAAAACACCAATAATCTAAATGATGAGCTGTATCAGAGCACTGCTGCTATCCCCAATCTTTCTGTGTCAATATATGATGTAACTGGGGGAAATTCAACTATTTTTGACAAAGGAATGCAGGAGCAAAGTGGGATGACTTATGAGAAAGATGTCACTTGACATCTTTTTTTAAAGATGATTTATTTATTCATTTTAAAACAATTTAATCCACAGTCAAAATCACAATCACAGTTTGAAAAATATACATTCAAAAAAAGAAAGAAAGAAAGAAAGAAAGAAAGAAAGAAGAAAAGAAAAGAAAAAGAAAACCAAAATAGGCTAAGCTAAGACATTAAACACTGACTAGAACACTAACCACTAGCTTACTACAACACAAAAAGGCTTTTACCCCCACCTCCATTTCAAACTGTACTGAAAGAAAAGAAAAAGTTTTTTAAAAAAGAAAAAAATATTATTCTACCATTACTGATCCAGCTATGTAATCCTACTAGAATTACTAGTAAGGTTAACCACAAAGGATTGTGTTGCTAGATTTCTTATTGCTCAAAAAGTCCATAAATGGTTTCTAATCATTCCAATCATTCAAAAACAAAAAAAGCAAAAACAAAAACAAAAAACCTTCATTTGGCTTATCCTTTAAAACTTAACTTTATCAATCCATTCTTCCCTTGTCAGTGCTTCAGCCCATTTGCAGATTTGAGCAAACAATACACCTGCTGCCATTCTCATATAGTGAAAAAATATTCCATATTTACTATGCAATTCTTTATCTGTAATACCCAGTGAAAACATTTCTGGTGGCATTACAAAATCCACCTTTTTTTGGATTAACATATAAATCTTAGACTAATAACTTTTCACCTTCTTACAAGTCCATCATGTATAGGAAAAAATAGTGCTCCTTATCTTGACATCTCCAACACTGAAATATTCTTGGGCATTTTCAACAGTTTGTTTGGGGTTAAATACCACCTATACATCATCCTATATATTTTTTTTCTTTTAAATTACTATGCAAGATAAATTTTATCCCCCCATACATCCATGTGAACATTGTGCCCAAAATTTTGGGCCCACCTTATTGTATACACCTTAATAGGTTCATCTTCTGACTCTAATTTCAAAAGGTATTTGTATACTTTTGAAATCACATGGTCTTTACTCTAAATAAAACTAATTTTCTCCAACTTCTATAGCTATATCTTTTTTATCTTGATGAAATCTATCTTTAAATTTCATGTAAGCAAACCAATTAAGATCTTTGCCTTCCTTCAGAAGTGTCTCATATGATTGTAAATCCCAGATGTTTTGTTCAAAATACAAAGGACATCATAAAACAGTCATGTCTGATTTTTAACCCCCTCTTTCCTGGAAAAAAAAGCTTCTTGAGGTGAAGCAACTGATATTATCTTAGGAAAAAGTGTCTCCTTATATTTATACCACACTTATAGAAGAGTCTTTCTAATACAGTAATTTTTAAATTCAGCATGAGCCTTAACTTTACTGTATCAAAGATAACCATGCTGCCTGGATCTTAAGTTCCAAAAGTCTCTCACCTCTAAACCATACCCATACCTCCAACTATACAAAACAACAGGCTTCCTTATTCAATTTAATATTAGAAATTCCCAGATGACCCCTTTCTTGAGCATCATATAATATTTTAAATTTTATTTTGGGTCTCCTTGACCAACAAAGAAATCTAGAGATTTGCCATTGTACGAAAGATATTCCATTTCTTATGTTGGAGATCATTCAAAAGTAGAATAAAATTGAATAAAAGAATAAAGAATAAAGAATAAAATTGGCAAAATACTTGTTTTTATTACTGCAGTTCTGCTGCAAATGGATAAATGTACCTTCTCCCATTTTTCTAAGCCTCTCTTGATTCTTTCCAGACTTTTTCATTATTATTTTGAAATAATAGGTTATTAATTTTCATAACTGTAATTCCCAGATATTTAATTCCCTTTCCTTCACTTTAAAGATGGAAAGAGGAGTTAATTCATTTCCCTCTTATGAAATCATGTTTTTAGTCAACAGTTTTGTTTTGTCACAGTTCACTTTAAATCAAGTGTACCACCCAAATGTCTTATTTATTTCCAAGGAACCTCATGGAGCCTAGTGGATTTTGTGTCATTATCACAAGATCACCCACCTTCAACTTATCCTGTTCTTTTCCTACTCTCGCTCCACAAATTCTATCATCTTGTCTGATACCTTTCTGATATCTCTTAGTAAAGTCTTCAGTGCCAAAATAGATAGCAAAGATGGGGCAACCCATGTCACTAAACATCTTTAGATGTCCCTGTTGGGGGCATGTTTTCAGATGCTCTAGTGGCCAAAAACAGCATTGTTTTCATTCTTTCTGTTTTGCACTAGAAACAAAACACAACGATGTATAAGGATGTGTATTTTTCAATATTAATGCTTCACTTTGAACCTAGGCCACATTCCGATTCAAAATCCATCCCTGTTAGCAACATATTTTCGTGCCAAATTTTGATTAGATCCATCAGTCTTGGCACTGAGGACTAACATATGCCATGGAAAATTGGGCTTTGAGTGGATTGGTACTTTAAAAAGAAAAAGTACTTTTTCTAACTTAGACCAAAAATCTGTCACCACAAACCATTGCACTGAATCCTATAATGCATATCTTGGGTAGCACAAATTTTCATACTTGTCAAGCATGTTCAAAATGAAGCTGAATCCACACAAGAAAAACGTGTTGGTGGTTGTGATCCAGGGACATTGGATATGCATGAACTCTGGTTTTCTGATTCATTCACTGATAGTGATGGTGATAATAGCTACGTTTTATCAGCTTTGACTGGCAAGCCAGGAACTCCTCTTTCTGCATAGGTGTCATCTACACTATAGTAAAACCCTCTTTGGATAACTGTGTCATGTTACATTTGAAGTTGCCTTAGGCATTGTCTTCTGCTCCAGATGGTACAGAATGCTCCAAACCACCTATTGTCTGCTATGGACTGCAGAAAACCACTTACCTCTCTTTTGGCTGTCCTATACTGATGAATTAATTATACTGTTATACTAATATATTAATTCACATTTCAAAGGTATTTACATATTTTTATCCTCTCCAGTCTGCTGAGTTAATTGTGAGCAAAGTAATTTTGCATTTCGAACTTAACAATAGCATGTAGCATGTGTATTTCTGTACCGCTTATCAGCTAAGTGCTCTCTAAGCGGTTTACAACATATTAGTTAATTACCCCCAACAAGCTGGGTATTCATTTTACCAACCTGTGGAAGGGTGAAAGGCTGAGTCAGCCTGGAGCCTGGCAGGATCGAACTCACAACCTTGTTCCTACAGTACCGGCATTTAACCACTGCACCTCCAGGGATCCCTTAGTTCACACCAACTGAAGTAAACTTAGTTTGTACCAACTGAAGTAAACCAGGATGAAAGGGGAAAGTAGAAGGAGGAGAAAGAAACTGGGGCATTTTAAAACCAACTTAAACAGTGGGGCAGCAGAGGACTAATCTGGACTATCTCTACCAAATTGAGACTGTTGCAATGTATGGGGTTCTCTTATCTTCCTGTCAACCACAAATTCCCCACTACACACTTCTTTCCAGTTTCATGCAGATGGAGATTGCTTTCTCTGCACTGGAGGAGAAAGTAAAAGGTCTTCATTCTCTTCCAGTGAGGAAAACGGACAACTGGTATGTGTGTGTGTGTGTGTGTGCATGCTGCACATGCACATGTGTGCTTATACCTGGAGTGCAGCTTAGCAATGCATGCTTTGCATGTAAAAGTTGCAGCTTCAGCTTGTGTCATCTCCAGATAGGAAAAAAAATGAACAAACTAACCCTGCCCCAAAGTTTATGGGAGCTTCTTGTGCCACGCAGCCAGCTTCATGTTGACTGGGGATTTAAACCCAAAGATATCTGGACCTAGACCAACTTTCTTACACTACTGTGCAGAACATCTTCTCCCCCACACTTTAAGATCATACTGGAAAATTTTAATAGTCACAAACTGCACTATAATTTGGAAGATAGATAAGAAATGTGAATATTTCTTGGTGTTACTCCATGCTTGATATGGTTTAATTGGCAAAATATAATTTAATTGGCAAAATGCATTAATTGGCATTGATATAAAATGAATCCTGAGGTGACTGGAAGTTGAGCTGGTCAGAGGAAAATTACTGACTGAATATGTGTAATTGCAAAGCAGGTCAGAAGATCTCTAGACATAGCAAAGGTCATTGTCAGGCAGGTTACCAAGCAACTCCAAAGACAATAGGCTTAAGCTGAAGCTGTAACATCTCTGATTCCACACAATAGCAAAGGGAAATTCCCACCAAAACACTGGTTGTTTCAGCCCCTCTCCCTTGCACCTGAATGTTCCTCTTTATTGTTCCTTCACCCATCGCAATTACAGAGATATAATGACAGCCATTAACTCTTCGTCACTTAACACTAAGACCATTAACTCTCTCCAGACCCCATTGTCCATTTGGCAACCTCCATTGTTTGCTTGGCCAGAGAGCCATTCACACCCATGCCCTCCAGCTACATTTTGGGTATAAAAACCTTCCATTTTGAGCAGTTTGATGCAGCATCTTGCTTGCTGAATGCCACACTGTCACTCTGATTTCCAACTGAGTACTGTTCTTAGGCACAAATCTAAGCCACATCACTGCTTTCTTCACTGTTCTCTAGATCGGTAATTATCACCATTCCCTAAAAACTCCACTATCAACAACTTTCCTCCCTTTATCCTTCAGTTAGCTCTCGTATGAATATGTGAGTCTCTGGATCTTTTGCGTGCATGACTGAACTTTCAATAAAGCACATTTTATTTTTATTTGGAATCTCTGGGTTGGTTATTTCCTGCTAGGGCCCCTAAACATTGGTGGAAAATTCTTGCTATGTTGCCCCCCTCTCTCAGACCTCTTAATTGAGCTAATTAATTCCCCATTGTCATGTGGAGGTACTGGCATTGCAGATGGAGCCCTGAGCCACCCATGTTTTGGGGTAACATTGGCATGAATTCCACATATGTTAGTGGGAGAGAACACATTGAAACTTAATCCAGATAAGACAGAGTTACTTCTGGTCAGCTGCAATAGGGAAGGAATAGGGATTCAGTCCATGCTGGATGGGGTTACACTCCCCCTGAAATCTCAGGCTTGTGGCTTTGATGTACTCATGGACTCAGATCTGAGTCTGGATGCCCAAGTTTTGGTGGGGGCCAGGGTTGCATTTGCACAGTTAAAACCAGTGTGTCAACTGCACCCATTCCTTGAGTCAGATTTGGGTATGATGATACAGGTTTGATTGCATTCCATTTGATTTCATCTCATTCGCATTACTGTAATACATTTTACATGTGTCTGCCTTTGGAAACTGTTCAGAAACTTCAGCAAGTGCAAAATGCTGCAGCCAAGCTGTTGACTGGTGCTGGTTACAGGGATCATGGGATCCCCACTGAAACAGGTTCACTGGTTTCTGGGCAAAATTCAAAGTGCTATTTTTTTATCTTTAAAGCCCTAAACTGCTTGTGTCCAGACTATCTGAAATACCATATCTCTCTGTACATGCCAGCATACGTTTTAGGATCTGCAGAGGAGGGCTTTGTCTCTGTTCTCACCACCTTTGTAGGTGTGTTTAGTGAGGACACAGGAGAAGGCCTTTTCCTTGATGTTCCCAGGCTGTGGAACATTCTTCCACAGGAGGTCCAGTTGGCCCACTCTCTGCTGTTTTAGTACCAAATTTAGAAATTTCAATTAGTGCAAAACATGACAACCAGATCGGCTATGACTACATCTAGGAGTGATCATATTACACTATATTAAAATCACTCCATTGGCTGCCAATTACTTTCCAGGCTAGGTACAAAGTATTTTTTGTTGTCTTTAAAGCCCTACTTGGTTTGGGTCTAGGTTACCTAGGGGATTGCCTTCTCTTGTATAATCCACCCTGTACACTCAGGTCTTCTGGGGACATTTACCTCAATCAGCCTGGACCAGACTTTCAACTGTTAACCAGAGGACTTGTTTTTTTAGCCACCCCCAAATTATGGAATGACCTGATGATTTAACAGCTGGATATGCTGTCTGAGATTAAAACAGTATTAAAGATCAAAACTGCATTAAAGACCTATTCAAATGGTTGATATATTTTATAACTTTTTAAATTATGAATGTGATTGTTTTTAATATGTATGCCTTTTAAACTTATGTAATGCTGTTTTAACTAATTATGTATTTTTAATTGGTGTTCATGTTTGTAATGTGTAATGTGTTTATTTGTTGTTCTGCACCTTGATCCATAGGAAAAGGCAGGTGCAATGATGATGGTGATGATGATGATGATGATGATGATGATGATGATATAAGAATTAATTAGAATCAATGTTGTTGTTGCTATTATGAGATATGAAATGTGTTAGCAGTAGTATGCGGTTGTGTAGCGACGTGAGGGTGAGGGGGGCAATTTGCCTGAGGTGGCAATGTTTTGGGGGTGTCCCAGCCCATAATCATGCCCCTGCACCCCTGGTCATGCCCCCATGCACAGTAGCCACGCCCCTTGCTCTGTAGCCCTGCCCCCTCCCATCCCACATACTCCAAGCTCCACCACTGGTAGTATGTGAAGTGGTGTGCTATATTTTGTTTTTATATTTTTCTTAGTAATTTATGTTTCATGTTTTAAATATATTTAATCATGGTTTTAATCACTTTGATGTTTAATTCTTTTAAAAAACTCATAGAACAGTTTTATTAATGTAATATTTTATATTTATTCCATATAATAAATATAAAAAATCATATCTAATATCTAATTATTCAATAATATATATTATTTAATTTAATTATTTAAATAATATATATTATTTAATATATTGTTTCATATTTATTTTATATTGCTCACTAATAAATATATACCTGATATGGAAATTTTATAGTGAGCTGGCCCAAACCTTGTATGGTGAAGATATCATCTACAAATTGGCTAGGGTGATTCTCAGTCTGGAAAATGGAACATTGATTTCTAAAGCACCCCAACAGACAACTCCATAGGCATGGACATTCCTTTAAAATTATTATTTTTATTTTAGTTTGATAGAGTTTATAGCTTCCAGTTCTGAGGCAGAAACACATATAAAAGTATCTGTTTACTGTCTGTCTGACTGACTGACTGCCTATCTCTCTCTCTCTCTCTCTCTCTCTCTCTCTCTATCTATCTATCTATCTATCTGTCCATCCAGCTATCTATCTATCTATCTATCTATCTATCATAATCACATACTTGCTCATATACTCTTCAACATGCATGTTGACTGAATAAAATGAAGAAAATTTAGACATAACACTGCACATTCTCCAGTCAATAGGCTTTGTCACCAAGAGATATTGTAGAATTTGCAACCACTGCTGCCACAACATTAGTCCCAGTCCTGATCATCCCCTCATTTAAGGCTAAAAAGAAATGTGCTTTGCAGTGTGTTCATTGTGACAGGGCCTGGGATGACAAGGCCTCTTCCTGTACTGTCATTCTGTGGGAACTGGATTGGTTGCCAGCTTTGTGATGTAGAATGGGAATTTCAGTGGCATGGTAGCTTTGGTTTCTAGATGTTTGTTCCAAGGAGCAAACAAATCTGGACTTGGGTCTGGCACTCTGCCACTCTCAGTCATCTGTCTCCAGCTGGAACTATCCATAGCACAGGCTAACTTACTATATGCAAAATGACATGATAAACTGAAAGGCCTTGGATGAACTGAATGGGGTGCTATCAGTGGAGGAACTTCAGTGTGGAATGCCCTCCCTAGAAGGGCTTTCCTCATGCTCAGATCATATTCTTTTCACCACTTGATCAACAAGTTTTTAAATGTTCAGTTTTATATACACAAAAGGTCTTTCTTTCTTAAAATGTGTTAGTGCTTTTTTGATTAATTGCTGTTGATGATAGTCTGGTTTAATGCTGTTTTAGATGTTACGTTAGTACTCTAATTTTTAATGACTTCAACATTTTTATTGTAAATTGCCCAGAAAACCATTGTTATTGGGTGATGTATAAATGCTGTCAAACAATCAAACGTCATGTTTCATTTTTAAAATCCTTCTTTCTTAGCCACAAATTGCTGGAGCACTTTGAATGGGAGAAACTGGTTCCAAAGTACTGCCCAGATTGAAGAAAGAAATTTTGCTCTTGTCAAATTGAAGATCTTCACCTCTCATTTCCTTCTCAATTAGTATTTGTACCCTGTCTGTACAGCATAGGCCCTTTCCTCACCCTATCTTTTTCTGAGGATGACCAATAGGGATCCTGGCATCGGCTCTCCCGGGAGGGGAGTGCAACAGGCACGCTCCCCTCAGCATCAGCTGGCTTTCTGCAGAAGGGAGCATGAGGGCCATGCCTCTTCCTTCCACAGCACAGCCAGGTACCTTCCCAGGTTGTCCTGGGGCAGGAAGCACAGCCATTATGCTTCCTAGGCTTCTGCAAGAGATATAAGTCCAGGATGGCGGTGTGACTGCAGGTCTTTGATAGGAAAAATCCATTAATGATTTAATCTGTGATTGCATCACCTGGGGATGGGAGAAGGATGGGAGCACAACAATATCATGAAGAAACATCGTGGTGGTCCTGCCCTACTCCTGTCCCCATGGCGGGTTGGGAGGGTGGCACAGAAAGGACCATAGATTCCTTGAACTGCCTAAATCTCTTTTGCCCTCCAGGATCTTGGAATGGCAAATGGTCCCTGTTTCCATCTGTTTAAATGCAGAGGCTGAATGAATACTCAAAGGACTGAGAAAGAAAACCAATGAGAAATTGTGGAGGAGGAAACAGCACAAGGACAGAGAATGAGGGGGCTAAATGATTGACAGTTCAGATGAAGCTGGTACTTAGTATATAAAGAAATGGAACAAAACCATCAACAAAGTCAACAGATAAATGTCAGTGTACTTGCCTATACCCCAAGTTACTGACGCTTGAATAACAATAATGGAGGAAGGGACAACAGGATCTCTATTGGGAAGGAGCTCTACAGATGGGATGCCACCACCAAGAACACTCAACAACATGTGGCAGCCCCATAGGCCACACTTCTCACAGATCCCTGGTGCAATAGAAATATTGCACATTACAAGTGGACCATGTTTGCTTCTGAAGTGCATGAAAATGATAGCACACCCAGTTGTTCGGAATTAGCCTGTATGTCTTACTTGGATGGAGTTTGTTCTTCTCTTTCATAAGGAGAAATTTCCAAACTTTGCCCCTCAAGTTAAATCAAATCCTTTTACAATGAAAAACAACAAATGCCAGTGCTTTCTCTCTCACACACACACTTTCTCACTCTCTGACATGACCCAGCCAAACTAGTGTATACATGAGGTGGCATCAGTTTTTTAATGGCTAGAATAAGGTTACATATCACAGCTTTTCATGTGCATATAATCAGTTCCAGTGGCTAGAGCTGTGTTTTGGTTTATGCAGCCAAGCTTGGCAACTGACTTGTCTTTCCTTTTCAGTCCAGTTGGATTTTGGAATGAACGGAGCCCTCCCTTGGATTCTGACTTAATTCACTTGGCCTACGGCATGTGTTTCCCTTGTGTTCATAGGAACAACCAATATAGAGCAAAGACTGAATAAGAAGCTGGAATGAAAGTCAACAGGATAAATATGTGATCTAGTGTGCAACTTCAAACATAATTAAATTGACCCTAGTTTTCTGTCTCCTTTTTAAATATGAACTTACCTCTTATTTTGTTCTGTTCTATCTGGAACTCTGTGATATACATGGGATTTCTATGTGGCTGGCCATGGTGAGCTGTCTGTTTTGTCCCTGCAGATCCCAATCTAGGTTGTCTAAGATGGTCCTCTCTCCATATTTTACTGGCCTAGAGATTCCCCATGCTTTTATGAAATAGCTTCACCTGTATTAGAAATTCTTTAGCACACAGCCTCTTCCTCACCCCCTCCTTTCCTTTTCCTTCCATTTTTTTTTTTCATTCTCACACTGATTTTTCTATCCATAAACCTCCAGAATAGGGAATAGTTTCCTACTTGGCTACATATTCCATCTTTGTGTGGACACAACCTCCTTTGGGGCATGGAAAATTCAATACCAATGGGTTCTGGGGCACTTTTTACTGGCATTCCTAAGATAAAAGATTTTGAAATTGATCTTTGGATCTCTGGGGTCAGTTCCTCACTAGATTGTTACAGTGCTATTATTTCACTTTCCAACATCCTGTGGAATTATGAGGTTTGTAGTTTATTGAGAATTCTCCCTGGCTGAGAATTCTAAGGCCCCTCCCTAAATTGCAAAGCCCAGAATTCCACAGGAAGTTGAAAGTGGAATAATAGCTCTATAACAGTGTAGGGCAGAATGTCCTGAGTTTTTCATCAGACTATTGCCTGTTACACAAGCATAGTCCATAGTTTCAAATTGCACAAATGTCCTGGTACTCCTCATTGCAATGCTTTTGTTGAATTATTTTTTAAAAAATTATTTTTCCTCCCAACAAGCACTGGACGAATTTGAGACTGAAAAGCGATATGAAGGCTATCTTATAAGTTTAGAACTATCCAGGAATTAGAATCCAGCTAAGCTTTCTAGGTAATGGTCACACTGATTCTGTGTCACTAGAATGTGTTCTTTTTCCGCCTTGCACAGTACATTCATAGTTTATATTGTAATACTTTCCAAAAGTGTTTATCTGTTGCTGAAAACCAATATTTTTTATGCATAATGTACTGATGGTGAAAAGTTAAAGTTAATTGTCACTGTCAGTACTTTGTGTATTTAATCACCCTCTGACTCACCTCAATCATATTTAACACAGAGAGACACCTGAAACACCATTTAAAAAATAGTATATCTACAGCTCAAAACAAAAAGGATTTTTTTTTCAATCATGATCTCTCATGGATTGCCTAGAGAACCCTAGGATTCCAGACAACTCTGGTTGAGAATCCTTGTTTTCTAGTTGTCACAGGACTCTTCCTTTTATAGGATTTATTGTCTAATCAGGCAAGACTGTTTAGATAAGCATTGGTGCAAAGGCTGAGGTTAAATAGGTTGGCAAACACACCCCTGTTCTTCTGATTTTACAATGATACATATTCATGAGACTGAAACAGTATCATATTGAGGTTTTGCACAGGAAAATCCGGGAACCAGTTGGGAGCTAGGCAGGTTCTAATTCCATTAGTTGCACAAAGCTCATATTATTGCCTGCCTTGTAGTATGCTGCTTGAAACAAAACACCATCCAAGATCGTATTATGATCCTGGCATAAGGAGAGTTTCATCTAGAAATATTATGCATACATGTGCATTCCCCTAAACACGTGCAGCCCAAATTGGCATTCAACATGCTGCAGTTCCAGTTCAAATCTTTGGCTCTGATCCCTATTGTGGTCACACTGAATAGAGTACAGTGTGTTCTGAAAAGCAGATTTTGCTGCTGAAACTCTGGGTGTAGGCATGTTTTGAGTTTCATATGAAGTGTTGCTGTCATGTCAGCCCAGGAGAGAGAGAGAGAGGAACAGAATGGTCAAGATTATGCTTTTTGTTGGACAAATATAAGCCGAAGTTTCACCCTCCCATCTCAATTTAAAAGCAGATTCACAAGCTTAAGGCTGTGCCCCATGTACATAGTTTGAGAAGAGAACATTGTCCAATAAGTCATCTTCCACGTGTACAGCATGGGGGAAAATTGTAGAAATCAGAGGGTAGGAGAGGTCCTGTGTCTCGCCTCCTTGATTGTTTATTATACCCAGTTTATTATACCTGGTTAGAGAACTCCTAATAAGGTTTCTTTCTCTGTGTCATTTGGGTAAATTTATTTCTACTGCATTTTTCAGTTTCAAGGTAGCATATGAAAGTGATTTAAAACAATTTTTAAAAAGAAAATATTACAAAATATGATTAAAACAAGAAAGCCTAAGAATCAGTATTTTTAAGACTGGTCTACTGGATGTAAAAGGCATGGGAAGAATAAAATGGTGTCTACTTGAGACAAGAAGTACATAGCATTAAGTGACAGCAAATTTCTCTTTGAAGAGAATCCCACAAATAGGGTGCAACAGTTGAAAAGGCCTTTTCTCCACACAATACCTGTATAGGTGGGAACACTCAGGTAAGGAATTCAGCTGACTTAAACATTTTATGTTAATTTGGGAATATAAAGTAGTACTTTAGATTGGTTGACTGATTGATTGGTTGATTGATTGATGGCTGTTTATAAAGTAAGTAAATCTGAAAATTTCAAAGCACTATGCAATAGTATAACCTATAATATGCACAGTGCCCAAATATGCAATACACAAATTAACTTGCAATTATTTATGTGATCTGTGAACTAGATGGCAAACTGGATAACCATACCAGGATAGCAGGTTTTCAACAACCATTTAAGACTAATAACTGTTGGAGCATGTCAAATGTTTGAGAGTAAAGTATTGCATATATCATGCACCACAGTATTTAGTGCTCTGGTCTGAGTGGCTGCAGAGAGAACCTCAGGCACATTGGGTACCAATAGGTGAGGATCTCTGGATGACCTTAAAGATGGGATGCATCTCGAAAGAGAAAGTCTGTCAGATAATGAGCCCTTGGAGAGAGTACAACCCCATCCAGAAAAAGTAGTTTAGCAATGTCCCAGATATGAAAATTATTCTTCCTCAAGGGCTCTATCCTGCCAGAATTCAGCATGTTTATTGGTCCACATCCAGCCTACTGCCGTATCTACGGACTGGTACAGAACCTGTATGATCATACCTGATTTGTATGTGACAGAGAAACAGACTTGGGAATCATCAGCATATGGGTGATATTTTTTCTAAATCACCAGATAATGTGTACCAAAGATTTCATATAGATATTGAGCAATATTGGGCACAAGGTGGTACCTTGAAGCAGCCATAGTACAGTGACAACATTCTCCTACTACTGTTGTGCAGGTGGGAGCAGAACTAACAAAGAACAACGTCCAGCTCCTAACCCACTGAATTGATTTAGAAAAATTATGACCGCTGTTATAAAAAGCTGCTCAGTAAGAAACTAATAGCAATAGGGTTTCATTCCCCGTGTTTTTCTCTTGATGCCAGTCAGATTGGCCAAAGTTGATTCAATTCCAAATCCAATATTGAACTCAAATTGAAATGGATCTAAATCATTAGTACCATCAAAATGTGCTACTACTTGCACTTCTACCAGAGTTTGCACTGGCACTTCCCCTCAAATGGAATATTTTCAGCCAAAAGTTATTGTCAAGAACCCTGTGATCCAGGCAGAGTTTCATTATGGGTGGTCATGCTACTGTCTCATTTAGGGTTGCAGGCACCACTGTTTCATGTAAAGAAGAATTTGTCATACTCAGGACAGCCTCCAGGCCATTTCAGTTTTCTTTAATCAGCCACAAAGGGTCAAACAGCAGGTGGTTTAACACATTGTTGCAATATATTTGATATGCTTTGCTGATGTACATGATTCTACTTGCAATTGCATAGAGTGCAAAGGAAGAGAGTTCTCTGTGAAGTCTTCCATTTGCAAGTTTGTAAACTTAATACAAATTCATGCAATCAGTGGTCACACAGATTCTTTTTCTGTGCTTTAGGTGGTATTGGGAAGGTCATCACTGGCAGGAGCACACTGAGCTCGGTCTCCTAGAGAACAAGACAAATATTTTTCCTGGAGCCCATCACTTCTTCAAACCCCAATTTTCCTCATTAATAGCTAAAGAAGCCCTCTTTTGTTCAAATGGAAAATTATTTTACTGTTTTAGTTAGCTTGAGTGCCATTCATTCCTGCCTGTATTGGGAGAAGCAGCCAGAGGTGGGGTAGAAACTGTAAACAGCACATGAAACATCAAGTTGCCTATCTATCAAAGCCAGCCAAACAATTTCCAGTATTTTTCAATGATGGATCTTTCCAAGACCCTGTGCTCTGAAAATCCTACATGTCTAAATATTTACCTTATGCAGAACCATGTACATAGGACTTCTAAAGGAAATGAAACTAAGAATAGGTTAGAGAAGAACTGAACGAGGAGCTTAAAATAACCCTTTGGAAGAGGAGTCTTGGTAAACAGTCAAGGAGTGCTGTGCTGAATGGAAAATTCACAATGAGCTCACTCCACCAGGAGGGATGACATTCTGGGCAAGCTTTCTTTGGGGTGGGGAAGGAGATTGCTGACAGCATTCCAGGGCTCAACTGGTGACAGAGGGTGGGGAGGGAAAAGAATGACCACACCTCTAGAAAAAACAAAAGAAGAGAGGAGAAGCATGACAAGAGTGCTTGAAATGTGGGGTGCTTTTATTATTTACAGACCATGAGAGACAGAAGAAAAAAAGTGACACAACAAGGTTAAGGAGGTTAAGGATTTATGTGGCAGTTGTGTGTGTTTCTCTCTCTCTCTCTCTCTGTATGTGTGTATTTGATTCTCTCCAGAGGCCTTTTCCATGTGAATTCAGTGGCCTAAATACATCTGCTAGTACTAACTTCAATAGACCCATGGAATCATTAGAACTTATGTAAGTCTTGATCTAGCATTTTAGAAGCTGATTGAATGGGTCTGTTCAGGACTAGCAATGGATGTAGGCTGGGAGGAATACACAAATCCTTCAGCAAAATAGCAGGTTGGGCTTATAGACTGTTTTCTTCATATGTCAGAAGGAACCAGTCTTCTGCCCTCATTTTGCCCACTCTGGAAAATCTGTCATTTTAAGTATTCTGTGCACAAACCACTTTTGCCTTTGTTGGCCAAATACCTGATGGTGTGGAAGGGTGTTGGTTTAAGAAAAGAACAACATGTCTTACAATGAAAGAGATCCTGTATTTTCATGGGAGGAATGCAAAAAAACATCTTGGTTCCACTGCAGAAAGGTTAGATGAGGCCAGAAATTCACCCATTCATGCTAAGATGCCATCACAAATTATGAAACCCTTCATGCAAGGCTGAGACTTAGCACAGCCTAGAAACACTGTCAAGGAGGTGATAAGGAATATCTTCCCATGCAGTCTTTTGTATATGCCTCAAATGAATTATGGCACCCATCATTCTGATAAACTGAATTCACTCCTACATCTGTCATATTCACATATTTAAAGTTTTGGGAGGTGCAAGACAGTCATTGTATGACCCAGTGTAGTGTAACTATCTTTCTTGTTTTTATCAGAGCAGATGACAACACCACCTCCATCGCACAGCACCAATGTGTGACCCCACCATCTGTACTTTGCTTCATTATTCTCCTGTAGTATTCTGAATGTTGACCTGCTTTGTAGATACTTTTTCTTAATTTGAATTTAAGGATAAAAGCAAAATATAATCTCTGTTTGCTATCCGTAATGAATTTAAACTGATTTTTCCAGTATTCAGTATGATTCTCATTGTCTAGAGAAATAGCTCTCCTTTTCAAAAGGAGATGATGACTGATGGGAAGAAAAAGAGAAGACGAGACAGCACAGTATAATAAACTATATTCACCCTTATGAGCCTTATCAGTCCTTGAAAGTTTTGGGAAGCCCTTTTTATGGAACTGCCACTTTATAAGTCTTGTCTAAAGCCCTTAGTGCTCCTTGCCTCAACAGTGCACTGTTCTGTTTCAATCCCAGCATTGCCATTTCCACGATGGTATCATGTTATGAATGCTCTCTACCACACCCTTTAGACTTCAGCAGATGAGTAGCATTGTTGGCACCGGTATTCCACCTCCATTGTGGTATCATTGGTGATTCCTTTTCCCTGTCTTTTCCCCACTCCAAGCCTGTGATTGGTTGGGGGGGGGTTGTTGCTGTTTTTTGTAAGCTGTACTAGTGCAGCAAGATTGTAGCACCATGATGTGCCCATACACTATTGCATTTTTGCACTGTAATGCTAAAAAAATGTATTTAGAAAATTAAAAAAAATTCCTCAAAGGAGAAATTTAAAATAAACATGGAGAAGTGATAGATTTTGAACTTGCCATGCCATGGGAGTAACTGAGGGAGGGACAACCTGGGAATGCCCACACCATGCCCACTCCTGGATCATCAATGATAGGAAGTGCAATCAAGCACTATTGGGAATCCCATTCACACAGCTGATGGGATTGTGGTGGGAAAAGAGGCCATTACTGGATTTTTTCCAACATTGAAAAAGACCAGATTTCCAACATATGGGAACACGAAAGCAGCTGCTTAGTAACGACATTGTGCGACAGCATGGATCCTGGAACTGGAACAATGCGTTGCTCTGGTGGTATGACAACTTTGTGCAGTAAGGGCCCAAATGTGGAAGGGAGAGAGGGCATTTTCATTGGCTGGTTCCAAGCTCTAGAATTCTCTGCCAAGGAAAGCCAGGCTGGCTTTACTCTGTTGTGTTTTCTCCAGGCCTTGGATTCAAGAAGGGCTTCCTTGAATGACCTTGCTTGCTGCAGAAAGAGCTTTTTATTGGATAGATTTTGTGTTCCTTGTGTTTTTACATTGTTTTTGTAAGTTATTTGGAGTCTCATACGGCAGAGAACAGCAGGATATAAACTGAAGGGATGGATGGATGAATATTGTCATATAGCACAGTGTGGTAGAGTCATCTGAATATTGGACTAGGATTCTGGGAGACCAGTGCTCAAATACCTGCTAAGCCATGGAAACCACACTGGGTAATCTGGGACAAGTCACATTTTCTCAGCCTTGTGTGTGTGTGTATGTGTGTCTATGTGCCTTCAACTTGCCTGTCAGCTTATAACAACCCCACAAATTTCATAGGGTTTTCTTAGGAAAGGAATACTCAAAGATGGTTTTGCCAATTCCTTTCTCTGAAGTCTACAACCCTTGGGATTCTTTGGTGACCCCTCCCATCCAAGTACGAACCAGGAGAAGGTAATAGAAAACCTTCTGAATAAACTTTGTAAAGGAAACTCTGCAATGGGATTGACATAAACTGCTGTCAACTTGAAGTCATATAACAACTAAGTGCCGTTATTGATTATCAGAACTGTGCCATTAAGTTTATATCCTGTATATTTCTACATTCGCCTACTTCTGCCCTTCTGTTCTTTTTTCCTTTCATTTTTTTAACTCTTTCTTTGCAAGGTTTAATATGCTCTTAAATTTTTAGAATTATTTTCATACTTCATATTTTAAATTGTTTGATTTTATGGTAAGCTATCCAAAGGTCTTATACTGTTGAATAGAATACAGAAAAGATTATACATATATATTTTTTAAATGCAACAAAAATATTGTTTGAAAAACGGATGACTTTGGTAGAAGAATGTAACCAATTTCTTTTTGCATTGTTTGAGTTTCTGTTAAAAGGTTAAACGTGCATAAATATATACCTGTGAACTCTCAAAAAAAAAAAGGTGAGGTGGAAAGAATATAAAGTTACTTATCACCCTTCATAGCAACACCTCACTATTTAAGAATAGTTTTCTTCTTTGGACCTTTCTGCCCTACATGGTTGTAGTGCTATTATTCCACTTTCGACATCCTGTGGAATTCTGGGGTTTGTAGTTTTCTTAGACCAAAGAGCTCTCTGGCTCAGAATTCTAAATGCCCCTCCCTAAACTGAAAACCCCAGGATTCCATAGGATGTTGAAAGTGGAATAATAGCAATATATGTGTAGTGTGGAAATGGTCTTTATTTTTAATATTTTCCACTGAAGAAATCATATTTCTCAATTTCCAGTGGTGGAAGGAAGACTAAGATTAGAGCTGTCAATAGCAGGTTCGACCTTCGGTGAACCTTTTTTCTTTTTCCTGGTGGGCACCACAGCAGTTCACCAGCAGCATGCAAGTGCAATGGGAAAGGGTAACGGATGGCTGACTGTGGGTGGACAAGCTGGGGTCAGCTCCTCAGGCCAAGGGCTGGCTTTGGGTTGAGTGAGAAAGGGGCACCAAATTGTCCATGCAGGTGAGAGATATGAGGAAATGGCTTTTCTCCCAGTCACCTCTGTCCTCCCTCCTTCCTAGAGACAGAAAGAAACTATGAAGACCTGCTGTTCAGGGAGCCTCCTAACTGGTACACTTGTAGTGATCCCTGCAAAGGCAAGTGAATGAGAGGAGAGCCATTTGGAGTGGCTAATGAAAAGGGAATGGGGAAAGGTCTCTGGTACCCTGAGCATCCTGGAGCCTGTCTTGGCTGGAGGTGAAAGGACTTTCTTCCTTTGCTGCGTGGGCCAGGCCACTTCGCTTGGTGGTTGCGGAAATTACACCAGAGGAACCCACCATCCTTTCCTGGGGCTCCTGGCAGCAGTTTCAGGCCCCTGGCAGACTAAAAATCCTTACATGGAGTTTTAAATTTTGTATACAATTTATGTAAATTCTGTTGATTTTATTGTTTTCCCCCAGTTGAGACTAATTGAAATTTACAGTGGATATCAAAACCAATTGATAAATAATGATACTACCAAGAAAAAACCAAAAAAATAAATAAAAATATGCAATATAGTTGGCCCAAGGCCCCATTCCAGACAATTAGGAGTGATAATATGAACCAGCTCCCTTCCCTCCACCTCATATCAACTCTGTATAAGATATTTCTTGAATGAGCAACATGTCCCATCCCATTTCTGCCTCCTCATCCTTTGCATCCAGAACTATAAGGACCATGAAAGAGTGCCTCCCACTTTCCCACTCTCCTTATGTATGGCTAGCGATGCTTCTGAAGCAGTACTGTGACTGAAGCCACCAAGGAAGTAGGGGAAACATTCAGAAATGTTGTCCCTGCCTTCAGGTTCAATCTTACTCTAAGACTAAAGGGCAGAGAAGGCATTTCTCTGCTTGTTTTTGTGAAGGAAATACAAAAGACATGTCTAATTTTTATTTACTATTCTTGAATACTTGACATTCACAATTGAGGCAAGATTACTGATTTAGTAGGTCAGTGTTGGCTCTGTATGTTCAAGTATGTGTTGTTGTTGTTCTTTCCTGACCTAGCAATTAGTAACCTGTCCCTGTTTCAAGCGTGTGTATGTGTGTGTGTGTGTGTGTGTGTGTGTGTGTGTGTGTGCGCTTTGTGCCAACATACCTTTCAAGCTTCAGGCAGACCTGGGTGGATACTGGGAAAAAATATCTCAAAGAATGTATTATGGACTATAAGCTTGGCCAAAAACTGAAAACTTGTTTGAACAATGTGTTCAAGTCCCTTTCTTTAATTTTTTTTTTGCTTTTTTTCTTGTTAGAACAGACCATCCCTTTTATTTACCATAGCAGAAATTCAAAACATCTCTGAGTATGAATGGAATGGAAAATCTTCTCTTTCATACTGTAGACTATGGCCCTTTTCCATGTCATTTCTCATTCAAAAGGGCCTCTGGAGCATCATGCAATTGCGAGGACTGTTCCACATGATGTCCTCACAATTGCGCGATGCTGCTGGGGCCAGCAGGCACTGATAGTGCAATATATCATTTTTGGCTTCTTGTTGAAAATGATGTGTGATCACATGTCGCTCTGGGGCCCCACACACACTTACCTTGAGTGTGGAGCCTCTGGAGATGTGGCCCTCGCACTTCATCGCCCAGCACAGCCTGGGAAAGTGCCCGGCTGCGCTGCAGAAGGAAAAGCCAGAGCCCTCATGTTTCCTGCCAGCCAGCAGGGAGCTGCTGTGGAGAAGAAGCAGAAGGGATGTGAGTGCCTCTCACAACAGGCTGCTTGCGTGGTCCCTGTGCACCCACGCCGGAATCAGATAAGCTGCAGAAAGTGCCTATGGATGGGGAAGTGTGGCCTGAGGGCTGAATATAGAACCTAAGCCCTATTTATGGCTCAACAATGCCTCCACAAAGAACCTGTAACCCACCTAATTTTTTAAATGGGAAATCTCATAAAATAGCCCAAATGCCCTCAAAGTATGGTAGTTTGCCAGTTAACATCCCTTCCTCCCTCACCCCATCCCCCCAAAACACAAAAACTGCCTGCAAGGTGGACAAAAATCTAGGAAGTGCAAATCAAATGTAGACTTCTGATCACCACTAGGTTGCATTTTTGGTCAAAATGCAGTATTACATCTTGGAGCTGGAGCAAGATATCCTTTAATATATGTGACATCTTCTACCTGAAGGAAGCCTCCTCAGATGAGGAAAGGGAAAAGAGTATCAAGATAACAGGGTCCAGTCAGAACCAGAGGAGTCTAGTGGTCCTGTCATGGCATGGGCAGAAGCAGAGCCCAAACCATCCAGTGCAGTTCCTGGAGATCATGAGGAAGTTACAGAGGTACATCATCCTGTGGAAACTTATAAATTACATTGCAAGTTTCAAAGAGACAGAAAAGGCCATGCACCACTGAAAAACACTGAATTAATTAGGTCAGCCAGGCTGATTTACAGCTCACAAAAAATTAAATAAAGATCATCATCATCATCATCATCATCATCATCATCTTATCCATGGCCATTCTGATGCTGCAAACAATCAATTCCAACCCTCCCTTTGTGACTTTGTCTGATGTGTCTGGCCTTGTGGATCTCTGACTCTTATGATATACCTTGAATTACTCTTTCTGCTGACTTCCTTGTCAGATTGGAACCTTGCTCAGGAACTGCTTTTCATGTTTGAACCTCAGATTGCATGGAATATGCTTCTATTTCTGCTTATATCTTGTGTATCACCTGGCACTGGCTTGTTTTTATTTTTGTTTTTTTCCTACCTGTGAATTTGGACTATAGGTGCACTTTCCTGAGCTGCTGCCAGCATTGAACAGGACAGCAAGTTTACCTAACCTGGTACTCTTCAGAGGCTAGCTCCAACTTGCTAGTCCCAACTAAAAGAAACCCATATAATTAGGGAGCCCTGGTGGCGCAGTGTTTAAATGCCAGTACTGCAAGCCACAAGGTTGTGAGTTTGATCCTGCCGGGCTCCAAGGTTGACTCAGCCTTCCATCCTTACGCAGGTCGGTAAAATGAGTACCCAGCTTGTTAGGGGCATGTATAGAAATGTATCGAAATACATTCTATTTGTAAGTTGTTCGCCGCCTCGATCCATATGGAGAGGCAGGATACAAATAAATAATAAAAAAAAATTAAAGGGGACTACATAAATGTTGACTTATCAAGCTCTTCTTGATTCAACTGATTTATACTAGTTGGAACCAAGCTAGTGGCCCCTTGGACCATGTAGCCTGGAGAGACTGAGGTGTTACCAACCCATCTGGAAGGTCTCTGGGCAGTTGGAGAACACTTGTCTGGAGTGAAGCTTCCAAACATTCCAAAAGAGACAGTATCTTAGACAGGGATGTAAATCTCTGTGAATTTCATTCTCATAGACGAGAGTAAAAAAAAAAAAAGTTAAAAAAAAGAATAAGTAACTTATTCCTTTTCTCCCCACTGTGACACAAGCCTCAAAAACTGCAGTTTTCAGGAACTACTTGCGTTTTGAATATATTCTGTGAAAAATCCACATGAGTGTGTGTGTGTGTGTGTGTGTGTATACACACGCTTGTAGAAAACAACATTTTCTGTGCAGAAAATCCCAGAAAGCTTGCTTTCTGCCCATTAAAACTATCATTTCTGTGCAGGAAATGCTACCTAATGCACAGAACAGGTCCTGAACTATGAAGATTGTCTTTTGTCTAGGATTCTTTTTTCTTTGTTAATATTAATTCCCTCCTGAATGCTAGATGGACCTTTGGCTACCTGCTTCTGTTCATGCCCATCCTGTTACTCTCATCTATTAGCTGATATTTGTCACTTTTGTTCTTGGAAGTCCTATGCCTCATGCTCCTCAGAATAGTTCATCTGTGAGGAAAAGTTGGCCCAGAATCTCAGAAATGAAAAGCGTCTGAGAAGAACAATTGGTTTCTCACCCAGACTCATCCTTTTTTATTGCCCTGTGAGATAGGAACCAGAAAAATGGTGGTGTCCCACAGATTATTTATTAGGACCAGGAATGAAAAAGAAAACAGTGAAACAAAATTCTGGTAGTTTTCCGTTTGTATGTTTGTATGTGTTTGGCTGAAGTGTATCAGCCTGACATCTTTGAATATTCAGGGTAAAAACTATCATACCAGAGCAAATAAAATTTAGCAATCTGTTCCTTATGATCAGGAAGCAGGACAAAAATATGAATCCTGCTCTTTACTATTTTCCTTTGGTCACTGAACCTAATCTGCCACTCCAAAAGATAGTAACAATTTAGTCATTAGTCTTGTAAATGCCAGTTGCAGCAAGCAACAAAGAAGTTTCTCTTGCTTCATATGTCTGTGAAAGACTGAGGATACACTTAATATTTCAAGGTTCTGATGTTGTTGTGTGCCTTCAAGTCATTTTTGACTTATGACAACCCTAAAGCAAACCTATCATGTTTTTTTCTTAGCAAGATTCATTCAGAGAGAGTTTGACTTTGCCTTCTCTGAGGCTGAGAAAATGTGACTTTTTCAAGATCACCCAATAGGTTTCTATGGCTGAGTGGGGATTTGAATCCTGGTCTCTAGAGTTATAACCCAATGCTTAAACTCTACACCATGCTTCAGTATAGTGCTATATAAAGAATCAGGTTGGGCAGGGAAAGGGATTTTATAAACCAGGTTGATTTGAAGCCACCAAAGGAATATACCCTGTAGGTTGTTCTTCTTTCTGAAGCTGTTGTGACAAGCTATACAACTTCCTGTAAGGCTTCAATGTGCTGCCTGGAGCAATGTTCATGGGATGCCTGGGGTGGCTTTATCTGTTGCAGCTTGCCTAGATGATGGATTGGAAAACTAATAGCCCAATGTGCAAAAAGTGTTCTGAAATTCAAAAATCCAAACCAGATGTGTAGCAAAAGAATAAAAAAAAAGACAGAGTGAGAGGAGAGCAGCATATGTTACAAAGTGTTGTGAAACAGCCCGAGGGAGGCAAATAAGCAAAAACAGCCTTGTTGCTTAGCAATATGCACAACAAAACAAGCAGCAGCTTGGTTGGCATCTGACAGGGCAGGTTTCACTCTCTGCTGTGTAAAAGGAAGTTGATGGTGGAGCTTTTAGAGGACCAAAGAGATATTTTCTCTAGGTCATTCAAGTTTATCTGTTGTGGGTGTTTTGTTTTATATTTATGGGTCACTTTGGCTCATAATCCAGAGAAGCTTCTAACAAAGAATGCCTCTCTTGAACTGGGAGTTGTTTGGATTTCATTGCTCTTCTTTTGGAAAGGAGATGTGAAGCTCCCCACATCACTTCCATGATTTGTCACTGGAGGTCAGGAGTGGGGAGATTGTTGGATTTCAGGTCCTATCGGTATCACTCAAAATAGCAAAGGTCAGACATGATAGGAGTGATAGTCTAATATCTGGAGGACCAGAGGTTCTCTGCCCTGTGGCAAAGCACTCAACGTCCTCAACTTTTTCTCCATTAGCAAAAGTTCTTATGGAAGTAAGATGTAAAGCAATTATTTCTGCAATGGGTTTGAAGAAAAGTTGTCCCCTTTCTTTGCTGTTGGTCCTACTCTTTTTCTTCTTCAAAACCTCTCCTTTTGTATGTATGTACATGCACACATGCATGTACACACACAAAACTAGGTTATTTAAATCTGTATTTTATTCTTGCTGGCTTAGTTTTAAATTGCTTAAATGTAAAGTAGGTTTTTTTAAAATATATAATTTGATAACGGCCTTTTCCTGTTTTATACTGTGAGCCCTTTTGCGGAAACCACAGTTTAAGACATATATTAAACCCCCTTTTAAAAAAAAGAAAGAAAGTGATATGAATGCTTTTTCACATTAACAGTACAGATAATGACCTCTGTGCAGGGCACAAAGGTTCCAGGGTAGGATACTATAAGCTGGTAGAATGAACTTTACTAACAGAAGGAAGAGAGAAGGCAGAACTACTCAGCACCATCTTTGTCACAGTTTTCTCCCAAAAGGATAGAAGTACTCAACGTGGGGGGTGGGGAGCAGGTGAGGAAGCGGGGGGGAAATGCAGCACAGAATAGGTAGAGAAGTAGTACAGGAATATCTGGCTAAGCTAGATGAATTCAGGTCCCTAGGGCCAGATGAATTACATCCAAGGATATTAAAAGAACTGACAGGAGTCATTTCTGAACCACTCGCAATAATTTTTGAGAACTCTTGGAGAGCAGGAGACGTCCCAGAGGACTGGAGGAGGGCAAATGTTGTCCCTATCTTCAAGAAGGGAAAAAAGAGGACCCAAATAATTATCGACCGGTTAGCCTGACATCAATACCAGGAAAGATCCTAGAGTAGATAATTAAACAGTCAGTTTGTGATTACTTAGAAAGCAATTCCGTAATCACTAAAAGTCAACATGGATTTCTCAGAAATAAGTCAGGCTAGACTAATCTTACCTCTTTTTGTGATAGGGTTACAAGCTAGATAGATGAAGGGAATGCTGTAGACATAGCATATTTTGATTTCAGTAAGGCCTTTGACAAAGTTCCCCATGACATTCTTGAAAAAAAGCTAGTAAAGTGCAGTCTGGGCAGGGCCAGTTTTAGGTGGATTTGTAATTGGTTGACAGACTGAACCCAAAGGGTGCTCACCAATGGTTGCTTTTCATCTTGGGCAGAAGTGACTAGTGGGGTGCTGCAGGGTTCTGCCCTGGC
Organism: Ctenosaura bakeri; assembly: GCA_948474755.1. Classification (NCBI taxonomy): domain Eukaryota; kingdom Metazoa; phylum Chordata; class Lepidosauria; order Squamata; family Iguanidae; genus Ctenosaura; species Ctenosaura bakeri. The sequence continues at coordinate 89,426 of CAOLHI010001744.1, forward strand.
CAAGTGCTATTCAACATCTTCATCAATGACTTGGATGAAGGAGTAGAGGGCATGCTGATCAAATTTGCAGATGACACCAAATTGGGAGGGGTTGCTAATACCCCAGAAGACAGGGTAAAATTTCAAAATGACCTTGACAGATTGGAGAGCTGGGCCAAAGCTAACAAAATGAATTTCAACAGAGAGAAATGTAAGGTCCTACACTTAGGCAGAAAAAATGGAATGCATAAATGTAGGATGGGGGATGCATGACTGGATAGCAGTACATGTGAAAGGGATCTAGGAATCTTGGTAGATCACAAGATGAACATGAGTCAGCAGTGTGATGCAGCCATCAAGAAAGCCAACGCGATTCTTGGTTGCATCAATAGAGGTACGGTGTCTAGATTGAGGGAGGTAATGGTACCACTCTATTCTGCTTTGGTTAGATCTCATCTGGAATCTGTGTCCAGTTCTGGGCACCTCAATTCAAGAAGAATATCGACAAGCTGAACATGTGCAGAGGAGGGCAATCAAAATGGCGAAACCTTATGAGGAACAGCTAAGGGAGCTGGGTATGTTTAGTCTGCAGAAAAGAAGGTTAAGAGGGGACATGATAGCCATGTTTAAATATTTGAAGAGATGTCATGTTGAGGAGGGAACAGGCTTGTTTACTGTTGCTCCAGAGACTAGGACAAGGAGCAATGGATTCAAGCTGCAGGAAAAGAGATTCCACCTGAACCTCAGGAAGAACTTCCTGATGATCAGAGCTGTCCGGCAATGGAATGTGCTGCCTCAGAGTGTGGTGGAGTCTCCTTCTTTGGGGTTTTTTAAGCAGAGGCTGGATGGCCATCTATTGGGAATGCTTTGATGTATGTTCCTGTAGCAGGGGGTTGGACTGGATGGCCTGTGCAGTCTCTTCCAACTCTATGATTCCATGATTCTATAACTTGTCTGAAGAACTAACTGGATGTATATCTATAGTTTGCAATTGCATTGACTTGAAAGTGCTTTAATTGTCATGGCTCCTTCTTTTGGAATTTGGTTTATAGTTTGGTTATCTAAAATTCTGTGCTAGGTCATCAATTCGAAGAATAGTAATTGCAGCTTCTGTTGCAAACTTCAGACTCTTTGTTTTGACCACAGTAGGTTCATAAACACCAGCTTGCTTGTTGTCACGTGGTTTCCCATTCACTAAATCAAGGCCAATCCATTTCAAATTTTTACGTTCTGGATTTACTTGAGCTTCATTGTGAAAGGCCCTGAGTTTTGCAACAAGATCTATGGCATCTTGAGCAGCATTGACTGCTAAAGTGTTTGGAATAACTAGAAGAGATCTTGCAAACTCTGCAGTAGCAAGCTGTTCACGTGACCCCATGCTAGTTGCATAATTTTCAAGATAAATGGAAAGTGCAGCTTCAACTGCACCACCTCCTGGTACCACAGACTTTGATTCTAATACCCTCTTGACAACACAAAGAGCATCATGCAAAGATCGTTCCATTTCATCACACATGAAATCATTTGCTCCTCGTAATATAATGGCAGCTGAGGTCCGTGCCTTAGTGTTCTTGATTAAGATCAATTCATCATCACAGATCCTCTCTTGAACCACCTCTTCTGCCTGTCCCAGCATTGAAGCTTCAAATGTTTCTTCGCCTTCCAGATTTGCCAGTGTAGAGCAAATGGTGGCTCCAGAAGCCTTTGCAATGCGCTTAAGGTCTCTTTTTAGGACTCTGCATACTGCCATAGCACCAGCATCCACAAAGTACTTCAGGCACATATCATCAATGCCACCAGTGGTCAGAATAACATTTGCACCTGTATTCAGGATCTTCTGAATTTTCTCTTTAGTGATGTCAGCCTCTCTTTGCCTAATCTGGTCCAGTTTCTCAGGGTCTGTTACCACCACCTGAACACCAAGCTTCATTTTAGCCTTTTGAAGACTGAAGTCAAGACATGCAATCTTTGCATTAACCATTATTAACCATTATTAAATTGCAGCCTGAAAGTAACGGTGATAAAGGAGGGTGCTATGAAGACGCTGTTAACTCTGGCGCAATTGAAGACTAAATGGATTTTTATTTAACCATTCCTGTAAAATTCTTTGTAATCTTGTATTTAGTAACGTATGTTTAATAAAACAAGCTGTTGGACTCTTGCATAACTAGAAAATAAATGGAAGATGCCCCCCCCAAAAAATAAAAAAATAAAAAAAAAATTCTGTGCTAGAAAGGTCTAGTGCTTTGGTTCAGTGGAGTGAACCAGAGCTCACCAATGCAAAGTTTCTCTGGTCCTCCAAATGTTTTGGACATTAGGTTCTCCAAAATCCCAGCCATCATGGACAATGATCAGCTGAAGCCCAAATCTGGAGGACCAGAGTTTGAGAACCACTGTTTGTATGGATAATTCTAAGTTCTCCATCAAACTAAAACTTCCAGAATTCTATAGGCTATAATCATAGCAGTTAAAGTGGTATCAAACTGCTACAATGCTACAGTGTAATGTTACTTTCTGGGAGCATTCCACCCCTTCAAAAACTTGAGAACTTTACAATTCATACCTGCTCAGAAATAAGTCCTGAATTTAAAGACAGTTATTGCAAGTAAAGTTTGTGTAGAGTGGCAGCCTTCAAATGATAAGACAGTTCTGCTTGACATTAGAAATATCACTGAACCTCTTGGAATCCATCAAGAATATAAAATGGCATAAACCTTTGTGGACTTCAGTACACTTCATCAGAGATATGGAATGTAGGCTTCATTGGGAAATACTTATATACAAAAGGTATAGGCACCTGTTGGGGGTTAGGGCTGCCTGGGTCTCCCAGAGGACTTTGGAGAACTACATATTGCCTGCTGCTCATCAATGCCCCTATCTCCATTGAGGGAGACAATTTCAATATTGCCTCTTCCTGAGGCATTTCAGCCCCAGCAGATGCTTTATTATCAACAGGAAGTGACACAGAAGTCACTTTCCTCTAAACTGCGTGGCTAAATGGTTTCTTCTGAACCTAAAATGGCTCAGGGGGGTGATTAATATGGTGAAATTTTCCCCTATGCTCCTTGGATGTCATTTGGCAATTTTTAAAAAGTAATATCGGGGACCAGACAGGCACAAGACAGTCCCTGTGTCATATGTAGCTTGGCGGTCAACCCCCCACCTCTGATATATATACTTGCAGGAGGATTGGAGGAATGGAAATGCAAATGTATCAGTAAGTGATGCTGACATGTGGTCACTGAACAGTTGTTGGCAGGTGATAAAGGAATCCTAGCACAGATAGGCAGATTGAAGAATATGTACTAGTAAAAATGTTTACCTCAAATCGAGTAGAGTTCAACCTCTAGAAGAACTGTAGTGGATGATGGATAAAAATATGAGGTCTATAAGCCCCCTCCCCATAATACATGCAGAGAAAAATGGTTAAACAACAAACGTTCAATGGTAAAGCAGACAAGCCTGTAGAGATGAGACCATTAACATATATATTGAAAAAATGTTGCAAGACATAGCACTGAACATCTTGATGAATTCTTGTTGACATTTTTTTTAAGGATGACCACCTTAAGATCCTACAGAGAATGTGTTGGAGATTTGAACATGCCCTCCATTGGTGTTTAAATACTGCTGTTGCAAGTTAATGCATGTGAGTCAAACTCCAAACCCATGCAGCTCAGTAGTGTCTGCAACAACAGCAGCTTTCCAGGGCTATAGGAAGGAGTCTTTCCTACCCTCCTTCAGCATTCTCCTTCAGAGAATATGATCTTTCTCTACAGAACTTTACAGAGCTATAGACCCCTCTTAGGCAGGCAGTAAGCCAAGCCAAGCTGAATTCCAGTAGGACACTCTGACCAGGCAGAGTGGGGTGGAAAGTTTAGGATACTCTGGCTACTGGAACAAGAGAGAAGAAGGAAGTATTGCAAAATTAGAGAGAGAGGCAATGCCTTCTGCCCTTGGAGCTGTCCGTGGTCTGAAAGGATCTGTATCTGACCTGCTCTCACCCTGCAAACTCTTTCTCAGGAGTTTCCTGTTGGCATCACTCAATTCTTGTTATTTGCCCAGCCCACGCTCAGAGGATGCCATCCAATATCTATCAGTCAAAAGAAGACAGGCAGGATGCACACATGGTGCTGTGTTTTTAGCAGCACGCTGAACAAATTGAAGTTTGCCAGCAGGAAGGGTAAATGTATAAAGGGACAAGGGAAGGAGAGCAACCATCATGCTCAGGTCAGAGCAAAACAGAAAGCTGCTGGAGTCCTCTGGGAATGGGAGATCTGTGGTTTTCCAAGAGATTGCCAGTGGGATTGTTGAGGGTGGTGGCTCTATTTCTGCTGCAAGACAGTTCTCAGTTTGAGATATCCCTCAGGTTTTGGTCCTATTGACTATAAACTCATAATAGCCATGCGAACCTGAGCAGAGGAAATAGAGTTGATCTTGGTTTATTCCTGTCAGATATTTCTAACTAACTGCTGAAGGGTATAGCAAAATGTAGCTTGGATTTCTTTTAGAAGGGCTTTGCCATTTTGGGAATGATAAGGTGAGTAAGTATTATGAAGGAAACCATATTTAGCCTCAGTTTTGGAGGAAAGGTGACGTTCAGATAAAGAGAGGAGGAGGAGGAGGAAAAGGGGGATTATTTATTAGATGCCTTGTCACTTGGAATTATTTAAGGTGACTTATCTATTAACATATTATAAAACCAATTATTTACAATATATTTAAGTTAATAACAACCTGGCACAATCAAAAATATATAAAAAAAATCTCAGCAGCATATCTACCACTGAACATACAGTGGTCATAAACCAGCAAACAAGCTGTTGGTAGTATCTTGAAGAATCTTATTGGTAAATAAATTCCACAAATTAGATGCCACAGCAGAAAAGACAGCTGCTTTATACCCTCTTTAGAAACTGAGGTTTCCTAGCAACATTATTGTCAGGTTTTTATCCTATCTTGTTCTAGCCTTTTGGCAAGCTGCCTTGGGCCCCATGCTGGGAGGAAGACTGGATTCCAAATAAATATATATATATATATATATATATATATATATATATTTACACTTAACACAAAGACAGAATAGTTTCATGAACTGATTTCAGTGATCAGGTCTTCCAAGTTTCACCTTTCTTTTGAACAGGCTGTAAGGCCATGGAAAGCTTATGTGTTCTTTGACAAAACATGGAGGCAGTACACCATCAAAGAAGTCTCACTTCATTATCGTCATTGTGCCCTAAACAGTTCAGTACACCTTTTCCTTGCTGCCATTGTGTATCTATGTTTTGGCACATTTGTTCCATGTTCTAAACATGTTTTTCTGCATCTGATCCAAAGTAGAAGTTTATGTTAACCTTTCTCCTCCCCTCCCCACTTGAAAGAGCACATGAAAAGAGTCACAGAGATTTGTGAAGTCTCCCCATGTGGCCATCACCTGTGACAGTAATGTTTCCCTGTCACCTTGGGCATTCAGACAGTATGGAAAATCACTCTCCCTGTGTATGGACTGGGCCAGAGTTTCTCCCCATGCTGTGGAGCTCTATGCATAAGATAATGAAAGGGACTGTGAGAGCCATCTAGTCCAGCTCCCTGCCATGCAGGAATACACAACCAAAGCACTCACAAAGATGGCCATCCAATCTCTGTTTAAAGGCCTACAATGAAAGAGAGTCCACACTCTCTGAGGCAGTCCATTCTACCACCAGAGAGCCTTTTGGCACATTGTCCAAATGCAAGGAAAGTAGGGAAATGTTTCCGCTACAGACAGGAGGAGGTCTGGTTGTGGCTTGCCTAAACAGAATCCCCCTGCACATTTTTTCCAATCCCCAAAAGAAGAGATCGTGTAAATCTCCCTCCTATTGCATTCTGTGGGCCTATTTCTCCTGGTCATCCCTGGCTTTTCAGGTCATTTCTTGTGTCTAGACTTTAGGCACCTATACGGTCATTTTTTGTGAGACTGTCTAGCATGCCATGTGGCTCTTGTACATGGCCAGTTTGGAATAAATCATGTTCAACCCTTTTTTGATGTTTCACTTGAAATATTTGCTCCATTGTGGAATTATTGAGTAACTTTAAATAGATGCTTGCCCTTAATCTGGCACAGTCTGGGGGTGCTTCCAGATTGGTTTTTACTACACAATGGTCTTGCCCTTTTAAACAGAATATTCCACGATCTAATCCAGAGATGAGCAACCAGCTTTCTCCAGGGACCACATGGACTGCCAAAATGCCCCTAAATGGGGAGGTGGACCTTGAAAGTTCATGGAAGTCTACTTCCACTTTAAAAAAAAAAAAGGATTTTTTTTCCAAATGTTCAGTGGTATATCTCACTCCTTCCCCCCTCCCCTTTGCTTATTTAAAAAGTGAATCATCACTCCTGGAGGCTTCCAGAAGAAGCAGTTCACCTTTTGAATTTGCTAGGAAAAAGGCTGTACAGGGGTCTATTGGCCACATGGGCAGGGAAAAAACATTGAGAATGGGCTGTACTTTGCCTTCCTCTCCCTGTCTATGAAATGTTGTCTTCTGATTGTAACTTTCCCATGTTTTTTCACTGCTTCTCCCGTCTTTTTCCTTTCCAGAAAAAATCCATTCAGGAAGTAATGATGGAATAGTACCTTTGTTTCTGCTCTTAGTCTGTTTCTGGGCTGAATCCAAAGTGTTTGTTGTTTAACTTTTAAGTAAAACTCAGGAAATCTAGCATTAAAACCAACACATCGCCATTACAATTTGTCTGAAAATTAATTAGTTGATGTTAATTACTTTGTGAACAGCCCATTAAAAAGTTAATTGTATTAATCATTAGTGGTGTACTGCTATAATTTTTATATATATAAAAAAAACTAAAGTAAGTCAAAATGGCCATTTTTACCCTACTAAACAATGAAGTAAAATAATGAACACTTTATTATAATTTGTACTGTGTACATTGCTCATAATCAAGACATTCCAAATAATGATGTTTTCAGTTGTCGTGAACAATGGTTTCAAAAATTGTGAGTAGTGAATGGATTTTTAATAAGTTAATCCTAAACTCTTCCTTAAATTTGTAAATGTCTTGGGATCCTCTCTTTCTATATGCTCTTCCTTGCATGATCCCATGATATGAAATGTTCTCTCAAGGAAGGTTTGTCATGTCCCAGGGCTTCACTGCTCTAGACAGGATGTAAAAACTTGACTATTGAAGAAGGTGCTTGCTTAGAAATTTTAGCATCCCTTGTATGCTGGGCTTGTTTGTTCATTTGTTTGTTTTACCCTTTATCTTTCCTCCTACTAGAATTTTAAATGTGTTTTAAATATCAGTGATTTTGTCTCTTTGCTGCTTTTGCTCTCCTGTTAGGGAATTTGTTGTTCTTATTTGTCATCAAGCTGACTTTGACTTATGACAATTGTATGAATGAGAAGGGCCTAAATACCCTAAGGGCACCAGATTGATCCTCTCTGATCTTGGAAGCTAACGAGGATCAGCCCTAGTAAGTACTTTGATGGGAGACCACCATTGAATACCAGGTACTGTAGGCAATATTTTGGAAGAACTGGAAAAATGTCCTCTGAGTATTCCTTGCCTAAGAAAACCCTATGAAATGCATGGGATCATCATAAGTCAACAGGTGACTTGAAAGCACTTACACTCACATGAATGAGAGATGTCCAAGAACCCTGATCACCAACTGCCCTGCACTCAGGTCTTGCAAACTGAGGCCTATGGTTTCTTTAATTGGACCAATCCATTTGTGGTGTCTCCTACCATCTTCCACTTTACTAAGCATTATTTTGATAAGTCACATCATCTCATGATATGTCTCATTATATCATGATATCTCCAAAGTGCAACAGACACAGTTTAGTCATTTTGGCTTCTTGTGAGAGTTCAGGTCTGATTTGCTCTACGTCCTGTTCATTTGTCTTTTTGGCAATCAATGGTGTTCTTCCAGCACCACGTTTCAATGAGTGGATTTTCTTACTGTCAGCTATCTTCACTGTCCAGCTTTCACAACCATGCATAGAAATAAAAAAATACTGTGGCACACAAATATCATTCCCAAGATTAGCATACAGGTTTAGAATTTTTGTAGAGATTCAACACTCTTCTCTCTGTGGGCATTGTTCATTGTCATGAACAAGTTCCTCTGTTCACAGAATCTCTTTCTCTCATGTTTAAAAGTAGTTCTATAAAATGCTTATCCATAGTTTAGTAGTTCCATACTTGGTTCACAGTATGCTCATCCTTGGTTCACAGAGTTGAGAATGAAGCAATGAAGCTTCTTACAGCCCTGTGGACCTCGTCATGGTGATCTTAGTCAAAGGAACTCAGTGGGCTTCATAACTAAGGAGAAGTTGTCCCCCCCCATCAAATCTCCATTGTAACAATTATATATGATGCTGTCTCTTCTGAAAAAGAAGTGTTCTGATGTGGCTGTGGACATTCTCCTGTAATCTGGGTAAGTTAGAATATAAACATTCAGAGTACCACTTGTTTCTGCTCTCCACCCCCTCAAAATGGAGGTAGCAAATTCATAAATAATTAGAATGGGTGTGTTCTGTTGTTTAATTTGACAAGGCCTCAAAAATAAGCTCTTTGTGAAAGAAATCAGAAGGGTGCATTAGCTGTTAATTATCAACTGATTGGCTAAAATAGTATATCACCAGTGTTCCCAAGATCCTAGTTTGCACATTATAACAGGCCTGAACTCTCCAATAATGAAGGGTGAGTAAGAACTGAAGCAGGAAACAGCCTCTGCAGAGTGCCGGAGCAATTTCTCTAGCAGACCTGTTGCAGCTCTGGATCAAGATGAATCATATGAAGAGAATGAGTAACTGGGTGAATTTAGATTTTTAATAAGCCTAATTATGACACCTCTTGGAGGAAAAAAACCCACATAGAATTGTTAATATGGCCTGCTTTTGTTATTTCTAATAAATGGCTGGTTCAAACCACACAGAGTGCTATGGTGTTCAGTCTGAAAAGCAGGTGCTCATTGTGACAGTCTTGTGGGCATGCCCTGAGGAAACTCCACAAACATAGGGATCTGTGCTGGTCTGGATCAACAAACTAATTTTAGTGGTTTGCCTTGTCAGGATAAACAGGTCTTTTGTAAAGTTAATAGGTCTTAATTACCCATTCAAAACCAAGTTTCATTCCCTCTACACAGAAAGAAAGAGAGGAAGGGGGTGTTTGCATAACAGGTTACAAAACAAAATTCCTCTCCACATTGAGACATAGCCATGAGAAGTCCATCAAATCTCATAACGAATAGAGGAGCCTGAGGCAGATGGTAGACAATGTAATCAGCCCTGCTAATCCAGAAATCCTAGTGCTCTCACTTTGTGTACTCTAGCTCTACTACATCACTCACCCCCATGGTACTCTTTTTATCGGCTGGGTGGCCTGCAATAAATGGAAGAAAGAGAGAAGAAGTACAGTAAGAGTCATATAAATAATAAATAAATACTGCTCTTCCGTGAAGGAAAAATTTCAGCAAAAGGTGTCCAGCAATATCTTACTTCTTAAGAAGGAAAGGGATACAGGAGGAGGGATCTAGATCTTTGAGAATAAGGACCCTTTCACCCTGTCCAATTTTAGTGCTATGATTCCACTTTAACTACCATGGCTGCATCCCAAAGAATCTTGGGGTTTGTAGTTTGATGAGGCACTGGCACTCTCTGGCTGAAAATTCTAAGTACCTCTCCCTCAACTGCAACTCCCAGGATTCCACTGGATGTTGCCATGGCAGTTAAAGTGGAGTCACAGCACTATAACTATAACTGGATTTGCAGATGAGGGAGGGCCCTAACTAATATATTGTGGAATAAGCATCCATGGAGTCCACAAAAGTTTATGCTGAAAGATATCTGTTACTCCCAATGGTGCTGTGAGAACCTTTTCCCACTGTTTTTCTTTATACTGAGACAGACTAACACAGCTATCTTTTCAAGATCTTATTTCTGTCTTCCTTTTGAATGGGGCCAAAAAAAAGTGGAATTTGGCTGTGTATATTAGATGTTGCTGTGTGATAAAGTAAAATCACAGACACTTATGCCACAATGCATTTGTCAGTCTTAGAGTTATCTGCTATTTATACATTCTGTATGACTGAAGTTTTCTCTGCCTTGGGCAGTCTATAGCTGGAATCCTCATGCCAGTATAAGCAGAAATCTAAGCATTGAGCAAATGTAAGGGCTCTCCCAGACTGGTCTTAAGAAGTGAATTCTCACCATATAGCTCTTTGGTTTTTGCTGGTTATTGTTTCCTTTGTATCCCCTCCTTCCATTCTTGAGGGAGGGACAATTTGTAGTGATTTCCTGGGTCCGCACTGGGATCTTGCAAAGGATTGCTGTTGTTGTTGTTGTTGTTGTTGTTGTTGTTGTTGTTAAAGGATATTTTATGGTTCTATGGTCTGACGAGCAAATTTTCTTTTCTATTTTTTTTAAATAATGTTATAGAGTTATAATGCAAAAGCGCCATTTCACAGATGCACTATAGCACAGTAACTCTTCAAATGAAAAAGAAAGAAAGAAAGAAAGAAAGAAAGAAAGAAAGAAAGAAAGAAAGAAAGAAAGAAAGAGGCTGAGAAAAAGGACAGTTGTTGTTCTAGTAAGTCCCAGAATTAAAAAGAAATTCACTCAAGGATGGGAATGAAATGGTGGATACAGGAATGACCAGAAAATAGTCCAGGATAATGGTAGCATCATTTGGACAAACTCCATGATCTCCAGCCATCTCCTGACACATTGGCACCATCTGGTAGATCTCTAATTTTTCCCCCCAACTTTGCCTAATCAGGTATTCAGTACTCCCTTATGTTTGGCCAGATAGTGCAACAACACTTGGGCACAACTCTGTCCCTAACTTAAATGGTACTGTTTGGCCAGGTGAGTGCCCAGGGACCATTCCTTTGTACCTCTAGCTAGGCCAGCCACCTTCCCCTTCCCAGACTTCTGTACAAGTGCAATTCTACCAGCTTCAAGTAAAAGTTCATCCATAGCTTCCTAGCTTTGACTGGTAGCAGATCTCTGCGTGCAGCAAATAAATCATTGGAGTTAGTTGCCATGAATTGGAGCTGGAGTTTAGGTATAGCAGGCTGCTTTAATATCTAACGAGACTCAGCTAGGCACACCTAGCTCTGACAGAATGTGGTCTACAGAGTTTCAGGCCAGATTCATTCTTAGCCCTACCTAGAGATGTTAGAGGTTAAGACAAGTACCTTCTGCTCACAAAGCATTACAGCTGAGCCACATCTCTTCTCTACTGTTTGGCATGCTACAACTCAGCCCATAGTTACCAGATTTTCAGCAGTATTTCCACCTAAGACACTCTGGAAAGGGTCATGAATTAAAATCAGAGCACATTCTTGGTACGTGGAAGGTCCCACATTCAGCTCCTGCCATCTCCAGTTAAAAGGATTGGGTGGAAAGTAACTTCAGAGATGTCTTCCTGAAAACCTGGCAAATAGCTGTCAGTGAGAATTGACCACACTCAACCAAATGAACAAGCAGTCTGATCTGTTCCTATGTTCCTGCTCATAGTGAGCAAAGGGCCAATCAGTTTGCTGCCAGCTGGAGGCTGTCGTGAGAAACTCATCTTTCCATGAAGCTGAAACTACTATCCTTTCATGCCCTCTCCTCTCACTTGCCCTGCCCTTTGCTTTCCATTGCAACAGATCCTCCCTTCTTGTTATGGTCCATAACACTGTGTGGGAAACACAGTGCAGCTGGAAAACAGGGTCTGCGAGGAAAACACCAAGTAATTCCCTGAACGCAGACAGTAGAACTGTCTTATTTGGCAAGAAGTTAGGCCAAACAAGATGCTACATATTAACAGAGCCAGATGCTACACATTAGCTGTGTGGCCTTGCTACTCAAATGCAGAGCAGACAGATGTGCAGGCTATTCGTCCACACCACACCCTGTAAGGAGAATGTGTTGCTGCCAAGGAAACTGCCAAAATAATAAACTTTGTCTGAGTTCAGATTCAAAAGGCAACTTTCTAAGGTAGAACTGAAAACCTTTTGCCACCTCCAATGACTCCACCAAAGTGATATGGCAACAGAGCAATGGCAAATCCATCGCAGATGTATTTGCAAAACAGAGAGATTTCTTGGCATTGCTGAGGATTATAAAGGGGAACGAGTACATGGAGAATGATGGTTACATAGATCTGTGCAAGTCTGACATGTGTTTATTGAGATAGTTACCCAACACAGTGTATATTGGCATCAGTGTGGTTCAGAGGAATCCCCTCAAGTGTTAAAAATAGACATGAGGGGAATGTATTGGTTAAGCCTGCCCCTATTGTGCCCATCATGCTTTTTGTTGGCATTGTTGTTGTTATTGTGTGCCTTCAAGTCATTTCTGACTTATGGTGACCTTAAGATGAATCTATCATGAGGTTTTCTTAGCAAGATTTGTTCAGAAGGGGTTTTCCACTGCCTTCTTTTGAGGATGAGAAAATATGACTCCCCCAGGATCACTCAGTGAGTTTCCATGGCTGAGCAGGGATTTGAACCCTAATCACTATAGTGCTAGTTCAAGAACCAAACCACTACAACATACTGTCAGCATTACACCCTGTGTATATCCCTTTTATACATATAAGGGTTCTCCTTGTGAAAAAAACAAAAGCCCCTGGACTCAGTAGGATCTTATGATGCATGGTAGAGCACATTGGAATGTTCGGAGGGCCCCTTTGTATGGTCTGTGAACTTGTAGCCATGGAGAAGCATGGCTAGTGGGCACAGTAGGAGGATCCGGGGACATCAATGCAGTCCCACCACACTTTCAGAAGAATAGAAACACGTCTATGATTCCCTCTGCTTTTTGGCTCAATTGCAGATTGAAGTCATGATGCAGAATAGGAATTCCTACTCTTTTGCCAAAGGTCAGGCTCTGGATGGATCCACCATCCTCATCTTCTCAACTCCAGTATGGTCATGTGAGCTTGCCTATGAGTCTGAGGTCTTCTGCTCCCTCAGATATATAGATCTGAAGATATCTAAGTGTTGTCTCTGGCCTGCACAAGGCCCTTGGATGTTTTTTATGCACATCTGCAGGATCTTTTATCTTCCCTCTTTTTCCACTGCCCAGCAGATCAGCTGTTACCTGGGAGTTGAGGAAAGACCTCCCAGTTCTTCTTGTATCAGAATCATGCGAGTGGGAGAGAAAAGGCTTTCTCTCTGTCCCTCAGCAATCCTCCAGCTGCTGTTAGTAGTAAAGATACAGCAATATATATTAAGATAGCTTGGGCATCCACCTGGACCTTCCAGGGTTGAAAAAATAGTCAAACGTCTTCAGAGATAATAGTATAAATCAGAGGTGGGACTCAGTCCAGGTGTTACTGAATTACAAGTTTCAACAGTTCTAGCTTGCATTTCCAATGGTTATGAAGGCTAGGGAATGTTGAGGAGCTGAAGACTACCATTAACTGGTGGGCTACATGATTCCCATCTCTGGCCTAAATCCAGTTGTTACTCTCAACTGGAGTAGCCCCCCAACCAATTGGAACTTGAGAAGTCAGCATTTTTACAAGATCTATTGCCTCAATGGATTTATTCTCAATAGAACTATCAATAGCATTGGGACAATGTTTTTGCCAGAATCCCAACCTAGCATCTTAGAGTAAATGGAAATCTTTTTTAATAGCAAGGGAATATAACACAAGCAGAATATGCTACCTTTCTTTCTACTGTCTTGTGCTCCCAGTCTGTCCAACTTCACTCTCCCAAGCCAATGCTGAAGAAATAGAGAAGTTTTTTTTAAAAATTATCTTTTCAGGCAAGCCTGCCAAAAACACAATTTGGCACATGCACTTGATTAGCTTGAGCTTTTCCTATGGCCCAGATATAAATGTCATAGTATCCTTGAGAAGGTTTTATCAAAAGAAAATGGAATCTCTGTTAATACAAAACCGTTCAAGACATTATTCTTAACCCTCATGATAAGAGTACTGAAGTTAACCAAAATAGTGAGCTTGCTGCTGTTGTTTAAACCATAAAGATGTGGAAAAAAGAAAATCAAAGCAGCAATCCACAGTGGTATATCAAATAGAGAGCCAGAGTGAATTAAAAAATAAATAAATTCTAAAACATCTCACAATAAACCTAAGCTCTCCAAAAGTTAAAAGATTGCTTGTTAATGACAACAGTGATTAAATGGAGATTAAATTCTTGCCATTTTTTAATGTAGGAAAAATAATCTTAAGTTTACTTCACTTACAGTTTTTACATTATATGCCGTTTTGTAAGCGCTTCCATTCAGCAAGACTATTGCCTAACAAATACTGCAAGAACTTGGGGGAAAAGAACCCTAGTATCTTCCAGACCATGGTAAACAGCATGCTCACCATTTGATGTAACTAGACAGATAGACCACACAAAGTATGATAGAAAAAGGCCATTCTGTTAGGACATTTCCGCATCAATATTTAACCTGGCAGGAGATGTCTTGGATCCTAGACACTGACCCTACTAAGGCGTACCAGAAACCTACGAGCAAGCCTGGAATCAACACAAAAATTGTTCATTTATTTGTTTAATTGATACCACACTTTAAAAAAAAATGGGACTCAAAGAAGCTTGAGATTGGGAAAAGAGAAGATTTTGTTAAGAATGGGAACCAGCACACTAACTCATTGCTATAGAATGTTTGTTTCCCCCTTGCTCTTCAAAAGTGAAAATTACATATACGGTACTCTGAATGTTTTCTCATGAGCTTCTATCTAATCCAGGGAAAGAGAACTGTTCCTGTAAAAATTGGTTATATCTGTTAAAGTCAGCCCTGCATATCTACAGATTCTGTACCCACAGATTCAATCAATCATGGCTTAAACATATCCCCCCGCCACAAGAAAAAATCCAGAAGCAAACTTTGATATTGCAGTTTTATATAGGGAAGCCATTTCACTCCATGGGGTTTGTAGTTTACCGAGGCCAAAGAGCTCTCTGGCTGAGAATTGTAAAGGCCCCTCCTTAAACAGCAAACCTCAGGATTCCAAAGGATGTTGAATGTGGAATAATAGCACTATAACAATGTAGTGCAGAAATGGCCTTTGTGAAGAATCCCATGTTCATGAATGAAAAGAAGATGCAGCTACTGGTGAGAAAGGCCATTTCCGCACTACAGTGTTAAAGTGCTGCTATTCCACTTTCAATGCCCTGTGGAATTCTGGGGTTTGTAGTTTACTGAGACCAAAGAGCTCTTTGGCTGAGAATTTGAAGTGCTCTTCCCTAAACTACAAACACCAGAATTCAATAGGAGGTTGATAGTGGAATAGCAGCACTTTAACACTGTAGTGCAGAAATGGCCAAAGTGAGAGTTTCCCACACTGGGTGTGGAATTCTGGTGGAAGATCAAGAGCAAACAGGTAAGAAATGTATGTTTACTACACTGAAAACTAATCACAGGGAAAGGCTCTGCAGAATTTTATACTGCATTCCTTCCCTCTCCCCTTTGGGTAGAGGCCAGTATCTCTTGCCATTGGAATGATAGAACAAGTTTTGGAAAAATGAAGTTAGATTTTTTTGAAGAAAAAAAGTCCTGTATATTAAATAAAGCTAACAAATAATCTTTTTTTCATTTTTCCTAATACTTATCAGCCCAAATGGTTGGAAACAGCAAGATGGAGTAAACCAAACTCTCCTCCAAGGATCAATATCAAAGAAGGTTTATATTCACACAATTACTTCAACTTTACAAACGTGGTTTCAGTTCATTTCTGTGAAGCTGCCCGTAGTACTCATATTATGACAGAAGTAACAGAGAGGAACAAACAGGAGTGCAGAGTCTTTTTTCAGGATGGGTAATAAAACAATTCCAACTCTTCTTTATGTAACTATCACAGGAGTAGGACCTGCTGTTCCCAAAATGTGCTTGATAAAGAAGAACATGGGCAGGGCTCTTGACAAAACTTGTAAGTAACTTGTAACAAATAGTTACTTGTAATGAATTCATTTTCCCAATAACAAAGGTACAACTACATTACATTGTGACTGAGATTGTGTTGGCCACAAACGCAGCGTAGTGGGGCAATGCAGTGTCAGGGGTAAATTAGCTGTGGGTGCTGAAGTGACGGGGGCAGTATGAGAAGTGATTTCTGGCTATTTCTGCATTACATTGTTACAGTACTATTATTCCACTTTCAGCATCATATGAAATCCTGGGGTTTGCAGTTTAAGGAATTCTCAGCCAGAGAGCTCTTGGGCCTCATAGAATCATAGAATAATAGAGTTGGAAGAAACCACAGAGGCCATCCAGTCCAATACCCTCCTATGCAGGAACACACATCAAAGTACTCCCAACAGATGGCTGTCCTGCCTCTGTTTAAAAACTTCCACAGAAGGAGGTAAATTACAAACCCCAGAATTCCACAGGTTGTTGGAAGTGGAATAATAGCACTATAACAATGTAGGATGGAAATGGCCTCTGTCAAGGGAGAAAGTTCACATGCTAGTTTTCCACCTGCCTGGCAACTGGCAGGGCAATGCTTTATGCCATCATAGGTCATTTCTGCATGGGGCGAGGGAATCGCCCCATGCCGCTACTTACCGGGTCTTATGGCTCCCCAGTCTGGTCCAGGCTGCTCTGGAGCAGTGTGTGTTTGTCGCTCCGCACTGCTCCAGCGTTGAAAATAGTGACTTCCGGTTGGTCGAGGGTCTCGACCAACCGCTGAAGCTCACCAGCCTAAAGCCCGCCCCCAGCAGATCGCAGACTCGCATTGGTGCGAGCCTGCAAGTCTGCACAAGGGAGCAGGCTCACACTGGCGCACTCCATGCTTTTGAAAGACCAAAAGAAACAGGTTTATCAAAAGCACGCTGGACAACCACTTGGGGTCATTCCGGAGCGGGCTGAGGTGTGGATCTACGTTAAATAGTCCAGACTCAGTCCGCTCCCAGGTGCAGACATCCTCCCTGGAGGACAGACTGCACCATTTCAAATACCCCATGCGGAAATGGTCATAGCCAGCATTCACTTCCACCACAAGCTTTCCACTGCAGTGACCATGTCCCAAAAGTCCCTCATGCTGGTATAATGGAACATTATGCTGATATAGAAGGTATCAGCCTCTGATTCTATCTGTAGGAGTTATTGCTTCATTCCTTTTGTGCTATAATTGTAACTTTTAAAATTAAGTTTATAGTTAGGGCTGGGGCAGCGTCAAGTGGCATAGGATGACGATAATGATTCAAGTGCTGTTGAATGGGAAGCATTCCTCTTTCTTTAAAGAGTATCTAAAACTAACTTTGGTCAGAGTCACTCCTGTGGAAAAGAAAGTCCTGCATTGCTTTGAAAAACTGTAACAGCTTTTTTTTTTAAAGAAAACTTTGTAAGCAATGTTATTTACACTGGTGGAAGCAAAGCCAGCAAGACAACTGAATATTACTGCAGGTTTTTTTACCAAGCGTGGTCTTCATGTGTGTGTGTGGGCAGGAAGAGAATAACCACTGTTGTGTATTCTTGTTCTCAAAATGTGCCAAGTTAATAATATAGATGTCAGGCAAAGCTTAAGACTAGAGACTACAGTGATCCAAAAGTTTTATGCAAGATTGTTTTGCACCAGCTTTGAAAAGGCAAACTTTAACCTTCCAGATATTTTGACCTGCAGTTTTCTTCAGCCCAACCCAGCATGGTCAATGGTAAAGGACTGTAGGACTTGTAGTCTGAAGCATCTAGAAGCTCTTATGGGATATTGATTGTTCACCTTTCCCAAAATTGTACATTTTAATCTTTCTATCAGGAAAGAAAGAGAAAGATGCAGCCTTTCTACATTGGTGTGTCTTGCCAAGAAAGAAAAGGCAAGTAGATCTTCTGGGCCTGGTCCCAAGATGACTCTTCTATTAGAAAAGGAACAGAATGTGGAGGTACTTGCTATAACAGCTGTGTGGCAGGACCCAATGAAAAAAGTTTTCTCCTAATCTGTTTCAACAATGGAGACAATATTACAACTATTCTGGCAGTGTGCTTCTTAGGTTATCCTCCACAGTCAGCAAGAGCAGCGTAGGCTGTTCTGACAAACTGAGGAGAGTTTCGACATTCCTTCTGTTTCCAAAGGTTATTTTTCTTTCCTCCCACAGATTTGGAATTGATGGATGTTTTGAGACATGGTGTGAGATACTATTTGTTCTTTTCATGAAGCGGGATGACTTGTGTTGTAGAATTATTAACATTTATAATAAGTGAGGGTGCAAAAGATCCTTTTTTCCCTCTTGCACTCAAGGCTGATTACAGCCTTGCTCTATGGTGGAAAGGGCTGTTTGCTCGTGGCTTTTACCTGACCTCCCACACAAAAAAATTTAGACACCCATTATATACCTTCTATTTATAGCCTGTTTTAATGGTACCTGTTGAAAGCACAATACCAAAAGCAAGTGTTGCCACCCAGCAGATAAACAGTGCTATCTAAACATTCAGGTTATAAACTAAAGTCTTCAGGAGTAAACCTCTTCAGACTGATTATTCTTTTCTTTTCCATTTTTTTTAAAAAAACCCTCTTAATCTTCCCTGTTAAATAAACCTCTTAGTTAGATAAACATTCCTCTTAAATAAAGTGACTGCCTGGCATGTCTTACATATCCTATCATTTTATCCAGTTGCAAAGGCTCTTGGAGAAGTATAGTAGCCAAGAGATTGGTCACAGTGCTTTGAGATTAAATTGTTTTGTCGCCATGACAGTTTTAGTGACTAGCAGTTATCTGGGGTCCTTTCACACTACACAGTTTTGACACTATGGCTCTTTCCGCATGTGGGAAAATAACTGGGCGAAAACAGGACTCACCGGACTTCCTGAGCATCCGGACGAGTCTGTCGGGACGAGGAGCAGTGCGAGCTCGTCACTCTGCACTGCTCCGGCATCCAAAATGGTGGCTTCCGGTTGGTGGAGGCTCTCCACCAACCGGAGAAGCTCTCCAGCCTAAAGCCCACCCCTGGCAGATCTGCAGGCACACACTTGTGCGCGTTTGCAAATCTGCACCAGAGTGCAGTGACGGAGCAACACAGAGTCGTGCGCTCCATGCTTTTTAAAAACCTCTAAAAAGAAGTTTTTAAAAAACACGCTGCACGACCAGTTCTGGTTGCTCCGAACCAGACTGAGCTGCGGAACTACAAAAAGTAGTCCGCCCCAGTCCACTCTATGGTGCAGAAGACCTCCGTTGGAGGTCGCTCTGCACCGTTTTAATAGCCTGGTGCAGAAAGGGCCTATGATTCCACTTTAAGTGCTGTGGTTACATTCTGTAGAAACCTGGGGTTGGTAGTTTAGTGTTGGACTATGACTCCAAGAATACTAGAGTTCTCTGGCTGGCAGTTCTAAATGCCCCTCCCTCATCAGCAAATCCCAGTTAAAGTGGATCCATAGCAGTATAATTGGGTAATATGAAAGGTTCCTAGAGAACCAAAAAAAAGCAAAGGCTTTTCCAAATGTCCTTACTGGGAAAAGTGGGGGCTGATTTGGTTTTCAGGTTTCCCAGATCCCACAGCCTAAATGTGTGTGGTGGTGATTCAGACAACACTAGTTCTTGAAGGCCCACACAAGATGAAGGCAGATGAATCATTTGTAGAAGAGTCAGATCCACTTGGCAACCCATTTTTTCCCTAGTGGAGTTCTAAGAAGCTGAAAGTTTCTCACATACTTAGATGGTACTGGGGAAAACTAACTTATGAAGAACAACTCTTGACTGTTGCCATTTTTTCACCAACATAATTCCCTGGGATAAATTTGCAACCTATTGTTTTCAAATATTAGTATTTATTTATTCAGTTCTGGGTTGGGTTGGGTAGATTCAGAAGAATGATATCCTTCCTAATTCAATTATTCACAAGCTCCTAGGATTTGCTTGTGCCCATAGTCTGAAAGAGCACTGCTCTGAGTTCTGTTCTAGGCTGGACAAACCAATCTTGATCAATTGGCTAACACACACACACACACACACTGTAGGTAGGAAACATGATTTCCAAAATAAGTACTTTATTGTTTGTTTGTTTCAGTGTTTCAGGATCGGCCGATACATATGAGTGATTTTAATGAGAAATATTAGACAGTGACAATGTTGACATCAAGCTTACGGCACAGTAAGGTTTTCTACCACATTGTTGTGAGTCATCTGTATTATTACACATGTGGATTTTTAAAAAATCTTCCAGATGTATGGTGAATCGGAAGAATTTCTTTAACTACGTTTTAACAGATTTTCCATATGGTTTGATAGTCACGTCTGTAGCTGGCTACATTAAATGGGGATTACAAGAAAAAAATCAATTTAATGCTTTAAAACAATTCAGTTTACAACATAAACACTAAATGTTACACTCATTCGAAAAGGAAAGAAAATGGAAACATAACGATGATCACACTGTTAGTAGTAGTAGTAGTAGTAGTAGTAGTAGTAACAACAACAACAACAACAAAAACCCCCCCAGCATGTTCAGGTTACATACTAAATGCTGTCCTAATGAGGAGATAAAATGAGCTTCAAAGACTAGATGCAGCCATCATTAAAGCCTGCTTCCATATTCCCAAACAAATGGGTCTCTGTGTCTTTGAGTCATACAAGAGATCCTCTGAAGATTATCTTAATAGATTGATGGTCCAAATGGGAGAAGGCGGAGCCTAGTTTCTAAACTTTCCAGGTCACCACCTACATTTGGAATGACATGTGGAAACACACTGCCACAGCCATTTCCAATCTGCTTCTTTACCTGCTTCAATCACCTGCTCCTCTAGTTTGGACTGATAGATTCAGGACCAACTGTTGTTTTAAAGGAAGTCCTTTGTTAAAGCAAACTGCATTAATCCTGTAATAACATCATTAAGAAAGACAATATGGTATAATGGTTTGAGTGTTGCATTAGGACTTCAGGAGACCAAGGTTCAAACCCTGATCAGCCATGAAAACAGTGGGCAAGCCATGGAAACCCACAGAATGACATTGTGCCTCTGGCCTCTTGGCCTCTGAGGAAAACTCTCTCAGCCCCAGAGGATGGCAATGGCTAGCCTGCTCTGACCTATGACGGGTCTCCATAAGTCAGAGGCACATAACAACAATGAAACTAAGGCATCTGTGTTTTCCAGGAATGGGCATGGTTGCAGTGGTGTACCGTGGGGGAGTGGGGCACCCCAGGCAGCATGTTTTTGGTGGTGGCGCTGGGCCACCCTCCACATGCTGGCAGATGCCCAGAGACTAGATGGGCACTGGAGCCTCCCGGAGAGGTCTGCTTGAGGGGAATGCCACCCCGAGAAAGGTGGCTGTCCTTTCCCCCCTCCCCTCCCTTTCTCCCCTCCCCTCCCTTTCTCCTTCCCAATCTGGAGTCAAACCTGTTTCCAGCCAAAGCAGCAGCGCTGACACTGGCAAACTTCTGGGTCAGGCAGAGAAGGTGGGAGGGAGAAAAGGAGGAGAAGAGAGGCCCTGAGGAGGTGGGGAGAGGTGCTTCTTTTCCTCCTCACCTCACCTCTGAGATGGAGGATGAGCAGAGCCCAGCCCAGCTGATCCTCCAATGAGGAAGGGAGGGGAGAGAGAGATGGAGACAGAGGGGGCTCACCATCACAGGAATGCTGCCGTGTCTCTGAGCACATGCAGAGCTCCCCCTCCGAGTGTGAACGCCCAGAGCCCAATCATCCAATGCCAATTGATCAGTTTTTATTTGGTAGTTTGGATAGGTCCTCCCTCCCCTGAGAGGTGTGGGAAACTCAGGGACCGTCCCCGGGCGGCAAAAGCTCTACTCCGCCACTGCATAGTTGATGCAACAGCCTTCCCTGAGAAAATGTATTCCTGGCTATAACCAAGGCCCAGGCAGCAGTTTGTAGCAGTTTGATACCAGTTTCACTCTCATAGTGGCATTCTCTCAAATATTGGGATTTATAGTTTGTTAATACATTAGAATTATATGGCAGAGAATTCTAAATATTCTTCCCTAAACTACAAATCCCAAGAATCCATAGGATACAGCCATGATAGTTAAAGTGTAGTGTGGACTGGGCATCCAAGGTCATGGCATAAACCAAAGGAATCTCTGTATGATGATACCATATTCTCAAGAGAAGTGTATGTATGTTGTGTGGTAAGTGACGGTGCAGTGTGAGTTTGTACTCACATTATGTGTTTGCCATAAATCATGTTTTCAGTGCTCACAGGTAATATTTACACCCTCATCCCTTCATTTCATCACTCATGTGAACACGTGTGGTAACAATATAAACAGGGTGTCCAAAAATTATCTTTACAATTTCAATTCTATATGCATATGTACGCACAGCAAACAGTAAAGTGTAATTCACACAGTACAGATTTGTTTAGTATCTTTGGTACTATAAGTCCAATAATACTTAGTAAATAATCTATTTTTTAAAAAATGGATTTTTTTCAATGCTTTTTTCCTGCTTTTTTGAAGAAGAAAAAGAAGAGGCTTCGAAGAACAGGGCAATGTTTTCTTGAAGACATACATATGGATCCATGTATTTTGTGAGCCAGAGTGGTGTAGTGGTTTGACCATTGGACTACAACTCTGGAAAACAATGTTCAAATCCCCACTGAGCCATGGAAACCCACTGGGTGACTTTGGGCAAGTCACATTCTCTCAGCCTTAGAGGAAGACAAAGGCAAAACCCCCTCTGAAGAAGAAAATGCTGTAACAGGTTTGCCTTAGGGCTGCTATAAGTCAGAAATGACTTGAAGGCACACAACAGCAAACACATGTTTGCATGAATTTAAACATGACCATTTTTAGTAGAAGTTAACCTTAATTCTGTAAGGGAAGGAAGGAAGGAAGTGAGTGGAGGAATGGAACTGTGACCAATGCATGGTGGAAAAGGTTGAAACGTCACTCCAAAACAACACAACAAAAACATATCATTAAAAATGACACCACAAAACAACAAGAAACAGTTCAATCTCTGTGTCTTTCTCAATCTCTGTCACATACATGTTATTCGTGGCAAAAGAATCAATGTTGAAGAAAAATCAGCACCACTCAGAGCAAATGAAAAGGAAACTAGTCCCATTTTAACATAAAGGTACAAAGAATGCAAAGGTAGGACTAGAAGTTATTTGAATATATTTTCTCTAAGAAAGGCAAACCCAAACCCCCTCTGAACAAACCTGGCTAAGAAAACCACGTGATAGGTTCACCTTAGGTTTGCTATAAACCAGAAATGACTTGAAAACGCCCAACAAACACATTTTCACTATTTATACTTCTGCTTCTTTTTCACTACAGATAGGAACCTAAACTTCCATGGAAGTCCACAGCTAAGGCCCTTTCCGCACGATGTTGCTATGCCGCTTCCGGGATAGGATGGGATGGCAGTGCTTGGCAGATCGTGGTTCAGCATGATGTTGTCACTGTCCCGTTACCATCCCGTCACAAAGTGTTGTACCCACGCAGTATTTGCAAAATGGAAAAAAATCTGTTTTTCACTTCAAATCATGCAGCGCTCCCGTACATACTATTTTGCAGAAGCCGTGGAAGCACGATTGCGACGCTTCCTGCCTCAGTGCAGCAATAGCAAGTGCCCAGCTGCGCTGCAGAAGGAAGAGGCGGAGCCATTGCGCTTCCTCCCACAGGGAGTGAGCAGGTGTGGAGGGGAGCGTTGCTGACATGCTCCCTTCTGGACCTGAATTGCAGCACGACAATGCGGAAGAGCATTGTCGTGCAGAAATGGCCTAAGCTCCCCATAGGGAGAGCAGATAACATAGTTCAGTAGACATGTATATGATTGTACAGTTAATGAAACATTGATTGTCTCAATGTAGTTGACTTAATGAGGCAGGTAGGAGAAGGGATAGCCATTGGACTGTATCTCTCCAAAAATCCTGTTCATGTCCTCAAGGTGAACACTAGGAGGGAGCAATAGATATTTCTAGCCTGTTTTTGCTTCAACTGGAAATAAATCCAAATATTAGTTCAAGCTAAATTAGACTTAATGAATCAGTGGGGACAATCAGTGTTAATTCAATGTCATCTTTAAGTTCCACTGAGTCAATGGGTCTACTTCTCTTGGATTTATTTATTTATTTATTTATTTAATATTCCACTGTTCTCTTTGTACAGGAGCCAATGGAGCTTACAGGTTTTTAAAAAACTGGGTACAGTTTAAAAATTTATATAAAAGTTTTTTAAAAAAACAATTAAATGACAATTCAGTTAAAAACAGATTAAAACAATATGAAACACAGGTAAGACATAGTAAAAAAAAAGATAGAAACAGAACCCTTGTTAAAAACCTTTTCTCCAACATAAATTGTAAGCCAAAAAGGTCCACCTGGATTTTAAAAGGTTTTGCCTGCTGGAGAAAGAAAGGAGATGGGGCCAACAAACCTCACCTGTGAGGGAATTCCATAACCTGGAAGCAGCTGCCAGTTGGATTAATTAATTTATTTTCTTTAAATATTTCTATCATGCTCTCCCTCACAAGAACTCAGTTTGGTGTATTGTTTCATTGAAGCAATATCTTATGGAACTCTGTATTTGTAGCTTAGGGAAGTGCTAGAACTGTCTGGTTAAGAATGCCTAAACTGCCAGTCCCAGGGCTCCATAGGATGTTGCCATGGCAGTAAAAGTGGAATGTTAGTGCAACAAGAGTGTAAAGGGAAAGGGCCCCAAGTCAGAGTAGACTTCTCAAAGTAGGCCTCCAAGGGCTCCTTTGTCGCTCTGGCAGGAGAAAGAAATGATCAAAGGTATAAGCTCATTACTAAGAAGAACTCCTCATGCTGATACCAAACAAAAGCAGTAGTACCATAGACTAGACCTGGAAGTGACCTCCAGCCCATATTTGATAACTGGTCCTGTCCATTCTTTTCCTTCCATCATCACTGTACCCATTGTCCCCTCACTGTTCCATCAACCCAGCTGTTTCATTTTCCACCAACTCTACAATAAAGCATGGAGCAACACATACCTTGTTCTGTGGGAGGGGACATTTGACTCATTCAATTCCAAACAGTACACATCACTTCAAGCAAAGAATGCCATCTCCCCAAGCCATCAGGAAACCATTTAGACGCATTTATTCCCAAGGGACCACCTTAATAGAGTCTCTGCTGTAGAGGATTTGGGTAACCTCTATGACTAGTACCAATCCAACCAGCATTGTCTATATTACTATAGCCAAGCACATATTTAGGAAGTGGGCAAAAAATGTTTCACTATATTTTCCATGTGGCAAACCCATTGCCATGAGAAAAACTGTGTTTTGTCCACATGCTGGCAGTTCCCAGAAAACACAGTAGACTATGGTTTTACTTACAGCACACAGACATGCTTTGTGAATATGGCCCAACAGATAGCAGGGAGAAGACACTGGTCTACACTCACAGGCAGCCTTGGGAAACATAGATGAGATGGGCCAACACAAGTGCTTGAAGACCATTTTTGTTATGGGATGGGAATTATATGGACTTCCAAACATTGTTGAACTGTAACTTCCAACATTCATCACCCTTAGTTAATGCTGCCTACAGCTGCCAGGATAGTGTTTCTTGTCATAATTTGTTGATTGCTCCAGCGGTATCTTCCTTCAGTCTTCATGCTGTTGCAGGACCATATTCTCACTTTGTGTGGGTGAGGGAAAAAAAAGGTATTGCACCCTACTGTACTTTCCCCTCCTGCCTTGGGAGTTTGTTTCCTGCTGTTCTCAAGTTGTGGGAGCACTTTGGCCATCCATGAGTCATAGCAGAAAAGTTGAATGTCAAAGTTGAAACAAAGTTTATTGACGTACTGGACTCAAATGTTGCCAAGGCGCTCAGTCACAGCTTCCATGCATTGTAAAGATATTTATGCTGAAGGGAGAGCTTGGTTGGGTATTTGAAGGAAAACTGAGTATAAACTGCTATAATCCAAGGTTCCTGGATGACCCTTTGTGGATCAAATGCATGTGGATTCAAATAGAAATATTTTCAAGTCACAAAGTGGATGCCATTGGTCATATAAAATTCTCTGAACAAGGCACAGTAGCCTGCAAGCCACATTGTCCCCTGCTACCTATGATGACCTTGGATTACCCAGTAGCAAAGCTGCATCCAGAACGTAACATTGAGAATCTCTGGAATCATTTTCAGGGGTTTTCTTTAAGTGATTGCTGTGAAAGATGATGCCTCAGCCAACAGTCTTTTCCTGAAGGAAGGAGAACCAAATTAGAAAATCAGGAACAAACTCTAGCCTGGGAACCAGTCAGTATTTCTTTGCCACAACAAGAAAGAAGCGACAGGATATTTAACATACCAAACATATTGACAAGCATGCAGCATGGTGAGAAAATTTCAACAGCACTACCAAAATCAAGATTTTGAAAGCTGTCTCTGGACCAAGCTAGGCAATTAGTATACAAGGAAAATCTGGGGAGCCTAGCTTGCCATATTCCCCTTGCTAAATGATGGGGTATGTCTGTGGTTTTCATCCAAGAAATCATGACCTGCATTTCTTTGCCAGTGATTGCTTGCTTCAGCCTCAGATTAATCCTGTGCTTTGCTTTTGTTTGCTTTTTATGATAAACCTTGTCAAAAAGTTACATTGTTAACTCCTTCAGGCACCGAGAAGCATGCAGAAGCCATAATCCTATCAAAACTTTCTTCAGTGGGGCTTACTTCTGGATAGACCTGTAGAAGATTATACTGTTAAACTCATTTGAATGAGAGCATCCATGTCAAACTCTCCATAGGACAGGGAGATTTTTTTTTTAACATGCTTAGGTTAAATGTGCAATATTGAAAACATGTTGTCTCTTATAATCCACATGTGGTCGTCATTTGCTACAACAATTTTCAGAAGTGGATTCCTACAGAAAGTATTACCAGGATTAATAGTGATTCTATTAATACGTAACAATTCTACTATAACATCTGAAAGTAAAAAGGAAATGCATGAAATGTCCTGCCAGTTAGATATCAGATCTCATCAAAGCAGCTAGTATGTGTCTGAAATATGGAGAAAGGGCCTAACAAACCTCAGAACATAATGCTACTAATTCCTGAGGAACAGTTGTTGCCTTCATAGCTGTTTTATTTTTCATTCTTGTTTGCTATCAATGGTTATTGTATTTCAATCTATTGCAGTCCCCTGCCTCCTTCCATAGGGAGAGTTGGGTAAAAAATAAATATTGGGCAGAATCCTGGTCAGAGTTTATGAAAATGGAAGCACCATAGTTATAATGCTACAGAGTGACTCCTTTCCCTATCTCCACCTCAATCCCCACTTACTGGGCAGCAGCCATTGTGACTGGTCTGTTCACCTGTCATTCTGGAAGCAGCTGGCTGATAATTCCACCTCTCCCACTGCCAATGTCACCATTTCTCCTTCTGCCAGAGATTGCTCGAATGAAGAGAAGTGGGACTAGCAGCCAGCTGCTTCCTGACCAACAGAAGAACAGACCTCTGTTGATTGCAAGAACTACTTCCTATTAAGTGCAGATTAGGGACTTTCTTGATCCTTATGTTTTCCCTAAACTTAACAGTCAAGAGTGCATAACTCTAGGTTTCCCATTGCTTTCACTAGAAATTTGGTGTTACAGCTTCCCAATGTTGTCTGGCACCCATTCAGTACTTATGAAATCATAAGATAACTGTTGGAGATTCACACAGCCATTAACAACTGGACGTGACCTAAAAACCCTATCTTTTCAGCCATCCAAAGGGTTTCCAAGGCAGTGCAGAAATGGGCACTCACATCTGTAGTACTCTGCTGGTCGTGGGACATGTTAAGAGAAGCACTTGCACCAGGACCCTGAGAAGTCCCTTCAGAGAATGAGCCAGCATGATGTCATGGTTTGAGCATTGGACTATGACTCTGGCAACCATGGGAAAGTGACACTGTCTCAGCCTTCAAGGAAGGTGATCACAAACCCCCTCTGAACAAATTCTGCTAAGAAAAGCCAGAAAAATCAGAAATGATTTGAAGGTACACAACAACAACAACTGGAGGAGGACTGCAGACATCATTTCCAAATGCCTTCTGAAACCCTTCAGCTGTGGCATTGCCAGACTGAAAAAATAAGTGTGAGTGGGATGACATTATCAGATGTAACTACAACAATGGAGCTCCATCAGTGTAGTCACATCTGATATCTGACATGGCCACTGTATGTTACACAAGCTGACCCACAGTTCAGTTGCATCTTTCAGAACAAACAGATATAACAAATGAACAAAGAAGGCTTTCACAGAGGGGACACATTTTATCAGCATTATTACTATTTGAATTGAATTAAAGCAGCAACAGGACCTATCAGAAACTGGGAGTTGCCTCTGGGACTTCAGAGGGCTGTATCTACTCCACAAACCTGTCATTTTTGACCTCTTTCCACACATGCATTTTCATCCTGAAAAAACCAAAACAATTGACACAAAAATGACTAAATGTATACCCACAAACCTCTAGTGCAGTGCTTCTTAAGCTATCTGATACAGCAGAATGGCACGGTTGTTTTTCCCCAGGTACTGACACTATATTGATGTCCATTGGCTACAATTGTGTTTCTCCTAGAAACTTGCTGAGGACCAGGTGGCCAATGTATTACAAGGTAAAATTGGTCTATGGACCACTATCCTGAGTTACACTGCTGTAATGGATGCAGTAGTGATTCCAAGCCATGTGAGGTGAGGAACATTGGTTTGTTTGGACTGGGGTCTTTCTCTAAAAAAGCTCTCTTGGGCTTAACAAAAGTATCTAGTGTTACCGCAGTTTCTAACCCAGACTTGTGGGATAGTAGATATCACTTTGATATCAATAATTTGGCCTTCTATACCCCTTTTTCCTCCACGTGCTTGCAAGGCCCCTGGACAAGCTCGCACACAGGCACGGCTGCTAATCGCTGTAATATTCCAAACAAATACAGGCAGGCCAGAAATAACCAACACGCTGCTTCAGGAGACCTCAAGGCAAGTACCACATTATGTATGCACGCTACTTACAAAGAACTCCCTGCCCTGAGCAGGCAGCTTGACCAGCCAAATACTCAAATGTCAAGCACTCCACATTTGCATACTGGCTACTCTATTGACAATTTGGTCTTAACTCAATCATGTAAAATACTGACCTTTTGGAGGCTTTGTCTCCAACCCAAAACTCATTGTTATGCCCGAGAACGAACTAGCCTACGGCCACATTTTCCCCTATAAGAACCCCTGACTTTGAGCACTTCTTTGGATTGCTCAGATCATTCCTGGCTTCCATCCCGCCTTGCTGTTGCTTTGTTCAGCGACCCTTCCCCTTAGCTCCATGTGCTGAGTAACTCCATTTCCACAAACTTCTTCAGACTACCCAGACTTCAGGACAGGTGTAGTATTTCCCATACCAAAACCTCCTCTCAAAATCCCTCTATCCAACTCCAACCTTTATTTCTATAGTTCTCTGTGTAAGTGTGTTGCATACACTTGTTTGACTGTATTTTAATAAAAACAACAATTATTATTTTACTTCTGTTTGCTCCTTTACTCGACCTGACCCTGTAGACATTGGGTAAAAGATCTCGCTCCATTGCTCTGCCTCTCG
Organism: Ctenosaura bakeri; assembly: GCA_948474755.1. Taxonomy (NCBI): domain Eukaryota; kingdom Metazoa; phylum Chordata; class Lepidosauria; order Squamata; family Iguanidae; genus Ctenosaura; species Ctenosaura bakeri. Next base: position 118,865 of record CAOLHI010001744.1, read on the forward strand.
CATTGCTAGCTTGTGCTCTTTTGACTAATTCCCAACTTTGTAATTTGGAGCGCATTTAGGTGTCTCTCACAGGACCCCCAGAAATCAGGGTAACACTAGAGCCTTGAAAATGGACCACATTAGCCACACGTGCCCCTCAGAGGCTTTTGGACCCAGGTGAAGTAGGGTATCTTTGCTGATTCCATGCAATTCAAACTGCTCATATGGGTTGGGGCTTGAAAGACCAAGGCCATTTCCGCACTAGACTGTTATAGCACAATTGTTCCACTTGCAACATCTTATGGAATCCTGGGGTTTGCAGTTTTGGGAAGGGCCAACCGAGTGCTATAACAGTCTAGTGCAGAAATGGCCCAAGGCAAAATGAGAGTGTACAGAGGCTAAATTGTAGCAATCCCAGTTTGTGATGTGGAACAATGTAATTCCAGATTATGGGGCACATTGGCTAAAGAATTAGCCTTGGTTTCCAATTTCCTCACCTTGTGGAGCATGAATCAATAGCCTTAACTCTGGTCTTATACCAGCATGTTTTTTAATTGAATAAATGATATATCAGAATCTTGTAGAAATGTATTCCTATTAATTATTTTGCTAAGACTGTTTTCATGGTTTGTAGCAAAATGACCCCTGAGATGTTGTACAAAACAGTCTCTTATCCTGAAACAATGACAATGTAGTGTCCTACAAGCTGTATTCATTGGCCCAGAGATGACTGTGTCACTCTCCTGAAATAACAGTATGGGCTGTCTATCACAGGTAAGCAGGGGGAGTTGTCTCTAGCCCAAGTAATAGGAAGTATGTGCCATTATGGTTTCTCCACTGTGGGAAAGTGATTCATAGGATCCTGCTGCACTTTTTAGTGTTTCTCATTTCAGTGGAAATTCATGCTTCAAAACAAACAAACAAACAAACCTCTGAAAGGCATTAATTGAACTGGTCTCTGAAGTGTCATTTAGATCTGTGATAAAGGGAAAAGTGTGTTAAAATGACTGTAATATGAACACAGGCTCACTAACTTTCAAAAAATGTACATTAATGGTGTAGGTGAACATGAGACTACTGTGATGAAGTGATTGGGATGCCACCCTACTACCAGGAAGATTCAGGTTTGAATCCTTACTCAGTCATGAGCATGGGTCACATTGAGCTGTCTCTCCCCGTGATGCATTTCATAGGATTGTTTCAAGGACAAGATGTGGGAGGGAGAAATATGCATACTTTCTTGAGGCCCTTGGAAGTTTGGAAATGTAAGCAGACTACACAATTGAAAACCACTTTCCAAACAACGTTCACTGATAGTAGTGTACAAGGGATGGAAGAAGAGGTGCCATAGGAAAACATTGTCCTCCAAGCTGGAATTAAGAAAGAAAGAGATACAAAGTGAAGCTATATCCATAAGAGGCACACACTAGAAGATCTCATGAGTCTTTGTTATAATATACAGATTTGCCGGGGAGATCATACAGTCAGAGTGTGTAGTGGTTTGCATATAGGACTACAATCCTGGAGATCAGGTTTTGTTTCCCCACTCAGTCATGAAAATCCACTGGGTACCTTGGGCATATCACATACTCTCAGCCTCAGAAAACCCTCTGATATGGCCCTAGGGTAGCTATAAGTCAGAACTGACTTGAAAGTACACAACAGCAACAACAACAACAACAACAACAACAACAACAAATCATAACAGAGCTTCTTAAGTCAGAGTTTTTGAACAACTGCCAGATGGTTGTTCTACAAAACGAGGCTAGGAATGGGGTGGTTTAGAGCTATTCTTGTGAGTTTGATTCATGAAGGTTGATGGATGTCTCTGTAAATACTGATTCTGCAGCACACTGAGAGAAAAATAAAATCACCAAAAAGTTTGGGACTCCCTTGAGAAGCACACCTGCCACTGTTCTTTGCCCCATGTTTTAAGCTCTTTCTCATTATTCCCTACAAACAACTGTTATTGCTGCTGCTGCTGCTGCTGCTACAACAACAATGACAACAACAACAACAACTACGAGTACTACTATGATTTTGCTTCCAGATCATTTAGATGTGAAATCTCCCCAAACCATTCTGTATTACTTTTGGACTTTCAACTATTGTGAGTCATATCTGTAAATTAAACAATTCGGCTAAGGCAGTCCCAAGATGACTGGAAAATCAAATTGGAAGTATGTTTAATTTAGCAAGAATGTTTCATTCACTTCATAGTTGCAGTTACTTGATATTTCTAGCTGGAGGAAATCCTCATTTAGTAGCATTAAATAGACATAACAATATTATATACTCAATATCCTGTCATAATAGCTGTAGACACCTTCTCTAAAACCTTTAGTCCATTGACTCAAAAATGATGCACATAGACACCTAGGAAGCCATGTTCCAGAAATTCTATACTGGCTAGAGCAGATAAGTGTTGTAGGCCAAAAACATCTAAACAACACAGTGGCCCACCCAACATTTATTTGGCAAGCAGTAAGATTGGTGAGTCTATATTGTGGAGCAAAATGGCATCAGACCATTCTAAACATTACTGAACAAAGATGAAATTATCATATTGATGTGGTTGGAAGTCTATATGAAGTGTATAGATGCTTCCAGGAGTTCCCATGAAGACTAGGTCAGGATGTGCTTGCCACTGGCAACCTGAAACAGGAAATGTGATGTTGCTCAGAGCAATTAGAAGTCAGAAAGGATGTCCTGTGGTAGAGAAAGCACAGCTGGATAAGAGAAAAAATAATGCTTTACAATATCTCCAAACCTTAGGATGGCAGTATAAGGGCCAGTGTGGTATAGTAGTTTGACTGCTAGACTAGAAGTCTGTAGTTTGAATCCCTGCTCAGCCATGGAAACCCACTGGATGACCTTGGGTAAGCTACCCTTTTTTAGCTTAGCTGAACAAATCTTGCCAAGAAAATCCCTTGAAAGATTTGTCTTAGGATTGGTATAAGTTAGAAACAACTCTTGAAGGCACACGGCAACCACAACAATATCTGATGGGCACTGTGCTTCCCAGATTCAAATACACTTCATTCCTGTTCGAGATGCCATGGCAGTGGTGGTAGAAGCTGTAGTGTCAGTTGGTACAACAAAGCATTTAGCCTAACTCAGAAACTGTGCACCACTCTGAATACAGCTTTAATGGTGTTGGTTCCTTTCCTGCACACTGAAGCTGGCTCGCCTGTGCTTTTGCTAACCTTTCAGCTCCAAAGTAGACAAAAGCACCGCCAATGTGGGTTGTCTACAGGGAGATATGAATATAACACACAACAGCATTTCAAAGGCTGGGGCTGCCAGTGTGAGTGATTTACAGGACACAAGAGGGATTTTGATGTGTCATTCTGCAGGAGGAGGGTGGGGAAAAAGTAAGCATAGGGTCATGAACAAAAAGGAATTTGCTTATCCCCTTTCCATCTCAGGCTAAATTTCACCAGAGCTCATGGCTGTCGGGTCATGTTTACGTCTAGGCTTTATCAATGTCTCCTTAACTGTTGAAGGTCAACAATTTTATTCCTTTCTCTCCTGGGAGTTTCTCCTCGAGAGAGCTTAACAGTGGATATTTTTAAAACTTCTCTCTCACACACTTTGGTTAATAGAGTTCCCATTTACTATCAGGTTTAATAATTAATATATGGTTAATATTTGTATAGAAACTTCCCCACTGTTCTGGATACATTTATCAATGGCTTTAACAATGAAAGACAGCCTCTTTCAGGGAGCCTGAAATCTCTTGCCTTTCAAGGACTTTTTCCTCTCTGAAGTTTAAAGCCATCACTGCATTTTTCAGTCAGAAGGAATGGAAATCCCCTAATTTTCCCAGGCAAGGGTTTTTTCTGCATGTCTTAAATTCCTCAGTATCTTATGGTTTTCCTTCTTTTCTTTTTTTTAAAAGATATTCCGGAGCACTTGAAATATCATCATTTCTCTATTTTATTTATATGCAATTATTTTTGACAGATTTCTGTTTAGATAATGAGATATTTCCTTTTTTCCATAGCCTGTTAAATACGGATGATTCAGAATAACTCTAGCCAGTTTGGATTAATACTGTGGTTTCAATTTGGTAATGAGAACAGCAGTATCTTTAAGTGTTTTTTTTTTGTAGGATTTTAGACACAGAGTAGAATGAATCTATTTATGCCTGCCAAAGCTCCATATCAGGTCATTCTGAAGTTTCAGATAAATTAAGTACAGCTGACTGAGAGAAAACTTGATGAATTAATCTGATGCCCTAGAAGAGGCTATTCCAACCACTGTCCTTTCCCAACCTGGAACCATGTTGTTTGTAGATGACAGGACTGGTAGTCTGGAGGTCTAAAGCCATGTTGGAGAAGAGTGCCATAGAATGGATGAGTGACCTCTCAGCAATAGACCAAATCATTGGAGTGTTTTAAATCAAGGGGAACTATTTAAAAGAAGTAGGGTAACCAGCAGGGTAAGGAGTTGCCATATTCCACTGGAGGCAGAGCTACCACTGAAGTTGTACTTCCAAAATACAGTTCTCTTTAGTACAGGAAGAGAGTGCCCCATAAGACTGCAGGGCAAAACAGCCATTAACTGAGAAAGCTGATGTGATTTTGGTTGTGTGCATGTTGCCCTGATTCTACAAGTAGTAGTCACCTTGTAAGGGTTGCAAAATACAGTCCCTATATATTCTGTGTGTTGCCTACAATACAGCAAGTAAATATACTATGATCAGTATAAGGCAACTATCACCCCATTCTTACCTGAATCCGATTGGGTGACCAAGGACCATGCAACTATTCCTCAGCCAAGCCTATTTCACATGGTTAAAGTGGGGAAGAGTCATGTATATCACACTAAAAGCTCCTTAGAGGAACGGAAGGGGATAAAATGAATGAAGACAACAATTAATTCCGATTAAAAATATATGTAGAGGATCTGTCAGTGGAATCCTGCATGGCCATTACTTACCAGTAAACAGTTGCTCGGATTGACAGAGGTCCATTTACCTATCAGTCAAGAAGTGGCTACCTGACATTCCCACTCCCTACACACAAACCATTTCTGGTATAAGGGGGATTTGCAACAGAAGTCCTTTTCCTGCCTGTCATGCCAGAAATCACTCATGGGAAGGGGTGGGAATGTCAGATAGTCACTAATCAATTGACAGGGGAAGAGATCTGTGTAAATCCCAGTGACTGCTTACCAGTAAGTGAGGCTTTGGTGGGGGAGAGGAAGAGGTGGAGGATTTTGGTCAGAGAAAAACTCTTCATGCCACTGCCACCTCTATATCATCCTTACAGGGGAAAAAAGCCTGGAGAGAAAGGTAGCACAATGCATCTTGGAAGTTGTAGTCTACCTTTCTGAATGACTTATCAGAGTTGCTGGGATGTTTTGGGGATGAGAAGGGGAAAGTGGGGAAGCAACAGGACGAAGCAAGGGGGAGGGAGGAGTGTGAAAGAATCTGACTGAAGAAACATTGAAATGGCCATGCTGAAAGAGCCTTTCTGAAATGTAAGTGCTGAAGTAGCCATGCTGAACTGACCACTCTGAACTGGTTGCACTGAATTGTCCTAGACATCTACGCAGTCCCTAAACTAGGCTTTGCAGAGCTATGTAGGGATCATGAATACAAATGTGTAACTGCCCAACTGCTTAACTGAGGAAGCCACATCCCTGAATTTGCAATTCCTGAGCCGGGCAGTTGGTGACAGGGTGATTTGGACGTCTCTTATCCATAGGGTTGCCATAAGTTGAAGTGGACTTGATGGCAATTAACAACAGCAACAACTTCCCAGTAGGATTCTGCCCTATGTTTCCAGCAATGAGTGCACATAAACAACAACATTCAAACTATGCGTATGCTTTCTCTTCACAAAGTCTGTGTTGCTCTCTTTCACTATAAATATAAGGATGTTCCCTAACATGTGAGCAGCTGAAGTAGACGACTGGGATTTCCAGTAAGAATGATGAGAAAGGTAAACAAAACTGGGAGAGAGGTGTAGAGACCTCAACGGTTGCAGGCTTGAATAAAAAACTTAGCAGAAAGGTCTGCTTAGTTTATTCTTTGTGACAGAGGACAAAATGGAAAAAAAATATTGAACTAATTCTTGCTTACACTCCCCCTCCCAATAATAACCAAGGAAGGCTTGTAGCTTGCTAGTCTAAGAAGATGAAGTGATCTGGGAAACCAGTAGAAGCCTCATTTTGTGTAGATACCCACCATGTCACTCTTGACTCCTGCAGATCACCCAGAGAGAGTGGGAAGTACACACCTTCCAGGTGTTGTTGGGTTGCAACTCCCAGCAACCTTAACTAAAATAGTCAATGGAAAGGAACACCGGGAGTTGCTGCCCACCAACATCTGGCAGGCTGCGTATTGCCACCCCTCACCCTGAGTAGCTGCTGTCCAGAGCCCTGGAACTTAGCTAAGCTGGTGCTTTTGGGGCCCTGAATAGCCACATGTCCTTAGTCTCATAGATTCTGGCTTTGTGTCCCCCCTGTTTTTCTTTGGCTACATTACCTGCCCCTGGCTCCTTGGACCTGTAAGTACTCTCTCCCAAATTTGGTCCCTCAGATTGACAGCCAGTCCATCTATGGACCTGACATCTGTCTGCTGATCCTGGCAGGAGGAAAATCATCCCTTCTGCTTATTCTCTCATCTATATTTAGCTGGGATTCTGATCCTCACCCTCAGCTAGCTATAAGACTGTTCTTGGTGTGCACAGTCTTCCTCTCTTTGCTCATGTTCTTCCCATAAGTGCAAGCTATGTTAAAATTCCTGGACCTTTCAGAGAAGTTATGCTCTCTCAACTGAAACTGGTTGATATGCCTTGGTAACAATTTATAGTAGTTGTGTTGATTACAGTCTCATTTAGATTAGCCAAACCCTCAGGATTTGGCAGGAGTCATACCTTTACTTACCAGGATTTTAAAAAATCTCCGTACAACATCCTAGTTCCAGTCTATTTCTCATGAATTTCTGGGACTAGTTATGATTTTTAACCCAGTGCAGGATAGTTTTGGTTCAGTTTGTTTTTTCTGTCAGTGCAGGTGGGGTAAATTCTCATGTCTATATCCATTGCTTTTGGTTCCTGCCATTCTTTTGAGCAATTGAAGTGATGATGCATTGAAGGAAGATGTAACCTCTGTTTTCTTCTGACCTTTCTTCACTCATTACATTCGCCATTACCAGGTTCAACCCTGCCTCTGCACTGTGTTACACTCACAGTATGGTCTTATATTACTTTTTTAAGCTTCCTATAAAAAAAGTGTTAAAGTGGTATAGCACTTTACTTATTTGTGACTTTTGCACTACAATTATAATTACAAAAAAATTAAAAGAACCATGTCAGACCTGGAACAGGAATACTCGGGGAGGGAAGAGCATAAAGGGAGGAACTGAGTTCATGGAGGGGATGATGGGAAGCGAAGGAAACCCAATGCACATTACAGGTAACTACATCTGAAGCAGGAACAAGAATGGGTGGATGAAACCCTATCATATTTAGGGCACTACTGGGTACAGGAGGTGGAAGACCTGTTATGTGGCATGAAATTCAGAAATGTAATGGCCCAACATTTACTATCACTCCAGTAACTATGCCTCCTTTCACTGGGAAAGCAGCATCCAAGATGAAAAGAGCCCAGTGCCATGTTGCTTCTATGGTATCTATGGTGGTATCCATCATTGTTGTGCTTGGAGAAGCAAATTTGGACAACTGCATTTCTGACACTCATGGAGCAGCAGCTGCATTCCATAAAGTCCTAGAAAGCAGGCCTTGAAAAAGTCTTTGCCTCATGGAGGCCTTCCATGCAAGCCAGATCTTTGATTTCCCATTCTCCTTGGTTCCTCATGGTGTGGAGAACCTCACATGAACCAGAATATCTCCTTGTCCAATGCATTGCTGTTCACATGAGGAAAACAATGCAGGAGAAAAACCAAGGCAGGCCACCACTGCCATGTTCAAGAAAGTATGGTGATTAATGCCTGAACAGGGCTAGAAATGATCTACTGGCAAAATGTGATTCTCTCCCCCCCGCCACCACAGAATATCTCTTTCATGCACACAAACACACATATGCAGAGAGAGAGAGACTAAATTCAAGATCAGAAACTTTATAAGATATCACATATTTTCACAGGGTTTGAACCCTTTAAAGTCCTTATTCCAAAACTCTCAGGAACCAATCAGAGCATGAGATCCACACCAGTATCTTGCTGAGTATATGCTTTCAGCTGGTCACTTTAAGAATGCATAGTTTACAGAGGAAATGTAAGAAAATACATGAGCACTATCTGATGATGCCTCCAGTATAGATTAGCAACCCCCAGGAAGGAAGCATCATTAGACCTCCATCTCTCTCTCTCCCTTGCTTTTGTATCCACATAAATGAGAAGGATGAGCGTAAGGTATCAAAAACTGGCAATTTAGAATGTGAGAGAGGATGTTTTCTCCCTGCAGTTTCCCTTCTCTTGAAATCTGAAGAAAGATTCACCAATGCAAGGTGAAGCTTTCAAGCTCCTGTCTGATGCTGATTTTTTTTAAAAAGGGAAAGGAAAATCAGTAATAGGAAACTATTTCTTTTAAGTATCAAAGGAGAAAGTAGCTTTTTCTCTGATGAGGTGTTGCTTTCCTGTATCCTGTGCTGCTTGAGCAGAGACTGAATCAGCATGCCACCATGTGACCACAAAAAGATCCTGATTTCAGCAGCTGAGTCACATGAATAACTGGAATATTTTTGAGAGCAGACTTAATTCCCAGAACCCCCTCAGGCATATACCAGCAGGCACATGCTTTACCTCCAGAATGAATTTACAGCTTAACAGCACTGTAGTCAAATGGACACGACTGATTATTTTTAATGGTGATCTGCCAACTTACCTGCTGCTACAGTGTTAAAGCTCACACGGATTCATTGTTGCTCTCTCCTGCATCCAGGGAGACGTAAGAGTAAGCTGCAGCACAATAGGCTGCTATGATTAAATAGAGGTCAGCTATGGCATGAGTCAAGAATTTGAACAAAAATCTTGTCTTTCTCTAATTAACCGTAGTGGAACTGCTATTAGCACTGCCTGAGATTCCCTTTTCACGCCCTGCCCCTGAAAGGATATCAGACAGAAGAGCAAAACAGTGACCATACATTCAACAAGTAAGGCATTATTGTATTTCCAAAGTGAAAGCTGTACCTGGCTGTGTCTGCCACACAGTTGTGAAAAACAAGAGTGAACCATACCAGGGAAAAAACCAAACATGCATCATGAATGTTCCACTTATTCAAGAGCATGAATACAATTTGCCAAGAGTAGATACTTCTAGCATCCTTATTCAGTAAGCTGGTAAGGGGTGGGGTACATGTGCCTTTGACTCAGAAGATGTTTTGAATTACAACTCCCATAATTCTTTGCCACTGGCTATTGCTGGCTAGGGATTCTGGGAAATGAAGTCCAAAACATCTGGGATGCCAAACATTCTCTACTCCTGCAGTAAGCTTTTGTCATTCATTTTATGAACAGAGCAGGAACAGGGAGTGGCGCTAGAGAGATATGAACATTAGCTGTTAATTCTCAGTTGTTTGTATATTGATTGATTATGTGTAGAAGACATGTGCAAAGGGGGTAAACAAGCCCCACCCAAGTTCCACCTAATATGGAAGCCTTCTCCAGAAGACAGCCTAATGATTAGCCATAGTCCTTCTTCATGCTATGCTATATTTGGATAGAATAGGTTTCTTTTTAGACACCAAATGCGTGGCTCCAGGGTTTCAGCCATCTTGCCACTTAGCATCAGGGATGATCCCACTGCTTTGCTCACCCATTTCCTGTCCACAGGAAGGAAAGATCTGGACAGCCCTTATGGCTCCCATGTTATTTTGGTAAAGCTGCAGTTTTGGGTAGAGGAGATTGCTTTATGGAGGCCAGTGGTCTATCTAGCTCTGTGCTGTCTCTGCTAGTACTGATATCTTCCAAATGTTGTGGGCTGCAAGTCCCACAGCCTTAGGCCCATTTCACAGCCCATCCCCAACCTGCAATGGCGACGGGATTGTGACAATGGTTCTGCATGATGTTGTCACGATCCCATAGCCACCCATCACAGACATGGAATAAATCATTGACAGGTTTCTTTCATCACTGAACAAAGATTGCACAGTCCTTCCACACTTACCTGTCATGCATAACTTCAGGAAGCACAATGTCTGAGCTTCCTACCCCAGCACAGCCTGGGAAAGTGCTGTGCTGTGGAAAGGAGGGACGGAGCCATCATGATTTCTCCCATCCAGCAGGCAGCCCGTGTGGAGGGGAGCACTTCTGTCATGCTCCCCTCCCAGGAGAGACTTTCCCTGGATCCCCATGCAATGGATTCAACAAAAGGTAAGATGCGGAAAGGGCCCTAGTTAGCATAGGAAATGGTAAAGAACAGTGGGAGTTGCAGTCCAACAATATGTGAAGGCTTGTACAACGCACACACACACACACACACCAGTTTAAGCTGACAACTAGGGTTCTTTCCAGGGTTTCAAATGCGAATCTTTTTCAGCCCTACTTGGAGATGTTAAGGTATGAACACAGGATCTCTTGCATGCCACACTTGTCCTCTGCTAGTAAGCTATGATCCCTAATGCAAACTGACAGATAAGCCTGTGTGCGAATTCTAAACAGTTTCAATTTAATATGCATTATGAAATAGACTGTGCAAACCATGGGCCAGGCACGTTGCTTTTGAAATAGTTGGCTTCCCTTAATCTACTGAAGGGGAAGGAATCATACATGTTGCTGAACTGCAGCTCCCAGTATTCATTGCCATTCACAGGGCCAGCTAAGGCTGCTGGGACTTGCAGTCCAGCAAGAGCTGGAGGACCACAGGATTCCCACTCCTACAACAGCCAGCCCTCTGCCAATAGCCAATCCAGTACAGGCCATCAACATCTGCATGCTTTTCTCCCTTGATCTGTTGTGTTCGTTATCCTCAACTTATGCTTTAAGTCCCCTTCAAATCATCAGGGCTGAAGTATGTCGGCTGGACTGTGGCCTTTGTTTTTCTCATTGACCTTCAAGCTAACAACAACAACAAAAATCCCTAGGAATCAGAATCCAAATGCTGCAATCCCTCCGGGGACCCAAGTGTTTGCATGCTGACATGCGGGTGTGGCAAACTCCCTGGCTGCAACAGATGTCAGCTGAGCAGAAGCCAAAGAGTAGGAGATGGTTTTTCAAAGGCTGACTGTAAGCAGTTGGCCAACCTGCTGTCAGAAATTACTCAGTTCTCTGGGTGGTGATATAAGAGCAAACATGACAGGCTGGGACAGCATTTGAAAATGAGGCATATGGAATTCAAGATCTAGGCCCACTAAAATTTGGAAAGGCTCAACATTTCTTAAGTCTTAACTGGCATTGGTTTCCTCAGGAAGTGAAAAGAAAAAAAAATCCCACAAGTGCAATATTGGAAAGAATTAGGAAAAGTGCTATATAAATTCCAGATAGTTATATGTAAAGGAAGTTTTTAAAAAGTTTATTGAATGATTCAACAGGCTAGATCAAAAGGAGACAATAAAATCACCAAATACATAAAAAGAGTAAGATTTTTGAAAGAAAAGGAAGGGGAACCTATTATAATATTAATTTAAACAAACATTTCCCCTTTTCTTTTTGTTTCTCCCCAGGGGTCACTCATGCAGGGGATGAATCCATTCTCAGTTTTATGGCTGCTCCTCACACAGTTGGTTGTATGGGAACCATCTAGGTACTGGATTTTATTGCTAGAAGAAGTTCAGCACAAGGAGAGCTCCTATACAACCTAAAACAGCTGTGTGAGATTGGCCTTAAAACCAAAAATGAATTCACCAGTACTGCAGCAATTCCTCCATCAGCTGTCCCATTTCTTTAAGCTGGTGTATGGTGCAGGGCCACCAAGAATGGATTTGGACCCCAGAGAATAAAATTAGAGGAGTTTAGAAATTCCCTCATTCCCTCAAGGTCCCTCAAGAGAGGGGACACAGTCATTGCCACCCATGGTCAGGACCCTGCCCCCAGCTCCTGCCCAACTTCACTCTTTGATTCACAACCAGAACTTGGTCCTTTCGTATGTCTTATGCTCCTCAGTGTCCAACCCAGCCAGCCTAGATATGTTGGATAGCTGCTGTCAGAGGCAGAGGAGTTGGCAAAGTACAGGAAAGCTGCTTGCCTGGGCAGGGTTATATTGAGCCACTGTTGCTGTTCTTCCTCTTTCACCTCTGGGCAGCTGAGATCAGAGTTTGCTGATTGCTTCCAAGTTTCTGTTTCCAACAGCCACTACTGTACTTGGAGATCTTACATTTTACCTGTGGCTTCTTCTGACACTTCCTCCTGCCCAGCCCTCTCATTTTCTTCCTCCTACTCACTACTGCATTCTACTGCATTCCTTTGCTCCCCCTTGAATTCCTTCCCCTCACTTGGACCCCAGTCTTGCACTTTGTTGCAACAAGGATGAAACAGCAACAAATCTTTGAGACCCAGCATGGTGTAGTCATTTGAGTGAGACACTGGAGACCAGGGTTCAAATCCTGCTTGACCATGAAAATCCACTGAGTGGCTTTGGGCAAGTCACATTCTTTCATCCTTTCAGGAAGGAAGAGATAAACCTTCTCTGAACAAATCTTGCCCAAAAGGCCCTGTAAAAGGTTCACTTTTGGGTCGCTGTAAGACAGAAATGATCTGAAGGAGCACAACAATAAAAATTACGCAGAATTTTGTGCATCATGATAATTTTTATTGGAAGTTGTTGATTTTACAATTATGTCAAACCCAATTGATAAATAATGATACCATTAAGAACATGCAACATATCAGATTCCAGGGTTCCTTCCAGACCACAAGGCCCCAGTAATTTCTCCCAGTCCCCACCCGTCCACCCACCCCTTGTCTTTGCTTTGATGTGGTATCATGTATGCTCAGCACTAGGTGATGAAGAATAATTAGCTGTTATACAAAACAATCTGTCCCTATATTCCAAAGGAAAGAACACAAGGGCACAAAAGACATATGCGCTATCTGAGATTGGAGGCATGAGTGGCTCAGGCTGGTGACCATCCATGGACTTCCTGCCTTCCAAATTGGAACCCATGGAAGGGAAAATGTCCTCTCAGCAGATTTAAAATTCAGTGAAAGGATCCAGGGATGATAATATAAAATAGTATACCATCAGCTTGCATTTAATGGGATTTTTTTTAAAAAAAATGTGTCAAATACATATATTTTACTATTTTTCATTTGCATTTCAGTTTGTAAGATTGGTTTTATTTTTTAGAACTTTGTTCTTTTATTTCTCTCCTAAAGCCTGCATCTCTCTGCTCTCTTTGTTTTTAAAATCTGTCTTTTTTAATAATGGTATCTATATTGTATTTTTCCTTTCCATTACCCTCCAGAAATACCTTGGACAGTTCTTCTTTTCTAAGGATGTGCTTTGTCATCCTTGATGGTCTATCTATATTCTTCACATCTACCTTTGTCCTTCCTCTCTAAATTTCTCTACTGTTTATTAAAATGAAATCTTATGGCCAGAGGGCCTTAATAGGATACCACCATGTGTAGAGAGGTCTGTTGCAGAGGTCTTCCCCTGATTGGCAGTAAAAAAAGCAATGGCTATTGTAGCTACCCATAGGAAATGCTCCATGAGGAATAAAAATGAAGAGTGAGGAGAATAAAAACGAAGAGTGGGTGTCCTAGGGACACCTTTGAGGTGGATCCAAAGCTGGCATAGTTATTCCCCTATGAGAGGAGAGATATTTGTATAAAAGAAAGTTTGGATATAAAAGAAAGTTTGGAATGGATTTTTAAAAAAGGTTTGAAAGGATAAAAGGATAAAAAGATGTATCTTATTTGGTCTAGAGCTTACAAAGTAGTGATTCTTCTGCCATGGACTCTACCCCAGTTCCACATGATTGCTCAGAGAATTAGTTTTTCTTTTCCTCCCAAATTGCTTTACATGTTCTTTTAAAATACCATTTTTCAAATGTGTCTGGTCTACTGTTCCCTCATTTTATCTATCATCATGCTTCACATTCATACAAAACTGTATCCCATGTGTGTTTAATACATTTGCTTCTTCAGAGCTATAATTCTTCCTCCTGCCAACAGGTGTTTATTCTTATAGGCCATTTGTTTCATCATAGGCATTCTGCTTTTAATTTCTACCTTAGATCTTCTGCTCTGTGTAATTTTACTTTCCAGATATTTAAATTATTGTACTTATTCTGTTTCTGTTATGTATACATATATATCCAGGTGGTAAGTCTTTTTGCAGACTATGTGTGCTGTGTTTTTATCTTTATTGTTACCTTTATTGTTTTCAAATGATTTTATACTTTTAAAATGAATGGCATTTAATATGCTATCTTGTTTAATTGTGTTTTATTATCAGGTTTTGAGTTCTATCTTGTTGTAACCTAGTTGTAGGCCACATTGGGTCCCATGGTGAAATATAAAGCAAACAAACATTTCTTTGTACACAGTAGATCTGAAATACTGATTTCAGAAGATATGTTGCCTCGGAATGTGGTGGAGTCTCCTTCTTTGGAGGTTTTTAAGCAGAGGCTGGATAGCCATCTGTTGGGAGTGCTTTGATGTGTGTTCCTACATAGCAGAGGGTTGGAATGGATGACTCTGTGGTCTCTTCCAACTCTATGATTCTATGATTCACTGTATTTTCTATTCATCTTTCCTTCTAAGGCTGGAATCCTGTTGGTGAATTCCTACTAGAGTAGTCCCATTCAATCAGCTGTTTGATGATGCATTTGATTGACTCAGTGGCTCCACCATAGTCAGAATGAAAGATAGGATTTAGGTCTATGGCCCTTTCTGCACTAGCTGGCCAGCCCCTCTCTAAACTGCAAACCCCAGGATTCCATAGGATGTTGAAAGTGGAATAAGAGTGCTATAACAGGCTAATGCAGAAATAGCCTATGTCTAACAAATGCCTTGAAGGTATTGATACTGACCACTATGCCCCAAAAAGTTGAATACTTTTTGCTCCTTCCCCACCCTCTAACCAGTCCAATGTCTATAGTTGTCTAAATGGCATAGAATCATAGAGTTGGAAGACTATCCAGTTCATCCCTGCCATGGAAAAATACAAAATCAAAGCATTCCTGACAAATAGCCATCCAGCTTCTCCTCTCCAGAGAATGAGATTCCACCACATTTCAGAAGGCTGTTATTCCACTATTGAATAGCAATTACCATCAGGAAGTTCTTCCTAATGTTAGGCAGAATCTCTTTCCTATAGTTTGAAACCATTGCTCCATGTCCCAGTTACTGCAGCAGCAGGAAACAAGCTTGTCCTATCTTCCATATTATGTCCCTTGACCATCATAACCTTAACCTTCTCTTTTCCAGGCTAAACATACCCAGCTCCTAAACTGCTCCTCATAGGGCATAGTTTCTCAGCCTTTATGATTTTGGTCGCCTTCCTCTGGACATGTTCCAGCTGGTCAATATCCTTTTTGAGTGTGGTGTCACAGTACTCCAGTGGATACAATACTCCAGGAGAGATCTGACCAAAGCAGAATAGAGTTGTACTATTACTCTCCTCGACCTAGACACCATACTCTGTATCTTCTTTAATATTGCATCCACATAGTAAGTTAACCTGATGTTGGTAGACTGCAAAGTGTTCCTAGTGATTCTGTGGAAACAACCTATGATTAGTTCCTCCAAAAGATAAATAATTTTTTTAGGAAGACTACAGATATACCTCACTTAAGGAAGCTTCTGACAAAGTTCTTTTTACTTTTCTGCGGAGGGAGCACTCAACCCTTCTCCTTTCCACCTCATCCTTTTAGCCAAAGAAGGTTGTTTTTTTTAAAGCAGCACCAGCACTAGCACTGAGAGGGCTGGAGGAAAACAAGAGTGTCCATGTCAGGCTCCAAGCAAAGCTTTATTGAAAAAGAAGGGTTCTGTTCTAGTCAATTGTTCTGTAGTCATCTGTGCCTGCCTACAACAGGCAAGGTGAACAGCAGCTCCCACTAGAATCGCCGAACAGATGCAAATAGCAAAACAGAAAGAAAAAGGGGAGAGCAGATAAGTCTGCCTCATCAGCTGCCCCAACATATTTAAAAAGCATGGATATATAAGCCTGATCATCAAATTGCAATACTTGTGTGAGGCTTACCTGAACTGGTTGTTTCATTTCACATGTGCGAATTGTTGATTTTGAATTGTAAAAAATGTGTTGAACTACTCTTCTTTCTGTCTTTTTTTGCCGTAGGAATCTATTCATTTTTTGTCCTTTACTTCTTCTGTCAAAGAAGTAATACCGGGTGGGGGGGGGGCAAGCAGGAATGTGCCTTCAAGATGCATGTCAACCTATGGGAAGCCCATGAATTTTATAGGGTTTTCTTAGGCAAGGAATACTTAGAGGGAGTTTTGCCAGTTTTTTCCTCTGAAATACAGCCTACAGCACCTGGAATTCTTTGGCAGTCTCCCATCCAATTACTAACCAGGCCTGACTCTGCTGAACTTTCAATATCAGATGGGATCTGCTGCTTTTAGGGTATTTATACTTTGTTAAATGATGTGTACGTGTACTAACATCATTGCTTACCTTAGCAAAATACATGTGCTCCATTTTGTGAAGGCTGATTCTTGTCTTCCTACTTATCATATAGGTTTGATCTCGAAGCAACTGTGAACACTCCAAATTCACTCAAACTTCCTGAATTGAGTTTCCACCTTGGTTTTTTTAATTCAGATTTTCACTGAACTAAGCATATTATTTTCAAATGAGATGGTGCAGATTCAATCTAGGAAACTTGTAATTTCATGTGATGACATGCAGTGCATCTTTAATCTTGTTTTTGAAGAGAATATTATTTATTATTGCTCTTGCATAAGCAAAGTACTGGGGAACATCCTGTTCTCTTGACCAAGCAACCAGTTTGTGTGAGAGAGAAATCTTTGCATATAGTAAGGTGCCAGATATTTCCTGGCTTTCCAACATACAGATGCTATAACTGTGAGAAAAACATGAGTATCCCTTTCAGTTGTACAGTGGCTCTTCTCCACAAGTACATGAACAATACGTTGGCATTTGCTGACAAAGAGGTAATCAGAGAGAGAGAAATCATTTGATTTAACTTCCTCGAATCAGTAACATTTGTAACAGTCATATAACCAAAGTCACTGAACTATTACTCATTCCTTTGCTCTCTCCATCCTTTTTAATACACTTAAAATGTCCAGGAGAAGGAAAAATCAAGACAAAAGTATACAGTAACAAAGACTCTGCACTGTCAGTGTAACTATGATAACAGAACTTTGCCATCATAGTGATGTCTAATGATGACATTCCCCAAATCCTATGTTTTCAGTTTGACAGCGCTCCGTCTGAAGAGTTTCCAAGGTGCTGCAGATCAGGATACTGGGAAATGGTTCCTGGCATTCAGTATTGCCCCATTGGTAAACCCTGTCCTGGGGTCTACAACTTTGATATAAAATATAATCTAATACACCAGACAGGTCACTCAGATGAGCACATAGGCAGCAACGGTCGTACAATTGGAAAACCAGGTCAGGCCAGTAAACTCCCCCATCACGTAGCCACAAGAGACCTCAAGATGTGCCAACCCATAGTGGACAAAAGGTTCTCAGCCTTTGAGGAGCCAACTTGAAGGAATTAAGGTGCTTTCCAACAAGTTGGGCACTGGTTGCAATAAAATCTTATCAGGCAAGGACCACCTACATAAACTCGCACCGCAACTCAAAGTGGCAGAAGATCCTGGCACTTTGGTAACACCTTGTTATCTTCTAATACAAAGGAGGTGCCTGTGTGGAGTTGTTTTTCCATTGCCACCCTCTTTTGTTCCCCCCGAGAAAGGATTTGCCCTCAAGGTACATTTTCCCTAAAAAGTCCCCATTTTTGGCTGGTTCTTTGGATAACTCCTGATCATACCAACAAACCTTTCCTCCCAGCAGCCAAGTAATCCCCTCAGCATCCTTTCACTGAGTTTTACTTCTTTTGCTGCTTTCTCAGACCAAGGACTTCAGGAAAAGGTGTAGTATCAGCCAAACTACGAATTCTCTGATAGTCCCTCTATCTAATTTCCACTCTTTGCCTTTCTATAGGGCTTGAAGGCGTGTGTGAGTGAATGCGTGGATGCATGAGACTTCCGTTCAATAAAGTCATTTATTGGATCTTTTTGTGTGGTTTTTCGCTTGGCCTGACCCCATAAAAATTGGGTAAAAGATCTCGCTAGGTTACCCTGCCTCTCATATTGCTATCATTTGTGCTCTGTTGGGTTTACCTTCCCCATCAAGAGGAGCACATTAAGGCGTCCCTCTGGGACCCCCCAAATTTCAGGGTAACAATTGTCATTACAGTTTCGTAACCTAGTGTTACAGATTTGCAAATGCTCCGTCTTCAGAGCAGTAAGACTCTGCAGAGTCTTATGTAAGACCATGTAAATGCTACCCTCTACCCATGTTATGAGCAGCAACTTGATTGGGTGAAGGAGGTCCATTCAACTTCCAATCAGAATGCAAGGAGGATGACATTTCTGCCCCCTCCCACCAATGAGCAATCAGAAGCAGGATCCCTGTTGTCAGCTCTTGTTTGCAGCCTTGCTCACCCTCTTCACATCCCTATCAGAAACTGAATAGACCTCCTTCACCCAATCTAGGTGCTTACTTTTAAGGTAGGCTTCAGGCAGCTTAGCCAGGAGATGTTACTTAATAACTATTTACTACTTACTTACTTATGTAACTAAATATCTGATGAAGAATTTTGGCAAAGACCTACAGGGCTCTTCTAATTGCAAGGTGTGTTGAGAACAGGCAGTTGCGGAGACTTCTCAGAGCTCTGCCACAATTGCTTCTCTTAATGCACTCTACAATCAGGATAACATATCATTACCCCTGATTTGTGGCACCTTGGAAACCCTTTGGTTATAGTGCTGCCAAGTTACAAACATAGGTGCTTTTTGGGTGGGGGGTCATGTTTGGTCATTAACGATTGTAAAACTAAATCCCCAGCAGTTACAAGACCATAAGTCCACCTTACAGTTCCACAATCACTGAACAATATGCTAGTTTCTATCCCTAGTCTTTATTATCCAGGAAAGCTAGAGTAAGAAGAATGCGTGGGGAGAAATCAAGTGTTGTTTTCATCCAAGCTGCCTCTGATCTCTAGGGAAGCAGAAGATTTTGTCCTCTATTGCTGCCAATCTGGCTCCATTCACCAGAATTAAATTCACAATTAGAAATAAAGTAACAGGATAAAACTGTGTGTGGTTTCCATGGCCACTTGGTTGTTTACTGTCTTTTTGGATCAATATGACAATATTAAAGACTTGCCAATTTGCCATCGAAACAAGCAGCAGATGTCTCATCTGACATAATAAACTGTTCTGCGTGAGTGTTCATTTTTGACATGGTATGATAAAAGACATGGACTGAAGTTCCTGTCAAGGAGAACAGAAGTTTCAAAACTGTGACTCTCACTTGTATGCTTCAACCTGTATGCTGTTATTTATCTATGTCTTCATTTAAACTCCTATCCTTTTCTTTCCCAAAAGCTCAAGGAGATTAACAATGGCTGGAATTCATGTACACAATATGGATATGTAACTTAGAGTTATGCATCCATAACTGATTCATATTCATGGTCTCTATGTGTTCACAATCATAGCACTATTGCCACAATCATAAAAGTCCCTCACTCCTGCTTTACTGGGCAGCAACTACTGAAAGCAATGGAGATGTGTTTGCCTTTGGTTCAGGACACTGCAGACTGACCTTTCCATTTCCCTTCTTCCAGCAGTCTTTAGTGTGAGGAGGAATTGCAACAGGCATCCTGATTCTGACTCACCCATCAGAGATCATTGGGTGGCAAGGGATGAAAACATGAGTGGTGCATCATGATCAAAAGGAGAACTGACTACCATCACTGGCAGTGGCTGTTGCCCAGTACAGGAGGATGAAGGACAGCTTCATGCCAGGAGACACTACTTAGTTAACTAAGTAGCTGCTTTAGGATCTTGGCTAACAAGCTAAAACTATCATTGTTATCATTGTTTGTTTAGAACTTTATGAGTGTTGAAACTTCTTTGTGTACATTATTACAATAATCATCTCAACAACCCTGCAAAATTGTCAGTATCCAGATTTACACATCAACAAATCCTGATGGAGAAAAGGATGGGCAACCATGGTAAGCACCATTTTGTCTGAATTTGGCACAGGGTTCTTTCCCATCATCAGCCAATCTTGTTGTTTTATAAATGAGAGTCAGTCTTTTGATACATAGCAGTTACCAAATTATATGAGATGACCACAGACAGCACTCCATTTGGTATTTGCAATAACATGAGAAAGGGTTCATTCCATTGCAAAAGACAACAATTTAAAAAGTCAAGTAAGCAGTGATTGGAGGGAAGCAGTATCTTATTACCTGGAAGTGAAACTGGGATTCAGAATTAATATCAAATTGCTAAGTTTCCCTGTCATGGAAAATGCTAACCTGTTGAATGTGTATTCTTTGCTAACTGCTACCATGTATGTAACTATTGCTAAAAGGGGCTACTTTGTAGCCAGGCTTAAGAACTGCTAATTGCTGCTCCATGGTATCAAAAGACCACTTGCTGTTACATTGTATTTCATGTTAGGGAAGAGTGGGAACAGGCTGGAAAACAACAGTTAAGATTGATGGTGCTAGGATGTTATGAGAACAGAGTGGTCTGGAGATAGAGATAGAGGAAAACATGCAAGGGGTTACCTTGGTCAAGGACATGTTGGCTTGTGGAAGGCAACGACCTGGGGGGGGGAATAGACACAAGAAGGAATTTATGGCTTTGACCTATGAATGTTTTACACACCTAAACTTGTACTGATAATCTATAAAAGATGTATGTTGTATATACCTGTCAGTTTCAGCATCTTCTGTGGAAGTATGCTGTGCCACTTATGCTTATTCATAAAAATAATTGCCTCAAGAGTGAGTTTTGCTGATTGCCTCAAGAGTGAGTTTTGTGGAGTATGGAATATCCAATGCATGACAATTAAGCAATATAAAAAAAACCTAAATGACCAATGACTATAAAACTAGTCATGTTTAACACACACATACATTCACACCAAAACTCTTGACAGAACCCCCACATTGTCACATAGATTAGGAACATCATGATTATAAGTCCTCATACCTTTCTCATAGGCATCAATGAGAGCATGGACACCCATTATAGTTCTAATAGCTGTGAGTGAGAGCATGGATTAGAGACTCATTATGGTGGTAATCTATGTGGCAAACAACTCCACTGTGAGGAAGTTAGTTTGTAACAAGGAGCCATTTTTGGTGACATTCCTGATATGAAATTGAGGCTTGATTTGGGCATGAATTTTCTTTAGGGTCCAAATCAATAGTTCCATGGTTTTATAGAACCCAACATTCACTGCTATAGTGATATCATGCACTTGAAACTAAGATGCTCATACCCAGAACATTAGTTTAGGTTGAGTGTGCTTGAGACTTCAAGATACTAAATTACTAGATGTGGGATAATTTAGTCTCCTGATTTGACAGGAGCTAGCACAATATGTACTGCCTGCATTGCTGGCTTCCAAAAGTGTGGGAGACAGAGGTGGGAGGAAAGGAGGGAGGGAGAGAGATTGTATCTCAGTGGAATGGGAAAGCAATTCATTTTACCCCAGGATATTTTTTATCTTCTCAGTTTAGCAGTCACTCAAAAGTATGGAGTGCCGCTGTCTGGATGTATCTTTAACATGAAGTGATCTTGTGGAGAAACATTTTGTGCTGCCAAGGATTCTGCAGTACTGCAGATAAGCATACGTGCATATACACACCAAGTGGTGAATGGTGCTCTGTCCTACTGTCGGTTAAATAACAGCTGAAAGTGAGTAGGTGTTGTTATTGTTATCAAGTTTACTTGGATGCATGGTGACCCTAGGAATGCAATACTGCAGGTACCCTACCATCAACAGCCATACGCAGGTCTTGCAGACTCTGGATCATGGTTTTCTTGATTGAGTCTAACTACCTTCAATGTGGTCTTCCTCTTTTTCTACTGCTTTTTACCTTACCAATCATTATTGTCTTTTCTAGTGTCATGTCTTCTCATGCTATGCCAAAAATATGACAACCTCAGTTAATAATATTGCCTTCTAGGGAATGTTCAGGCTTGATTGGTTCTTTTGGCAGTCCACACTATCAATAGAATCTTCTGAAGTGCCACATTTCAGATCTTCTTACTTTCTTCAGCTTTCTTCACTGTTCAGCTTTCACAACCCTACATAGAAATTGGAAATAAGACGGCATGGACAATCCTAACATTAGTATCCAATGACATACTTTGATATTTCAGGATCTTCCTTAGTTCCTTGATAGTTGCCCTTCCAAATCCTAGACTTCTCATTTCTTGACTGCAGTCTCCATTCTGATTAATAACTGAGCCAAGGCATGGAAAATCTTGAAGTATTTCAATATCTTCATCACCTAAAGTTATGTAAATCATCTGCAGTCATTATTTTTGTTCTCTTAATTTTCATCTGTAAACTTGTCTTTGCACTTTCTGTCTTGACTTTCTTCAGTAATTGTCCCAAATCATTGCTATTTTCAGTTAGTAGTGTGGTGTCAGCTGCATAGTGTAGATTGTTGATGGTTCTTCCTCTAAATCTCACACCTCCTTCCTCAGAGTCTAATCTTGCTTTAGCTGTGATATACTAAGGATACAAGTTAAACAGCTAGGATGATAAAATGTAGCCTTGACTGACCCCCTTGTCAATTGAATACCATTCTGTTTCTTTGTACACTGTCCTGATAGTAGCCTCTTGTCCTGCATACAGGTTATGCAATAGGACAATCATATGTGGTGGTACACCAGTTTCTTTCAGATCAATCCATAGTTTTTCATGACACTTTGCTATAATCTATAAAGCGGAGAGTGATTTTTTTTTTTAATGTACTCCATTACCCAACATGTGTTTGCAATATGATTCCTAATGCCTCTTCTTTGTCTGAACCCAGCTTGGATATCTGGTGTTTCTCACTCTACATATGGTAAATGTTTTCTTTGTAGAATTTTGAGCATCTCGTTGCTTGCATGGGGAATTAATGCAGTACTCCTGCAGTTACTGCAATCCTTGGTGTCCCTTTTCTTGGGAATTGGGATGTATATTGACTGTTTCCAATCTGTGGGCTATTGTTTGGTTTTCCATATTTGTTAGCAGACTATAGTTAGAATTAGAGTACATTCTGTCTAATGTAGCTTGAAGCAGCTCTATTGGTTCTGTTCACCATTTGTTCCTGGTGATCTATTTCTCCCAAGTGCTCAGAGTGCAGATTCCACTTTACTTTCTAAAACTGTAGGTTCATATTCAAATGGTTCTTCCTTGAATAAATCTGTCATCTCTTCATTTCTTTTACATAGTTCTTCAGTGTATTATTTCTGTTTTTAAAAATTTCTGTTTAGTCATGTAATGTGGTCCCTCCAGTCATATAGCATACCTACTCTTGGTTTAAATTTCCCATTACTTTCTAAGATCTTGTGGAAGAGATCTCTTTTTCTTCCTTTTATCTTTATTGTTGTACTTTTCTTTTTCTCTGCATTGATTATTATAGTATTTCTCCTTGTCCCTGCGCATAAGTCATTGAGCATTTGCATTCAGGGTTCTGACTCTGTTTCTGTTACTTCTGCTTCTCATCTGTCCTTAATTGCTTGAAGCTGCCCTGATGGATGACTGCATCTGTCATCCATTGAAGCTTCACTTTCTTTTTGGTTGCAGATAGTGTCTATTTGCATTCCTTCCTGACAATGTCCCTGGCTTCAGTCCAGAGTTCTTCTGGCTTCTAATCCATTAGGCTTAACAGTATAAATCTATTTTTAGTTTATCCTTTAATTCTGTGGGGATGTTCTTTAGGTTGTATTTTGACACAATGGTTGGTCTCATGTTCTTCTTTAGCTTTACTCTAAGTTTTGACATTAGCAGTTCATGGTCTGTACCACAATCTGCTCCTGATCTTGTTCCTGCAAGGAAAATGGAGTTTCTCCATCTTCTTTTCATTATGTAGTCCATTTCATTTTTATATTGCCCATCAGGTGATGTCCATGTATACAGTCGCTTTGTGGGTTGCTTGAAGAATGTGTCTGCAATGAACAAATTGTTGACCTCACAAAATTCAATCAGTCACTCTCCTGCTTCATTTCTTGATCCTAGGGCAAGTTTTCCTACAATCTTTGGCTCTTTTCTGTTTCCCACTGATTAAAAACAAATCCTGCTTTCATGGGTGATCAATTTCCTCCTGGACTCCAGAACCAAATCTATTAATGTCTTCTTCTTCTCCCTCTGTAGTTGGAGCATGAACTTTGATTCTTAGATTTTCATTTCCTGAGTAAAACACTGTGTAATTATCTGACTCAAATTGTCCAATTTCTGTGCACTTTAGCTTGCTCACACCAAGCATTTCAATGGTTATACATTCCATTTCTCATTTTACTATGTCTCACTTCCCCTGATTCATGTTTCCCACATTCTCTACTCCTATAACATGTGTCATGCAGCTTCGGACTTTCCTTTCACCTCTGAGCACGTCAACAGCTGAACATCCTTTTGGCTTGAATCCAGTTGCATCACTACTCACAGTGCTACTTATAGTTGGTCTCTTCTGTATCCCAGTAACTTGTTGAGAGCCATCTGATCTGGGAGTTTCATCTTCTAGCAGAATCTCTTGTTTCACTTTGGATTTTCTCATCATAGGTTTTTTGTGTGTGTGTGTGTTAAAAGACATTTCGAAAGGATTTGCTGTGCCTCCTTCTGCATAGTACTAACAAGTGTTAGCTGTCAGGTCACTGCCATTGTCCCTGACACTCTCTCTGCCAGTGTCACCTCTCTCAGAAACACACTGCTGCTGCTCAGTAGCTGTTTGGCACCTTTAGCCTGTCTCCTTACAGAGGTCTGTGTGTCATGGGCCTTTGCTGAGGAGATGGGCTAAACATCAGGAGCATCCCTACCAGAAACAGTGCTGCCATCAGCATAGTCTCTTGCTGCACAGGAGCATACAATCTCACCACTATGGAAAGGTAGCACCACTGGTAGGGTGACCTTGAGTTAAGGTGTCTGCTGAGAGAGCCAGAACTAAAGGGGAAGAACAAGTGGTAAAACAAAGGATTGTGGTTATGTAGGAGTGGGGCTCCCTAAAGAATTCTGCCTTGTCATTAAATATTCCCTCAGTCTTCAAGTTTCTAGTATTGTACAGAGTAAGATACTGGAAACTGTTCATACCTTGAACTCTCACATTTGCTGTATTCACATTCCCTTGGTAAATTTGCGTCCCTCTTTTCTTTGGACATCTAAGCCTAAAAGAGTCAACTGAAGTGTTAAGTTACTGTAATGCTAGGAATTTGTGGAATGAAAGAAAAGTTCGTTTTGCAGGGTGGAAGAGTTCTCATTTTGGCCTCCCCATAGCTATACCATTGGCATCCTCTGAGCTTCATCTGCCATGGTCTCAACGTTATCCTTTCCCACTGCCAAAGGCCCAAGTTTCTCTCTGCTCATTTGGAAAGAACATACTGAAGGTTCTTACAGAACTATCAAACTTTGCATTTGATGTAGCTTTGTAGAAATTAATGGTGAGAATGCACTAAGAAGAGCTCAGCCATTTGATCTGAGCACAACAGTGAAGAAATCAAATATGGCTTGTGACTAATGCATTTCTGTTGATGAGACAGAGCAACTACTAATACCGAGAAGAAAAACACATTTCTCCTGTTCTTCTGTGTTGCCTCTTTGATCTTACCTCTGTATTATGCATTAGACTGAACTGTCACACTTTCAAACAGAAACATCTTTTATGAGTAATGATAGAGAGCTACATTATACAAATAATGATGACTATGTGACGACTCACAAATAAAAGAATTGGATCAAAATGCATCAGAGGCAACAAATGAGATTCATACCTTTATATCTCCAGAACTCAGTGCCTGTATTTCATGACCTTTTGAAAGCAGAGTTGCATGTGAAAGCCATGCTGTAGAATTCTAGACTCTGGTGAGAATAGTGCTTTGATTTTTCCCAATTATAAATGGTTAACAAATAAGTCACTAAGAAACTGGTTTGGGCATTTCTTGCTATCTATAGGTTTTAGACACTTAACACATAGCCAAAAACTTTGTAGTGGTGGTGAGTCCCGTAATGGTGAATTCAGCTGGTTAATTTAAGATAAGAAACCCATAATACAAGTAAACTCAATATACCATAGTTGAAGCTATATATGTGTAACTCCAGTGTGATCATTAATGATAGTGCTGGTGCTGAGAAAGAAACAAGAACAAGTGTGTGATTGATTCCATATCCAGCCTCCCCCCAATTCCTTTTTCAGAAATGACTTTAAAGGGCATTCACCCAAACATGCAGAGTTAACAAAGTCCCAGTAACTCAGACTTAGGCCATTTCTACACTATGCTGTTATAGTGCTATTATTCCACTTTCAACATCGTATGGAATCCTGGGGTTTGCAGTTTAGGGAGGGGCATTTAGAATTCTCAGCCAGAGAGCTCCTTGGCCTCAGTAAACTACAAACCTCAGAATTCCACAGGATGTTGAATGTGAAATAATAGCATTATAACAGTGTAATGCGGAAATGAGCCTTAGGTTATAATGGATACTTGCAAAAGCATAGAAGTAATGTGACCGTGGATATATCCACACCACACACATATCAGTTTTGTACCACTTTCATTATTCTGGCTTTATCATAGTGAGACCTGCAATTTGTAATCTGGTGAGATGTTTAGGATTGTCCACCAGAGAGCTCTAATGCTGTAGCTCAAGGAAATTCTTCACCAGACTACAAATCCCAGGATCCCATAACATGTAGCCATGGCAGTTAAATCAGAATCAAAATGCTATAATTGTACAGTGTGGATGCATCTGAAGTCTCCTAAGATTTTTGACTGCTCAATCTGAAGTGCTCTTCTTGAGAGCTGCCTAAGCCCCAAAGATATATCTTTGGTTATAAAACACTATTGATTCTACTTTCCCTCCACTGCTACATTCCGTAGGCTTCTGGAAGATGCAGTTTGATGAAGCACTTGAGCTCTCCAGCTGATAATTATAAATGACCCTCCCCAAGAGACAAATCCTAGGATTCCACAGGATGTTGCCATGATAGTTAAAGTGGAATCACAGAGCTGTAATGTGTAGTGTAATGGAATACAAGCAGATAAAACCATCCTAAGCTATGCTGGGGTCTTCTTCCCTTGAAAACTGTTTGGTGAATTATTCCTAGAAACCCAATAAATTTAATTAGCTGAAGGTTTCTTGAAGCTTGTCCTACCTTGAAAGGACGGAAGGAGAGATACACCACTTTATCAAATTCCAGGGCCCAACTTCTTACTCCAAGATCCTCTGGAGACTATGGTGAATGAAAAAAGAGGAGCAAACCTGGAAGTGATCAGAAGCCTTCTTTTGATTGATTAAATATTATTTCTTAAAAAGACATCTAAAAGGTACAGCTTGCAAACACAAAAACGTGCCTCCCCCTGATTTTTTTTAAAGTATCACTGTTCATTAACATTCAGATAGACCTAATAAAAAATGCTTTGGGGGCTCCATGATTCCCACCCCTGGAATAAGTACTTCTGCCCTCCTTGCTTAAATTAGTGCTATTGCCATTTTTCTGGCCAAGAGAAGGCAACACTTGCTGCTGGATCCAGCTGGGAACTATATGCTCAGTTCCCCCATTTTGGCAAACCCGGCTCCAACATCTATATGGCATTCTACCTCCCCAGCAGAACTGGAGTCAAGTCGTTTAATATGTGCAAAAATGTTCAATTAAATGAATATAAAAATAGCATACTTCTCTGATAAAAAATAACTTTAAATTAAATAATAATAAATTACTTGCTTTGACAATAATAAAACAAACCATTTAATTAAACAATAATAAATTTTAATAATTGAAAAAGTATCAAGTGCTTATAAAGCATGCTAGGGCCTTTTCATTCATTACTCAGAATATTGGAATACAGGAGCAGATTTATTTATTAAGCAATTGGATGAAATGCTGCCATTGGATCTAAAAAAAACTAACTCCATAAATAAAAGAGCTGGAAAAATACATAGATTCAATCCCCCAAAATTAGAGATTGTGCTAGCTCCCTCCCACTATATACATATTCTCTGTAAAATGTGTTTAGCATACCAAGTGAAATAAACAAGGGCTGAATCTGGGTCTCTGCCTAGTTAGCTAGTGCAGAATAAATTTGGGTTGAGTTATACATCACAAAATTAACAGACAGGAGTTAGTATACCCCTTCCCCTCTTTACTTATGAATTAAATCTAACTTTATCTTGCCTCTTCTCAACATCTTCAAAGCATCAGCATGATAAAGCACCAATGTCTGATAAAAATCACATCATTTTGGAGCCAAGTAGGACAGAACTGCATAGTTCTAGCCCTGCTTGCCTGGACATGATACTGCTTTAGAGCTAAACTGAACAGTTTGTTCAATATGTGGCAATACTTTCAGGACTTTGCTCACAAGGAAATAAGCACAGGCTTGATCCAGATGAGAACCATGTGGGAACTAATAAAGAAGGGGAAATACCTCCTGATACCGACTGTGAGGTTATTTCCACCCTACAATGTTATAGTACTATTACTCCACTTTCAGTATCCTATGGAATCTTGGGGTTTGCAGTTCAGGGAGGGCCATTTAGAATTCTCAGCAAGAGAGCTCTTTGGCCTCAGGAACTGCAAACCCCAGAATTCCACAGGTTGTTGAAAGTGGAATAGCACCACAACTGTGTAGGGTAGAAATGGCCAGACTTTCAAGTGTCTGCAAGGGAGAACAGAAGCTGGGGAAGGTTTAAAATTCCTCTGTTCATGTGTGGTGGTCCTGATCTAGATAGGAAGGTCACATACCTTTACTTCCTCATGAGCAGAAAGGGAAAGGTGGGGGGGAGTAAAAATCACAATTCTAAACATCACACAGTGTCCTAAGTCCAATTATTAGCTCCAACAAGACTAGACCCTGGAAGCAGTGGTCATTGTGTATGTCAGCTGTTCAGTTCCGTAGGTTCAATAATTCTCCACTGGCTTGGATTTCTATGTATGGTTTTGAAAGCAGGCTAGTGAAGAAAGCTGACAGGAAGAGAATCAAATCCTTAGGAATGAGGTGCTGGAAGAGAATTCTTCAGATACCATGGACTGCCAAAAAAAAAAAAAAAAAGACTAATAAAAGGGTCCTAGAGCAAATCAAGTCTGAACTCTCCCTGGAATCCAAAATGATCAAGCCGAGGCTATTGTACATTGGACATATAATGAAACAATGTGACTAATTAGAAAAGAGAAACATGCTTGGTAAAGTGATTGGCTGGAGGGGGAAGACTGCACGGCCAGACAAGAGACTCATCAAGGCCGTCATAGCTCTGAATTTGCAGGACCTGAGCTGGCTTTTGATAACTGGGTATCTCAGAGCTCTGTCATTTAAGGATCACCATCAATTGACATCAACTAACAACAAGCTAGGTCTGACATTAGGAATCAAGCCTATGCCTTTAATGCAGAGCTTTCCAAACTTTTCATGCTGGTGACACACTTTTTAGACATGCATCATTCTGTGACACAGTAAGTAATTCAGTAGGTGGAGGTGTTACCACGGTTATGATATGTCTGGTGAGAGCACTAGATATCTCTTGATATCAAATAATTTGGCCTCTATTTGACCTTTCTCTGCCACCCTACTCCACGTGTTTGCAAGGGCCACCGGACAAGCATGTAATAGGTGCGGCCGTTAATGTGTGTACATTCCAAACCTCATTTAGGCAGGCAACTTAATGCCTCTCCGTTGCTTTAGGGGCCACTCCTTCTTGCAAACTGCCTTGCTCAGCGCAACTTTACACAAAGACGCCCGGCCGAGTGCCGAGCCATTCCTTTATGTTGGGCCATTTGCATACTGACCATACAATTGTAATCCAGCGCTAAGCTCATCATGTAAAACCTGACCTTTTCCAACGCCTTTGTCCCACTCTAAATTTCCTTTGTTCTCACCAAGCATGGCATGGCCTGTAGGTAAACTCCACCCTATAAAAGGTCCCCAATTCTGAGCCTTCCTTGGATCACCCTGGACTTCCATCTAGCCTTGCTGCTACTCTGTCCAGTGAAGTTTCCCCCTCATTTCCCGATAACTGAGTCTGCCTCGCTCTTCAGAACTCTCCGGGCTGCTATCCTGCCTTGCTGTCGGTTTGTCCAGCGAGTCGCCCCTCAGCGAACCACGCTGAGCTTTCTTCCCTGCAACTCTCCGTTCTCTCCAGGACTACGAGAAAAGGCGTCGTATTACCCATTCACCTGAAACTCTTCATTTCTATTTCTCAGTTAGTTAGTGTATGTCGTGTCTTTTGTGTTGTTTGTCCTCAATAAAAAATATTATTTGTTCCTTTAGAACTTGTCTAACTGCTCTTCTGACCTGACGCTGTAGACATAGGGTTAAAGATCCCAGCTAAAGTTACCCTGCCTCTCATTAGCTTAAGAGAGTGCTTGAGTCTAATTTCCCCCATCTTGTGTTTTTATTTGGTAATTTGGGCACCCCTCCCAGGACCCCCAATACACAGGGTAACAGAGGCAGCCCCTCCACCTGAGCTTGGCCTGCCACCGCTGCCCTTGTGGGATCTTCCTCAGCCCAGGGTGGGAAGAGAGGCAGCCCCTCTACCTGGAACTGGCCCACTGCTGTCACCCTCACTGAGATCTTCCTCAGCCTGGAGTGGTGCCAACAGTGGCAAAGCAGCCTCTTCACTAGGCCTGGCCTGCCACGGTGAGGGGAGAGGCAGCCCCTCCACCTGTTAGGTTTGTGTGACACACCTATAAACTGCAGCCAACACACTAACATGTCACGACACACAGTTTGGAAAGTTCTGCTTTGATGAATTATGTGGTTTAGGTCAAGCCAAGTTGTATTTAATTGTGTATCTTTTTCTGAAACAAAGGCACTCATAGATTTACATGACAGATATAGATATCACAGGTAAGTTAACTAGAAAAATAAATATTCAACATGTTTACATGGGAAGTTACTTTTAAAAAGTAAACACATTACTCATTATATTGTTTTAAAAGCATTCATTGCCACTACTCATTGCGATGTTTTTAAAAGGTCTTTAAAATACTCTTAAAAGGTAACTAATAATATTATCCATTTTACCATCAAAGTAACTTCGTGGCTGTTCATTCTATTAATTTAAATATATAGATATTTAATATATATTAGTAATATAGGTAGGTATAGATAGATATAATTTATATATTTAAAGTAATCAAGCAAGTAGGAACAAAGTTACCTTGGCACTGAAATAGATTACATTTCTAGTTACTTTTTAATGTATGACTGTTTAAATATAACATTGTTTCAAAATTATTATGCCTCTAAAAGAAGATTTTGTTACATATAAGTAAGTTACCCGTCACTCATCACTCCCAAACACAGTCTATCTACTGAGAAGAAAATTCAATAGAATCCAATGAGATTTACCCTCAAGTAAGTGTGTAGTAGTTGTAGTTTTAATTTTATTGTATATAGCCAGTGGCCTTTACAATGTTTAGAATAAAACATTAAAAAAGGTGAATTAAAAATAGATTAATACAATTAAAAATGGATTATTAGAAGATACATGTAAGTAAGTGTATATAATCTCAGACTGTGCTCCCACCATGGCAGAAAGATTATGCTTTGATTTTTTTAAAGAAGTTTCTCTTGCTGAGTGGCAAAACTCCCTCAGAATCATGCTTGGGCCCCAAAGTATACAAGGAATTGTTAGAGAATTAAGACCGAGGGATTTCCTTTAGCACTTTATAGTTACATTCCCAGCTTTGTCCCTATTTCGCTGTCCATTGTTTACTGTTCCTCTTAATCCTCCGTCACTTTTCTTCTGTTTTATCTTGCTTTCCCACTAACAGATAAAAAATTTATGGCTGCTAGTTCCCTGCCCCCCCCATGGATACTCAGCATATTGAGTTTCCACTTCTCAGATGGGCTGTTTTTCTTTCTTATCCACTGGTATTTAGAACCCATTCACTGCTTAAATAATTGCTACCCTAACATTGTTCTCAAGCATTCATAGTCCACCTCTCTTATATTTCAGTCCCAAACACATGGTCTCTATACATTACGAAGAAAGTACTTTATTCACTTCCAATAGCGTGAAACACACATGTAAAATCATTATAGTCAACAAACACTAGGCAACTCCCCTTTCCCTGCTTTATTTATTTAATTTATACTCTGTCATTGCTCATAAAAGCTTAGGGCAGCTAACAATTTTATATTTGAAACAGACATTTAAAACGGGAAATGACAAATACTTAAAATAAACAAGTCTAAACTTCAAAAATTAAACATGTTTAAAATTGTGAATAACACAATGCAGTGACTAACTGGATGCAAATTGCATGGGGAAGGATTCATGAGAAGGCGAGGTGATGGCCAGATACAATACAGACAGGCAGAATCCCCATGTTTTAGTGACATGAGAACCTTTGAACACTTGAAGCTCGTGCACTAACTATATCATTTCTGGAGATGTCTAATCTGGCCCTGGGAATGTGTGGCTTAGTTACATCCTGTTTGGATTTTTGTAAAGTACTCCTAAGTACCCTAAGTGAGCTGCCTTTGGAAAGTGTTTTGAAACCAGCAGGTTCCAAATGCTGCAGCCAAATGATTGTTCAGGGCCAATTACAGGAAAAACACCATTTCCTTGTTAAGACCACTTCACTAGTTATTGTCCATTTATGAACACACTTTGAAGGTCTTAATGATTTGGAGCTCTTCAACAACACAGAAATTGTAGTGCTACCCTTCCAATATAGCTTCTGTGTTTTCATCCTATGGAATTCTGGAATTTGTAGTTTAAGAAGGGACATGTGGCATTCTCTGCCATGGAGTTCCATGCTTCAGCATACCACAAACCTCAGTAATCCTTAGGGAATAGCCATGACAGTTAAAAGAGTTATCACAGTGGTAATTATATAGGGTGAATAGGTCTTTGGATCAGACTTTCTGAGGGACCACATTCCCCATATGAGCTTAGATTTTAAGAAATCCAGAGGAGGCCACTGTCTTGACCTCACACTCCCAGGCTCATTTAGCGAGGACACAAAATTACTCCTTCTTGGTGGCTGCTCCCAGGAACTTGCTTCTAAGGGAGGCCTGACTGGTCTCCTCACTGATGGCAACTGATTGGTTTCTGTAAAAGAAGC
This sequence comes from Ctenosaura bakeri, assembly GCA_948474755.1. Classification (NCBI taxonomy): domain Eukaryota; kingdom Metazoa; phylum Chordata; class Lepidosauria; order Squamata; family Iguanidae; genus Ctenosaura; species Ctenosaura bakeri. Next base: position 152,056 of record CAOLHI010001744.1, read on the forward strand.
TGTTCACCAGGAATGTATGCTCTTTTCCCCTCCTCCTGTATTTTTTTAAATTACTTCTAAGCAAGGACCTTTAAACATGGTAATTGGTTTAATTGTGTTTTAATAGTATTTTTTTCTGGTTTTAGTTATGTCGTAAAAAAAGGCAGGACAGAAAAAGAAATAACTATAAAGATGAAGCCATGATAGATGAGCACAACCATTGCCATTGGAGTAAATACATTTTTAACCACTTTTCGTATGGACTACATATTGACTGAGAAATGACACCTCATGGGGGGTTATTCTTCCATCTCAGAAATAATCATGAGCTATCAAATTACATCTCTGAGGGTAAACATAAGAAGCGAGAAGTTAAATTTGCTTTTTCACATTGCATGCATCTGCAGTTTTCTTCAGTTTGTTGTATAATTACCTTTTCTATCATTTCCAAGGCCACTCATATAAAAATGCTGTGTGGGTGTGTGCACAAAAAAGCCTGGAAAATTAACCTTTTTGGACTAAAACCTTCCAGAAGGATTCTGGGAGTTTCAGTTTTTCAAGCTCTGGAGAGACTGAGTCTGCCCATAGTTTAAGATCCTCAACAGAGGCCCTGTTGTGCTGTTGCATCCCTCAGCATACAATGAGGCTATGCTGATGAGTACACATGACAGAGATTTCTGTGTGGCAGCACCTGAAATGTGGAACACCTTCCCATAAGAGTTTGGGCAGGTTCCCTCCCCTCTGTGTTTCTGTTAGGCAGCTAAAACTGTGCTATTTCAATTGGCCTTTGATCTTTAAAATTAGAAGTGGATGTTCAAGGTGTTTTTATCTTTTTTTAACAAATTATCTGTGGTTTCACAATTTTTAAAAAAATAGTTTTTAGTTTTAAAATATGCTACAGTCATGTATAAGCTGTTTTAAATGTTTTTATCCATGGCACAATGTTTTAAGTGATCTGGTGGGCTGAGAGGCAATAAACAAATGGCATTAAAAATACATAAATAAATCACATGTCCTCTTTTACAATGGTAGATTATTATTTATTTATTTATTTATTTATTTATTTATTTATTTGTATCCCGCCTCTCCATATGGATCGAGGCAGAGAACAACTTACAAATAGCATGTATTTCGAAACATTTCTATACATTCTCCATTTGAATTTTTTTCTGAGAATAATCCTCTCTATTTGGATGCCAGTTCTATTTAAATAATATTTCAGTCCAAATTCGATGTACATAGATCAACAACCATAAGTCCCATGAAATTCATTTGGGTTTGCTTTTAAGTATTTGCACTATTGCTGTTATTTCCTATGGAGGACAATAGGTACCCAGAACATGTCCCTCCCCCGCCACTTTTGCTCATACTTAATTTTTGAAAATTTACTTTGAACTTGTGACTGGTTTGTTGGAAGCTGACTTGAACACTACAAGTATCATGGCAGAGCAGAACAGACATTGAATGACATCACTATGGAAAAATGAGGAGGACTGACACCATTCCCCAATAATGTGACTCTGATCCAAACCCTACCTTCTACATATCCACACACTTATACCATGGCTGTTTTTCAATGAAGAAAGATCATGGGTCTCCCACTCTTACAAACAATGATAAGGTAGAATTCCAGAGAATCCTGGTGTACCAGGAATTAGAGGCACAGAGCAAAGTCCTCTTGTGCTTGGCTTGACTTCTCCCACCAGTTAAACAAACTGACAGCAGAGATATTTACATATTGCTTGAACTATGGACATTAGTTGGTTGTTCCTGGGTTTCAAACCCTAGTTTTCTTGTAACTAACAAACCAAAAGCCCTGGTCTCGACAAGAACCAAAGCTTCTGGTTTCTAGTTAGACTGACTGCTCCTACTAACTGTATCAGACTAAGCTGGACTGAAAGGCCCTTGTGCCACCAGCTCATTCATAGTAAGATAGGGTTCCCTGTTATGTCACTGAAAGTCAGCTATTGTATCTAGTTCTCCCCAGATGGATAGGGCAGATGTAGTGATGTCTTTAAACACTTGTTAAGAATGATACTTAAACAGAGAGTGTGGCTGGCAAAATATAACTATGGCTAAAATGGAGGAGGATATATGGGAAAGGAATGGAATGGGGTTGAGACCACTCAGTACTTCAGCCCATTCATCTCCCCTGAAAAGCAGTTTAAAAACAGAACTTGTCTCTTAAAAGGAATTAGTTACAGTTGAAAAAATCAGTCATATGTTTTTTTTAAAAAAAACAAGATGTTTTTTCCTTTTCCCATTTCTCAAAAGGACCTAAAATAGTTACCTGTCTGTATATATATACACACACACACCAACCTGCATACTAAAAGCCACTGGTCTGTGATACAAAACACATCCTGGTGCTGTATATCTCATCATGACCTCAATACAGCATGAGGCAGAGCAAGAAACAGTACGTTAACACTGTGATACTGTGCCTTCACTAATTAGTGATTGTTGTTGTTAGTTGCCATCAACCCAGCTTCAACTCAGTGAAAGACTTCCTATTATCAACAGTCCTTCTCATAAACTAGGGATGGGCTAACCGAATTCTCAAATCCTAGGCAAGGATTCAATATTTGTGAATCTGAATTCCTGTGCCAAAACAGGCAAACCGAATCTTTCGAATCCACCAACCAAATAGTTTGTTGGAGACCAGGACACCTGAAAACTTGGGAGACCAGACATACAAGGGGAGATAGCAAGTAGGTGAGTTTTGCCCTTGGAGTAATAATGGCCTTTGCTAACAATTTCAGAAATTACATCTGGAGTTGTATTCTAAGATATTTAAATTGGACACTTAATATTTAAGTTCAGCACTTGATTGGAAAGTAGTCTTCTTGACATTTCAAGGACAGCTGAAAGATTCTTTTGCATAGCTCCCTTGCAAAGCTCTTTCATACACAATTCTGGGGTTTGTAGTTTTACAAACTGTTACAGCCTTCTGTGCCAAAGTCTGCTGGTGCATTATCAAACTACAAACCCCAGAATGCCATAAGGACCTATACAAAGAAAATCCAGTTTTGACCTGGATTATCTCTCTACTGTAGTATGTGGCCCTGTTTACACAGGCAGGGAAATGTGGCATTAATCCACATTTTCCTGCCTGTGCAGAAAGAGCCTTCATGTCATTTTCAATCTGGGGAGATCCTGAGGCAAAACTATGAGGCTTTTTGCACGTTACCCGTTTGCGTGGCTGGGGGGTGGGTGTCTCACGTGAAAAGCCTCAGCCGGAACGCTGCCACTTCCCCGCTCCTTCGTCCCACAGGTCGCTTCCTGGTAGCACGACCGTCGTGCTAGCGCCCCGCCCCTTCCTTCTGCAGCGCAGTCTGGGAGCTGTAGGTTGCACTGGGGGAGGAAGCATGACCGTCGCGGCTCGTTCAACGCACCGCATGCTGGTAAGTGCGCGAGGGTCCCGGGAGCATTGTGCGACTGCGCAGTATTTTTGGCTCCCAGCCAAAAATAAAAAATGCGTGTGCAACCCGCTTTAGGCTCGTGAGTGTCGCGTGAATGGGAGTGCGTCATACGGACTGATGCTCCCATTTACACGACGCTCAAGGGGCCCTCACGCTACAGAAACTGCATGTGAAAAGGGCCCATGACAAGTGTCCAGGCCAGATTTCTTCGGAGGGAGGTTTGCCTTTGCTTAGGCTTTTACTAAAGCTAAGAGAATGTGTCTTGCCCAAGATTATCCTTCTTTCCCTTGCTTTTTAAACCCTTTTTAAAAAAAAAACGATGTGAAAGATTTGAGATTCGTGAGATTTGTGGATTCTTAGAATCTTCAAGGGATTAGGATCTGGATTCAGATTTGGAAAATTCTGAATTCGTCCCATCCCTATCATAAACTCTTGCAAACTCAGGGCTCTGGCTTCCTTGATTGAGTCTATCCTCCTGTAACACAGCCTTCCTTTTTCTGCCTGCTTTCCTCTTTGCCAATCATTATTGTTTTTTCTAATGAGTCATGCCATCTCATAATATGTCCAAAGTACAATCACCTCAGTTTAGTCGTTTTTGCCTTTCAGGGAGACTTCAGGTTTCATTTGCTCTTGGACTCTTGCATTTGTCTTGCTGATAATCCATCATATCCATAGAACTCTTCTCCAGCACCACATTTCAGATGAGTTGATTTTCCTCCTATCAGCTTCTTTCACTGCCCAACTTTCACAACCATACATAGAAACAAGAAATGTAGTGATGCCTTCCTCAGTTATGATAGTTGCTAAAATTTCAGTTATACTGCAAAAGGAATGAAGTTATCCCTTGATACAGTATAACTGTAATGCAGTATAATGTATAATGTATAATGTATAATGTAATATAATGGCACCTTCATTCTTGGAAAATGGAATCACAAGCAACCAGTCATTTGTAAGCACCTAGTTCTAAGCTCTCATGAAAATATCATCCCCTCTTACATCTGCACTAGCCCTAAATGACCTTCATACAAATTTCCAAGTACTCCTCTGTATTTAATAATAAAACTATTCTCAATTTGTCTTTAATGCCAGTGAGAAAGCCCACACTATATTCAAAGAAATCTGTTCTTCTTTACTCTTTATCTCATAGTAGTAGTACAACCACTGACAAGAGGGATGTGAATGAATGAACTGTGCTTTAAATACATACACACATCCATTGACACACACATAGTTGAGATTTTCCATATGGCAAGATATGGCTTTTCCCCCATGTGAACTTTCGCAAACATACTGAAGAACAAAGCGTATTTTAAAAAAAGAACACACAATCTTACAGAGCAAAAAAAAAAACATATCAAGTTAAAATTCAATGCTGAAATTCTAGCATCTGGACACCAACTAGGATCAGCAGTTAATTATATGGAATGGTAAGATTTGTTTATACTGCCTTCAGCTTCAAATGCTTTCCAAGGTGGGAAGGAGGACTTGGCAGTTGACTAGTTTTCTTTTCTTTTAAGAGGCAGTGTTGAATATTTCAGGCAGCTGTTTCTCTTCCCTTTCTCCCACAGCTGGGGTAATTTGTTCTTTGTCCTTTCCTTTTAAGAACCTGCCATTACTCTCAGGGATTGTATCATATGTCTTCAACAGAGAAGCTGATCTTTGTACAGTTTTAATGGGTGTGAAGAGCTTGTGCTCACAGGCTACTTTGGGTTAAGGCCAGTATTGCTTCTCCCACATTCACACTTGTAAGCCTCAAGTTCTTTCTGTCCTAAATATGTACTTTGTATATATTGTTAAATTCTTCAGAAACAAACTGACATTCATTGCAAACCGTTTGCACTAGCCAAACTCAATTTGTTGTTGTTGACTGCCATCAAGTTAACTTTGACTTATGGCAACCCTATGAATAAGAGACTGCTAAGTCACCCTATCATCAACAACCCTGCTCAGGTCTTGTAGATTCAGAACCATGGCTTCCTTAATTGAGTCTATCCGTCTGTAATACAGCCTTCCTCTTTTCCTACTACGTTCTACCTTACCAAGCATTATTGTCTTTTCTAGTGTCATGTCTTCTCATGATACGTCCAAAGTATAGCAATCTCAGTTTAACCATCTTGGCTTCTAAGGAGAGTTCAGGCTTGGTTTCGCTCTATGATCTATTTGTTTTTAGCAATCCAGGGTATCTAGAACTCCTCTCCAAAACTATGGCCCTTTCCACACTTGGGGCGTGAATTGGGCAGAAATGGGGACTCACTGGATTTCTTCTCCATCCGATCGAGTCCGTTGAGATGAGGAGCACTGTGAGCTCATCGCTCCGCACTGCTCTGGCGTCCAAAATGGTGGCTTCCGGTTGGTGGAGACTCTCCACCAACCAGAGAAGCTCGCCAGCTTAAAGCCTGCCCCTGGCAGATCTGCAGGCACATACTAGTGCATGCCTGCAAATCTGCACTGGAGCACAGCGATGGAGCGACATGGGGTTGCACGCTCCGTGCTTTTGAAAAACCTCTTAAAAGAGGTTTTTAAAAAGCATGCTGCGTGACCAGTTCTGGTCACTCAGGAGCGGACTGAGGTGCGGAACTACAAAAAGTAGTCCGACCCAGTCCACTCCACGGTGCAGAAGACCTCCGTCAAAGGTGGCTCTGTGCCGTTTGGCACAGTGTGGAAAGGGCCTATATTTCAAATGAGTTGATTTTCTTCCTATCAGCTTTCTTCACTCTCCAGCTTTCACAACCATACATAGAAATTGGAAATACAAAGGAATGGACAATTCTAACTTTAGTATTCAATGACATGTCTTTATACTTCAGGATCCTGTCTAGTTCCTAGGGTGTTAATAGCCTGGGTAAAGGTGAATTGAGAATGATTCCATACACTATGCAAGTATCTGTAATAGGTAGTTCATCTGGTGGTTGAACTCTTCTACTGTCCCACTCCTTTTAAAGGATCAAGTTCACAGGCTGAGTGTGTTCATTGCTCCAACACTGTCAGTAGAGGCTCAAGCTACCAGCTGGGTGGTTGGAAGGACCTTCTTTCAACTTTGTTTAATTCACCAGCTGTGTCCTTAATTATGTGGTTGGAGATGGTTTGGACACAATTATTAATTATCTGGTCTAGGAATGGAAAGAATAAAATTGTTGGTAAACAGGTCAAAATACAGCTTTCCCAACAGAACAGTTAGAAAACCTATTCTGAAAGACCAATGAGAATTTTGCCCGATTTTCTAGGGATCAAATGTCCTGATACCTAGTGAAGGAATAATTCTCAGAGAAAACCACATGGTTTTGATGCAAACTTTCCTCTCCCTTACCCCATTTTCTGCACAGAAAAATGAGATTGCTGAGCAGAAAACACAGAAAATAGGATTTTGTGCAAACACCGAAGAGTTTTTTCCCCACAGAGTAATTCTTTCACGACAGGTTGCGCCATCTCATTATTGAGAGAATACTGCAGATGAATATGCATTTTCTCCAGCAGTGGAGAGAAAACTACTGCAATTGTTGGTCCTCATAGGCAAAGTCGAAATAGTCAGGGATGGATGCCCTTGCTCTGGAAACTTCTAATTAATGTAATGTGGTACAGCTTTCGGAAATAGCTCAGAGCCTGCTGTTGGTCCCAAACAGAGCTGCTGGATTAACTACTCAGACAAGGTGGTTTGAGCACATGGTATACCTCTGGTCTGTCAATGGTTCTGGCCAATTTAACATACTTCCTTTAACCCTTCAAGATCTGGAACTTGAAAAATTACCTTTGTTTCATATTTGCCTGCCCAAACCTTCAGATGCCTTACACTAAATGTGTTTCTACAAAATAATCTCCTTTTTTTCTTTTTAAGAGCATGTTTACTATCACTGCTGAACAAGAAGACCAGTTTTCACAAATATATATTTCTGAAATTGAAGACAACACTGATTGAGGTTTGTTTGCAAACACAATGTTGTCTTTTCCATCAAGTTACAGACAGAGCTCCTGAAGTACGAATAGTTCAAACCTTATATTTGGGTGATAATGAACCTCTTTCTTTTGTTCCTTTTCTTGTTTGCACCCATGGGCCAGTATTGTGCCAAAACAATCCCTAGTTTATGGGTGTTCATCTGAAGAACTCATTGCCACTGTATAGCTAGCAGCTGAAATAAAAAATCTCACATTTCTCATGGAAACAGTCATAGGGGCTGTTATTTGAATGTTAATATAAACAGGCCAGTGATGAGTGTGTCTCAGAACAGCTTCCTATACTGCAAAAGGCTCATTTTGTACAAGAATTTCTAGCATGAGAAATGGATCTCAAAGCTGGGAGTCTGGGTTTGATTATAGGAAATCAGATGTTTATTTCCTTACATTATAACAAGAGATGGGCAGATTTGTCAGTTTTCTGTTCTCATGCATTCGTTTAAAAAACAAAAATCATATGCTCTTCCTGTAGTGTTTATGAAGAAATTTGCAAAACTGGATAAAAGTAAACCAATCAAGATGATCATTATCTCTAACTGTTAATCATGGCTTCTTAGAATAACTGCTGTGGCTAATTGGGGATTTTCATATACTCCCTATGAATCGATGTTTCTTAGGAGTTTCAGGATGTCTATCATAAAAGAGACAGAAACATGAAAATAATACCTAGCTGCTTTTTTTAAAAAAACCCTTTTTAAAACATCACTATTATTTATTTTGGCTTTACTAATTTATTGTACTGCATTTGCGGAAGATTAGGCGGACAAGATCTTCTGTCCTGTAGATGTTTTGGAGTACAGCCTTATTAACCCCTTGCCATTGGCCATGCTCGGTGGTGCCAGGGCACCTATAGGCCAAAACATTAAATGGTTTAGCAAATCAGTTGCGGTAGTCATGCTGCAGATCTTGGAGGACCACTTGCAACATCTCTAAAACCTCAGTAGTTATACCATCATGCCATGGCCACCATTTTGAGTCACCAGAAGTGATGTCACAAGAATCACTCGCAGTTACTTTTGGGAGCACACAAGGAATTTCATTCATTTTAGGATGGTGGCCTTCTAAAACAGCACTTTCAAGCAAAAGCTGGTACCTGAGAACTTTTTTTGTTTGTTTGAAAATGTGCTTTTTAATTTTTTTGGTGGGTGGAGATCTAGGCATAATTAATTAATTAATTAATTAACAATTCATAAAACCATGACTGAGTTGATGTGGTACAACCCAGAAGGGAACTACTCCTTCAGATAAAGGCTTTGTGCACACATATCTCAGGCCTAAATTTCTCTTGTCTTCTGCTGTTAAAAACAACAACACAAAGGCATACTAAAGTCTATGAAAGGTACACTGAGAAACAGATGTGTTCATGCAGCAACAATGCTTCCCTTGCTTCTTTTTCTTCAGATTAGTAGTGTTTGAAAGTGACTTTGATATACATTCAAGATCCTCAGATAATGCACACAAGATTGCATTATTTTAAGAGAGTTGCCTCAGACTGCTGCAGTTTCGAAAACTTTCCATTCATTTGTTTTGTTTTGTAAAAGAGTACCCCAAGCATATGTACTCAGTCATTCAAGGTGTTATTTTTGTTTTTCTCCCATTGAATCAGAAGAACTTAAATTTGATCAGAATGCCAGTTAACTTCTGAGTTGTTCCAGCTGTAATTTCTAAAACCCAACCCCTGTTTTATCTCTCTCCATCTTCTGAGGATCTGCCTTCACATTGCTAGCCTCAGGCCTTGCTGGAATGTACCTGTTGTATATTCGTATCATGGAGCTTTAAATTAAGGACTTTGAATTTCTAGTTGAGGGGACACGTGTTAAACTTGCTTGCCTTTTGAGCAATGGCTTTTTCCCCCTGATTCTTTTGCTAAGCCTACTCAGGTATTTTGTTAATTATATTAGATAAGCACATTATTGCTACTTATCTACTCGTCCTATATATTTTACATCAAATAGGTTAACAAATTGTTTTAACTAACTTTTATTAGCATATACAAGACAACTGAAGGAAGCTTAGATGTATCTGATTTGTACAAGCTGGGATTATAGCAAAGGTGACAGGACTGAGGCCATTTCCGCACAATGCTGTTATAATTCTATTATTCCACTTTCAACATCCTAAGGAATCCTGGGGTTTGTAGTATAGGGAGGGACATTTAGAGGGCTTCAGTAAACTACAAACCCCAGAATTTCACAGGATATTGAAAGTGGAATAATAGCACTATAACAGTGTCGTGCGGAAACGGCCTTATTTTAGCCTTTTCCAATAAAAATATAGGACTAAATAAGTGAATATCCTTCACATATTGACAAATAGGGTGCATTAACCCTTACCTCGCCCATCTATGTGCATTAACTGTGTGCATTAACCCTGATCTAGCCCATCTATGTACTCAGTTATGTGTGTTAACAGAACTCGTTTATGCAATGTGGATGGTGATTGACTTTATCATACACTGTTTTGTTGCACAATTGCACTGGCATAGTTCCATTTTTGATGTCTCCTTATCACATGACATCATCACTCTCCCATTTTTGGATTGCATTCCCACTATTATTGGGTTGTCTTTTTTCATTCATGAGGAATAGTTGTGAACAGCTCCAATAATGCTGCTTTTCCACCATTGTCTATTTGTGTGACCCTTTCATTCCACTGAAGTTCCAATATTGTGGCAGTCACATGTTGTCAGTGGGCGCTGTTCTCCATATAACAAACCTCTTTTGGGACAGTCCTTCTCATTCTCGCCACCCCTTTCTGGTTAGCAGAATTATTGACTTTCATATGGCAAGCCCCTTTTTGGATAGTCCTTCTTATCCCCTCACCTTTCTGATTAGCAGAGTTCAGACAGTCTTTCATCATCATTCACTGCTGGCAGTGCTGGCTGAGAAGGAATCTGCCAACCTGCCCAACAGCAGGAGGAAGAAGAGGAGGAGGAGGAGGGAGGAAGGCAGAGCAAGCTGCTGGGAGTTAAACCCACAGAAATGGATGGCGCATGTGCAGGCAGGGAAAGGGAGGCAGAATCAGTGTGATTGTGTGGAAGACCTGTTGTGGAATGTGCATCACCAAACCTGCAGCATAGCATTATTGCAGACATAGTGTGATCGTGATTGTTTCTGTTTTGGTATGTTTTTGTTTCCTTAAATAATGATATTGCTGAGACGCAATAGGCTGATGTGATAAAGCCTGGGCCAAGATCAGCTGGAGAAGCTCTATACTCATTCATTGTTATGCATGTAGGGTCCACTTTTAAGGTTACTGACCATGTGGACACTCTGCTCATCTACTCAGTGTATTAGAGGTGTTCATAGAACATCATTTCTGGGGCATGATGAGTTAGGTGCAATGCTATGAAGAAAGTCTTTTAGAAAGTAGAAGGAAGTTGATTATCCAAGCCAAGTAAAATAGAATAATAGAACAATTATGAAATGTTTTTGGTTCTGAAGTAAGCAACCCTGTATATTGTTATATTGCTACAAAGGGGAAATGAGAAGTCAACTCATGAATAATTAAACAAATTCCACATTCATGCTGAAATTAAGAAATTTTGTTTATGTAAGAGAAGGCAGACAAGTGTTAGATATTTCTAATAAAAATAACTTTTGTTTACAGATTACAGCTCTCATGAATTGCAATTTTTTTAGTATTTTTAACTCAAAAGGAAAGTAGATACAACATACTTTGTTATTATGGTTTGTTGTTGTTGTGTGCCTTCAAGTTGTTTCGGATTTATGGTGACCATAAGGTGAACCTATCACGGGGTTTTCTGGGGCTGAGAGTGTGTGATGTCTCCAAGGTCACCCAGTGGGTTTCCATGGCCGAGTAGGGAGTCAAACCTTGGTCTCCAGGATTAAAAAATTAATACAGAATTGAAATTAGAGACAGTCTATTTCATCGTTGAACAACATTTTCCATTAGGAAGTTTTCTTTAATGTTTAAGAAGTTCCTTCTAATGGTTTTTGTTTTGTAATTTGAATCCATTGTTTCACGTTCTTTTTTTCCTATTACGATGATATAGAGCTGGCGGTGGCATAAAGAGTTTTTCTCTAACCAAACTCCTCCACCTCTTCCTCTTCCCCCCGCAAAGCCCCACTTAGTGGTAAGCAGTGATTGGGATTTATATGGATTTCTTCTGCTGTCAATAAGCCATTCAGAAAGGTAGATTATAGTGGATAACCAGCAAAGATGTGAAGTTAGGTTTCCATCTAATGGTTAAGTAGATCACAATAGTATCCCAAAACATACAGATGTCTTACAAATGTAAAGGAAAATGTACATGGCATTATACAAAAGAAAAAAACGCAGCAACAATAAATCCTAGATATACTTCTGCCAAATTCTTAATGGAATGCATGTGATGTAAACACTACAGCCAGCCCATCCCTAGTGGACAAAGGGGATGACAGTTTTGAAACAGTCCTGAGGGGTGTGGCAAGCACTCAGCTCCTAAGATGTCGCAGCTGCTGCCAATCTGGAGCCCCAGAGTTCAGCATTTGCTTAGCAAATGTATTTTATATCATTCCATTTCATTTTCTTTGCTGTATAAAAATGACTAGGCTAAGAGTGATGGACATAGGCCAGGGATGGGAAACGCGTTTCCCTTCAAATGTTAGTGGACTGCAATTCCCAGCATTCCTTTAACTGTCTGGGTTCATTAGGGTGGCTGGGACTCTCAGTCCAACAAGATCTGGAGCATCATATGGTTCCCATCCTGAACAGAAAAAGAAGAACATACCTCTGAACTGTCGCAGTTTGAAAGGTGGTTTCTATTAATCTTCTGCCATCCCACTTTTTTCTGATACTTTTAAAATATTCCAGTAATTCTCTTCTACTCCCACTTTCCTTTCATCACTAGCTTACTTCAGTTGCTGCAAACTGAGTCCCAAAGTAGCTTGTACTCAATTAACTTACTGGAGGGACAGGACAGGTGGGGGAAAAAAACCTGCTCAGGCAAAAGCAAACTGATGAAGCCTCTTCTAGCTTACCCACCACCCCTCATTGTGATGGTGCCTGGGGTGTGTGGCCAGCCTGAGTGACAGGACATCCTTGGCAACAGGTTGCCATGCAACCCAAGTGGCTCTGGGTAAGAGAGAAATCCAGCCCAATGGTGCGTGGGAGGGGCTGAGCTTTCTGAGGAAAACTTGCATTTTTTGGATCTTCCTTCAGAGAGATTTCTAAAGAGAGTTTTGTATGAGAGCTTTTCAGTCAGCCAATGGCGGTTGTTTGAATAGGTGGGATTATCTTCTCAAGGGTCTCATACAAGACAGAGAAGAAACCAGTCTAATTTGAGTTGGGTCAGAAAGGGTAACCTAAACTTGGGAATTTAGCCTTTGAGCAGAAAAGGAAGCCAAAGGCCTGAGTGTGTAGAAAAGCTCTGAACCTGACTACTCTATTAAGCTGAAGACATTGGTTAAGTGCTTTTGGAAATTCTATTTTGCCTGAATATACTCGTAGCGCCCAATACCTTTTCCCTGTTAGTTATTTTAATAAATATTATCTTCTATTTTTATAATTTCTGACTTAGCAGAGTACTTTTTCATCTGTTATAATTTTATAGAAACACTCTACTACAGATAACTTTTGCCATCTTGACCCAACTCTGATATTGCTTGGCTGCAGGTGTCCTGGTTTTCTTCTGTTAAGGGTATGTTAAGAATCATAAGAACCAGGGTTTTCAAGTCGGTTGTAAGTCATGACTGCTAGGTTTGAGAGTAAATAAAATGAGCTGGGAATAGGCTGTAAATACCAGAAAGCAAAAAGGAGAGGTGAAACCTAGGAGAAGGAAATGAAATGAATCAAAGTGGTGAACAAGATCAGGGCAACATCCAAGTGTCATGATACGAAGGAAAGACTAGTCCTACGCTGGGGAAAATGTATACAGCTGGCCCTTCACATCTCCAGTTTTAACATTTGTGGATTTGATTATTCATGGATTATTTGTCCCACCTTTGCTGTTGCTGTATGCCATTTTTAAGTCTTGGCTCATATTTACAGTCTCTCTGAAAGCCCCACCAGCTGCCCTCTTCTGCCTTGCAAAGGAACCCTGCTGCCTTGAAGGCAGAACTGGGTGGCTGGCATGCTCCTCACCACAAATTCAAATGTACCATACTTTTGTGTGTCTGTTATATATGGGCTTCCGGGGGGGGGAGCTATGGGTATTTGTGCTTTTTCCATTTTCACCAGGGCCCTGCACCCCTAACCTCTGCAAATATGGAGGGACAACTGTATTCTAAGAACTTAAACATAACCAAGAGGGTATGTGATGATGCCCGTGTAGAATTAATTGCACTATAAATCTGAACATTAAAGAGACAAGCAAATGTCATTTGGAACCAAGACATGGCAGTGATGTGAGCTCTTAATTAGATGCCATTGTAATCCCAGAATAAGCAATTTCCCAGAGGACTTCAGAAGATGTGCAGTGAATTGTAAGGCCTGCTTTACGGGCATCCATCCTTGGACAAATGCACCTGCTTGCAAGCCATGCAAAAGACACTGCGTAAATGTCTGGATTATTACATAAAACCTGTCTGGGAGGCTAGGCAGAGCAATTAAATCTATCCTGCCTAAATGAACCCACAGTATAGGTCAAACAAATTTCATTTTTATTGTTCCATAAGGAGCTAGTGTCTGTGTGGGAGACAAAGAAGGGATGTGGCAGTGAACTTTAAAGAAAAATCAAGATGCCTTTAAAAAATTAAACAATCACAGAAAGTGCCACAACAGGCTAGATAAATGATGTATTACAGATGGATTTTAAAACTAATTGATGACTAATGATCTAATGTCCTGGTAGCTAGGCAGATCTGTGATACATCTCAGCCAAACTAAAGAGATGTTTCAAGGAGAGAAATTATTAACTGTTAACCTAATAGAAGCAGGAGGAAAAAGCAAGAGGTGAGTGGCTAGGTCCTGCAAAACAAAAATCAAATTATTATGGAACAAGTGAAAAAATGTAGTGCATCTGAGACTTTCTTACGTATTAAAATGTATGTCAATGCTACTTTCTGCATATTTCCCACAGTAAAACTTATTGTTCCTTTTATAATAAATATTTCTTAACAAAACACCTAATCGCTGAGTGGGTACAGAGAGAAGGGAAGAGAAGAAGGAAAACTAAGTTACCGAAATCTTGTCAGGCCCTATTCACTGGTAGATCAATACCTGATAACTAACACATCAGAAACAGAGGCAAGCGACCGACTGTACAGAAACACAAACCAGGCCTTGTTAGAACAAATGGTTCAAAGGAGATGGGCTATCTGGTTTGTTCCCCTTTCTCCCTATGCCTGGAGGACTTAACTAGATAGTCAGTCCACAAGATCAATTAACACAAAGATCCTAAAAACCACTGACTGCCAGTGGAAGTCAGCAGGGACTAGATCTTTACTCTCTCTCAGATAAGATAATGATGCAAAGAGGAAGTTCTGCATTTCTTTTGTAGATGTATTTAGTGGAGTACGAAGAATCAAAGGTGTGATCAGGAGAGCAGGTCCTTGTGATGTCACAGGACTGAAGCAGGAAGAGGCTGAGGGAAAGACAGAACTGTTTGTGGGACAGTTGATTGTGAACGGGGAGCCCTCGGATCCAATGAGACACCATCAAATCTATTTTCACTGGCCATGTGGATAGTAAAAAGCACTCAGCAGCTACAGAGGCTGCAGTTTCCTGTTCCTTGTATTCCATGCCACCTGTTGGGTATTGGGTGTTTTATTAGGCCTTACACTGCTGCCGAGTCTTGTGAAAGGAACACAACCAGCCTACAGGTAGTTCTCTGCCCCCAGTGCTGTAAGAGGGCTTCTGCAGCAAGAAGGGTCATATGTTGTGATGTGGGTATTCCATTTCTGCTTTGCTCCCAATGGCACCAGCTGGCTCTCTTTCCTTCTCCCAGCTTCCCCCTGGCTTTCAGGTATCCCAGTTGTGAGCAAACACATCCCAGTTGTGAGCAAACACAAACATATTCAAGCTGAGCAGTGAGCCCTAGTGCTAGCTGGGAATGGGTAGAGATGGATGTCTAAGCTTTAAAATCAATGGCAGTTTAATACCTATAAGATCCCAATCCTTTTCCCCACTTTTAGGCAAGTTTTGGTTTCATGGCCATCTGAGTGGAGTTAAGATAAAATATAGGCTCTCCTCCACGGACAGGAATCTGTTATATTAGTCAAGGAACAGGAGGATGTCCACTCTAAATTTCATTACATCTCTGGAAAGCCCCATAGATGTAAATCTAAGGGTGGCAGTAAGGTCCAAAATGGGACATTGTAAGGCTGTAGCAGCCACAGATAGTAGTTTTCTAGGTTTTGAAGCAGAAATCTTTCTTATCACCTGTGTCTGATCCCTGCTGCAGCTAAGATTTAGTTGGGAATGACGGAGATTAAACTTGGAGCCTTCTGCGTATGTTGTACCACTGAGTTTTGCTCCCGTTGTTTAGGTACAACCCTCATACAACTTGTATTACAGAAGCTACTAGATGGGTTGTGATCTAGCCATACTTTTCTTCCTTACTTCAAGTTTGCTAACACCACCAATAATAAGAGGAAAAAAAAGATTTATTTTTAAAAAATTGTGTGTATACCTTCAAGTCACCTGTCAACTTATGGCAACACCATGAATTTCATAGGGTTTCTTTTAGGTGAGGAATATGCAGAGGTGTTTTTGTCAGTTCCTTCCTTTGAGACATAGCCTACAGCACTTGGTATTCATTGGCAGTCTCCCATCCAAGTAATAAGCAGGACTGACACTACTGAGCTTCCAAGATCAGATGGAATCCAGTGCCTTTACTCTAGCTTAAACCAAGATGTTATAAGCCATAGAGTCATTTCAAAATAGAGGTTTCCTGCCAATCAATATTTTATAAGTGAGAGATCTTCTTGTGGGAGGTATCAGTATCTTGCACGATCGGGTAAAATCTTCCAAATCTGTTGAAGTATGGATTCTGTTCTGTTCACTACTGACATCAGTGATTCATGGAGCAATAAGCAGTGTAGGTCAGAAGTTTTCAAACTTTGGTTCTCCACATGTTTTTGAGTTCACTTTGTAGCCATTCTAGCCAATATGGCAAATAATCAGGAAGTCTGGGAGTTAACATCCCAAACATTTGGAAGCCTAGATTTTGAGACCCACTGGTATAGGTAACACAACCAGCTATCTCATTCTCAATATTCTAAGGGCAACTGGAAACATTAACACTTACTCCCTCCTTCATATACAAACACACAGTACATATTTTTACTGGCACCCTGCTCTGAGTTGCAACAGATATCAAAGGAGAACAATGCAAACACTGAGGCGCATAGGTTTTCCATAATAGGGAAATAATGTCAGTAATTACCCCACTACAGAGCCTCAGTTGTGGTTGGACCCTAGCATTGCAACAGTTAATGAAACCATCGCCTTTATGGCCTCTTCCTCCATTCCTCAACATGTCAGGACTTTGGCCTTCAAAGGCTACTGCTGCGAGTGAAGTAATATGATTAAGTGAACCTTTTAAGACAGATTTATGCAAAGAGTTTCTCCTCTAGCAAGTGTCACACTGGGTCTAACTCTGTAAGGGAGAATATTTCAAAGATGCCACCTCTTATTTAGAACCACTAAATTATCTGACATTAGTGGTCAAACAGGCAGCAGGCCAAATTAGAGCAACATTGATTTATACTGCTGCTGATGCTGGCTTTCTTTCCACTTACAAAGGGAGGAAACAAAGAACTTTCATTCATCAGGTGAAATGTAACAAATGAAGAGAAGTGTTGCGGGGGGGGGTCTTCTGTTTCGCCTGTTAACCAACCAGATCTTCCCAAGAAGGCCTCAGAAGGACTTGAAAGAACACAGCAGCTGTATGTGTTCCACACCATCACAAACTCATGGTATGTACCTAATATCAAGCAAGAAATTTATAACTAATCCTGAGACTCTCTACTTCCAGAATCAATGAACACATTAATTGAAAATCACATGCAAACTCCCTTCTGGGAGTTCAATATATTACACTCTATGCCCAGGATCTTACTTGGATGCACCCAGCATAAGAGTTCCATATGTAGAACTCTGCTTCTGATCTTTTGTCACTAGCCTCAGGATTTATTGTTGCTTTGTGATAGACCCCCTCCCTCCCATGGCCATTCCATGGATGATGAAGAGCAGTAAGATCAGGGAAGCCTCTCGGTTTGTTCCCACAGCTAGAAGCAGGCTGATGACATCTTGCAAGATCCTCTGGAGGTCCCAGCAAATGATGTCAGCTATTGTGGGGGATGGCTATTGCAAAGATGCTGTGAGTGCTTAGGTGAGGGACTTTGGTTGTTGCAGAGGGAGAAGGGAATACCAACCTATGTAAGGACAAAAGAAGCAGCAGCAGCAGCCGTAGCAGCAGCCAACAACATTCAATAATAAGTTGGAATTAGACTTATATATGTCACTAACTGGACGCCAGTCTATGACTGAGTATAGAGCAAGGGTGGCGGCTTTGCTATCAATAGGCACTTTTTATCCCCCAAATACCCCTGATGTTCTACACATGCTAATATTCTGAAACCAGAAGTGACATTGCGTCACTTCCAGTTTCATTTCTGGCCATTTCTTGGCTATTTTCTCTGGCTTTTTTCAGGGTCAGGGAGCAGTGTTAGCTCCTTTTTGGCATCTTGCCCTCCTGAAAATGGTTTGTATGTGTTTGGGCATTTGCAAGGCACCAAGGGCTAGAAATGAAGAGTCTGGGAGCTGTATGTAGCCTATGGGCCATACCTTCCCCAACCCTCTTGTAGGATGTCTCCCATTTATATATCTTCCCAGCAGTACACAGAAGACTAAACTACTCTACTGAGCAGAATGATTTTGTTTCCACTGTAAAAAAGGAGTTTTTGAAGTATTCATATTGTCAGTGGTGTGTGATTGCTTCCATGTAAGTGGAGCACTGAATCTGCTACAGATTTTAATTTAGGGTTTAAAGCAGCTATCCAAGATGTAGAAACCTATCCCATCCAAAAATAAAGGCTGAAAATCAGGATTACAGTTAAAAATGTGTAATCTAGAGTTGTACATTCATGACCGGTTGATATTTGCAGTCCTTACATATTCAGTAGAGTAGGGTATATGTAGGCATTGTGAAAGTTACCCATTCTGGCCTTACTGGGCATCACCTGCTAGAGATCTGTTCCCTTGTCAATCAGGAAGCAGCAAACTGAAATCCAGCCCAGCCCCTGCAAGCAATCTCCAGTGTAAGAAGGAAGTGAAGCAGGGACCCTGTTCCTGATTGTCACACTGGAGACTGCTTGCAGGAGTAGAGTGGAAACACCAGTCTACTACATTCCAACCTGAACTCAAAGTCTCCAAGGGTCTTTTCACACTACACAATTATAGCATTATGATTCTACGTTAATTACCATGGCTGCCTTCTATGGAATCCTGTTTGTTTTGTTTTGTTTTTCTTAGCTTACTGGGGTACTAGTACTAGTTCTTTCTGGCAGAGAAGTTTAACTCCTCTCGAAACTGCAAATTCCAGCATTCCATAAAATGGATCCATGGTTGTGACACAGGAATCATAGAGATATAACTGTAGAGTGTGAATAAGATCCAAGCATGGCAATTTTAACTTTCAATTGTTTTTCCAGATTCCTCTACACCAGTGGTTCTCAATCTTCCTAATGCTGCGACCCTTTAATACAGTTCCTCATGTTGTAGTGACCCCCAACCATAAAATTATTTATTTATTATTTACAATGCCTCCCCCCCCCCCGGCAAAGGCCGCCTCGCCAGCCAGGAACGAGGTGGGTGGGCAGGGAGGAAAAGAGGAGCCGAGCGTCTCCCCCGGGAAAAAACTCCGAGAATCCTCTCGGGTTCTGCTTCTGCTTTGCTCTCGTTTCTGCTGGGGGGGGGCAGTGTGGGAAAAGTTTCCAGAGTGTCGACCCTGGCCGGGGGCGGGGGGAGGAATCCCAGTGCCTTTGTCTTTTGCGCTGGGTGCAGCTCGCCCCCCGGAAAAGTGCAGCTCGCCCCCCTGGCCCTTCGGCAGCACCCCCCTCCGTGGCGAGTGGGACAGGGGCCATGGCAAGGAAGGGGCCTGCCCCCCCATGCTGCCGCTGCCCCCTCAAGGTGGCCCGTCAGACGGGAGGTGATTTCAGTCCCCTCTGAACAGGGGGCAGGAGGATACGCGGTCGTGGCTCGTGCTTGCGCACCACCACTCCTGCTGTGGTGACGCTGTGGCTGCATGCGCTCCCGCCAAAGGAGGCTTGCGCATCACCACTGAGGAGGGAATGGAGCCTAAGACCATTGGAAATACGTATTTTCCGATGGTCTTAGGCGACCCCTGTGAAAGGGTCATTCGACCCCCAAAGGGGTCGCGACCCACAGGTTGAAAACTGCTGCTTTACACTTTTTAATATAACATGAAACATACCAATATTTCAAAATCTGAAATGGACTTCTCATCAGTTCATTATTTGGGAAGCAAATAATGGCAGTCTGCATGTCCCCTACAAGCAGAAAATTGGCTGCTAGGCCCACTTAAGTTGCCTATCCTTGCTTTACATCAAGCCCTTTTCACTCTCTCAATCTCCTTCATATGATATGGGGGCTTCATAAATTGTTGTTCTTCACTTCTAATGCTCCCTTGTTTTCCCAACACTTCTTAAGCCATATTTTTTTCTTAACATTAAGTGTGAAAAAATTAGAAAAGCTGCATAGTGCCTGTTGCTTGCCACTGGGAGAAGCCTTGTTTGAAAACGCACAAAGTCTTAATGAATGGAAGGGGAATTACTTCTGAGTAAATAGGTCATGTGGTATGACGGTTTGAGTCTTAGAATAGGACTCTTGACAGGCTAGGGTCTGATTTCCTATTTAGCCATGAAAACCCACTGGCTGACCTTGGGCAAGTCACACTCTCTCAGCCTGAGAGAAAGGCAATGGCAAACCTCCTTTGAATACATCCTGCCAAGAAATCACCGTGATAGGATTATCGTGAGGGCACGTAACAACTGCAACAAACAAGCCAAGGTTTGCACTGTAGATGCTTGAGTGCTGAGACGGACTTGCTAAATAATCTCTTACTTCTCTTTGAGCTGCCATAGGAAACTGTAGAGCAGAACCTTTGTAGCTGTGTGCCTTCAAGTCATTTCTGACTTATGGTGACCCTAAGGTGAATCTATCAGGGGGAATTTTGGGGCTGTGAGTGTATGACATGCCCAAGGTCACCAAGTGGTTTTCAGTGGCCAAGTGGGGAATCGAACTCTGGTCTCCAGGCTCACAGTCCAATGCTCAAACCACTATACCACTCTGGCTCTCAGAGTAGATCCTACACTGATGATACTCACCTTCACTGAGAGTTAAGGAGTTTCCCAAACTAGGGGCCTTTCCGCACTACACTGTTATAGCGCTTTTATTCCACTTTCAACATCCTATGGAATCCTGGGGTTTGCAGTTTAGGGAGAGGCATTTAGAATTCTCAAATAGAGAGCTCCTTGACCCCAGTAAATTACAAACCCCAGAATTCCACAGGATGTTGGAAGTGGAATAATAACACTATAACAGTGTAGTGTGGAAGGGCCCTAAGTTTTTAACATGCAATTGCCTGATTTATTTATAGAATATTAGATTTGTGGGAAACACAATTATCTCCCACTGGTGTCTGCCCACCGTTTCTTGTATCTTTATACATACATACATATATATTGCCCCATTACCTTACATACGTCAAGGAGGAAGAGATGCAAGAGCTACAAAGTATCTTTTAAGTAGTATTTCTAAGTGGTGCTCCTTCTGGAAAGGTTCTGGCCTAAATTCAATTACTCATCCAGCTAGACCAGACACATTGAATCCATTGCTGAATCATCAGTAAACACTTAGATAAATCACATTGGTTCAGTGGGTCTGTTTTAGTTGAGGCTAGGATTTAGGATTCTAGGATGTGAAATAGTTTCGTAAATAGGAGACTGGGCTTTTGCTCCCTTTTGTCTCTTCTGGAAATGAAACTGAAATCACATCATTCCTCACTTATGCTGCCTATGCTGATGAAAGCAGCAGTCCAAAAAGATCTGGAGAACATCACATTTCCCAGCCCTGCTCTAATGTCTTTGTCTGATTGGTCACTGAAAAAAAATGATGGAGGAGTACAAGTATATTAAGAGTTTCTTGAACTAGAGTAGGTATTTATATTACTCCTTGGTCCTTTTTTCTTTACCCTTGAAAATCATTCCTCATTTATATGTTCATCCAACCCCAACTTTCCTTCTCTCACAAAAATGCTGAATAAATTCTGAATTCCCCCACCCCAACAAAAGGGTAAAACTTGCAAATGAAGTAAAATGAAATTATTCCCAGACAAAAAGATGTGTCTCCTAGTTGTAAATGCAACATTCAAAATCTAGAATCTCAGTATCTTTTATGAAAGTAAGTCCTCTTCTGTTAGAGGTCTTAGGTCATTTTCGTGCTACAGTGTTAAACTGCTGCTATTCCACTTTCAATGCCCTGTGGAATTCTGGGATTTGTAGTTTACTGAGACCATAGAGCTCTTTAGCTAAGAATACAAAGTGTCCTTCCCTAAACTACAAACCCCAGAATTCCATACAAGGTTGATAGTGGAATAGCAGCACTTTAACACTGTAGTGCAGAAATGGCCTTACTTTCCATTCTGATCCTCCTGTGTAGGCCGTGCATCGATTGCTCAGAATGTTTGTGAACCCTTTTACAGGAAGTTATGGAAGACAGCCAGAATTATTGCGCTGTCTTCCATATGTTCCAACTGTCCCAATTGGATAGGGACATTCCCAATTAATCTTGTGTCATCTTATTTTAAGCTGCTTTTAAAATATTCCAGTTTCTTTTTCCTCTTCCACTTTCGCTCTTTGTCCTCAGGTTGCTTCATTTCCTGTAAATTGAGCTCAAATGCTCTTCTCAGTGGAGAAAAATCTTGCTCTTCCCAGTAGGCTTATGTAAAAGCAAACTGCTGCACTTTTGTCTACCTTGTGTGTTCTTCCTCATTAATAACTTTTGCCATCTTGATCACATTCTGATGTTGCATCCCACCTTTCATCTATGAAAGGTTGTAGAATGTGTATGCATTATGGTATCACTAAAAACCTTTTATCTTTTTTCTATTATGTCCAAAGAGTAGGAAATTATAGTGTCATGATCCCAATTGAAGTGCCATGGCAAGATCCTATAGAATCCTGGGAATTGCAGATTAGGGAGGGACATTTAGAGTTCTCAGTCAAGTTAATTCCTCCAGTGCCTCACCATATCACAAACCCTAGGATTTCATAGGTTGTTGCCACGGCTTTTAACATGGTATCAAAGCGCTATAACTGTACAGTGGCCATTTCTGCACTAGCCTGTTATAGCGCGATGATTCCACTTTCAACCTCCTCTGGAATCCTGGGGTTTGCAGTTTCGGGAGGGGCCGGCGGGCCCCTCCCGAAACTGCAAACCCCAGGATTCCAGAGGAGGTTGAAAGTGGAATCATCGCGCTATAACAAGCTAGTGCGGAAATGGCCACAAGTAAGGTGGGGACGTTGCAGCTAGTACACACGCGTGTTCGCTGTGTGCAGTGAAAACCTACTTTTCTACTTCATAGCCTGAGCTAAACTATGTTTTCCCCCATTCGTTGGTTCTCTGATGCTAATTCGGACGACCGTCTCGGGGATCATCATCACTCTCGGTTTTGTTTGCTGGCAAAAGAGAAACTTCCGAGAAAACTTCAGCTGTGGAGGGAAGGGGGACAAGAGCCTTTTAAAGCTGCAACTTCACGAGGATCCAGCAACTCTATGCACAAGAACAATCAGGCAAGAAAAACGGGGGGGGCGAGATTTTGGCCGCTTCCGCACTGGACTGTT
The DNA here is from genome assembly GCA_948474755.1 of Ctenosaura bakeri. Classification (NCBI taxonomy): domain Eukaryota; kingdom Metazoa; phylum Chordata; class Lepidosauria; order Squamata; family Iguanidae; genus Ctenosaura; species Ctenosaura bakeri. The sequence continues at coordinate 175,217 of CAOLHI010001744.1, forward strand.
ATAGCGCTTTGATTCCACTTTCAACGTCCTATGGAATCCTGGGGTTTGCAGTTTAGGGAGGGGCCGGCGAGCCCCTCCCTAACCTGCAAACCCCACGATTCCATAGCACATTGAAAGTGGAATCATAGCGCTATAACAGGGCGGAAAGGGTCTATTACAAGCCCTTCCCCGCTCCGTGCCTTTTTCCCGTCTGCAGCCCCTTCCCATTCCGCGCATTGCAGAGCGAGCGAAAGAGGCGAGGATTCCAGCCAGTGACGGCTCGGACCAATCAGAAGAGGAATTAGAGCTGCCAAGAAAAGAAAATAAGTGAGTGAGGCTTTCTTTCTCTCTCTCTCTCCCCCCGCCTCCCCGTTTTTTCTCCTCCTCCCCTTTTCCGGCAAAGGCTGGGCTCCTAGGCAAGAAGCCCGGAAATTGCCTTGTCAGGAGAACTGTGGTGCTTGCAGAGGGTGTGCTGCTTAGCTGCTGCTGCTGCTGCTGCTTGTCCCTTGCTAGCTAAGGTCATATTTCACTTTTGGGCAAGTAAGTGGCTTTTGCTTTCCAACCCAAATAATAATTAGCTGTGTACCAGAGCGTTCTGTTTCAGGAAATCCTCCTGTGGCTGTTTCTTTCCTTCTTAGGGGGAAAAAACAGTCCAGGTCTCTGCTGTGTCTCTCATGTTCAGCCTCCAGACCTCCCCCCTCCCTGCCCTCCTTGGTGAGCAGAGATTGGCTTTGCCTACCCCTGGATCATGGAAGGGGGGAAGATCATTTTAAAGCCTTCATGCTGCTTACTCTGAGTTTTTTTGTTTTGTTTTTCAAACCATACATGGTTGTGGAATGAATTCCCTTCTGCAACCATGGACCTCCTTAAGTATACGGTGAAACCAGAGCTTGGAAAAGTGACCGTGTGGACCAAAGCTCTTGGAATTGCCAAGCAAGCATAACCATTCGCCTTGCTGTCTGAGGAATTCTGGGATGTTTTTAGTCCCAGAAACAATTTTATTTTATTTTTATTTATTTATTATTTATTTGTATCCCGCCTCTCCATATGGATCGAGGCGGCGAACAACTTACAAATAGCATGTATTTCGATACATTTTTCTATACATGCCCCCAACAAGCTGGGTACTCATTTTACAACTTACAAATAGCATGTATTTCAATACATTTTTCTATACATGCCCTCAACAAGCTGGGTACTCATTTTACCGACCTGCGGAAGGATGGAAGGCTGAGTCAACCTTGGAGCCGGGTAGGATCGAACTCACAACCTTGTGGCTTGCAGTACTGGCATTTAACCACTGCGCCACCAGGGCTCCCAAGTGTTTGCATGGAAAACAAGGAAAGGTGGAGATTCTCATCAACTTTCCCTTGTAAAATGGAGAGTGTGGCTGCAACATCTCAGTGGCAACACTTTATCTCTTGTTTGGGAGAAAAGAGGTCTCTGATGTAGCAAACTCAGTGGCTGCTGATTCACTTTCATTTTCCTGAAAAAGGAGCCAGCTTTGACCCAACATGTATTGAAGACTTGTTGCCCTTGGTCTTCTCCGGGTGGAATTCATTCCACATCTTCTTCCATGCAGCAGTGGCCAGAGTTTCTCATGCCAGTAGAGCTGTGAATCTGCTCCTGATGTGCATCCAAGCTCTGGAGGAGCTGTTGAAGGCGCTGATTCAATCTTCGAGATATGATTCAGTACTGTGGATAGCTCCTTTGAAGTTCCTTTCAAAATCTGGATTAGCTCTGTCACTGCACTGACATGGTAGCCCCTAGCTGCCTCTGGTTACCATGCAAACTGAGAGAGAACCCATCCTCCTGACAAGCACTGGTGTACCGGGTGCTCCTAGCTGCTTCTCTGTAGTGTGAAAATTCATAGAATTCGCAGAAATATAGAACTGGAAGAGACCCAAATGGGCATATGGTTCAACTACCTGCCCATGCAGGAGTCCACAGCTGAACATCCCTGACAGATGGGCCTCCAATCACTGTTTATTCAGTTTGTGGTCCTCCAGATCTTGGAGTGTAACTCCTATAATTTGTCATTCTAGCTAGAGCTGATGGGATCTATAGTCCAGTAACATCTGCAGGGGTCTCAACTTTCTTCTTCTCTTTTCTTCTGCCCCCTAAAAAAAAACATGTAAAAAAAGGGCAGCTTCCCATTTGCATCAAAATGCCAGTACTTCCCAGCGTGATTGGCATCTTGGTTGGTTGGTTGATTGTTATTACTGTTTTGTTGTGATTTATCAATTGGTTTTTATATCATTGTAAAATTTGCAACTTCCAAAGAAAATTAGTATGACATATACAATTTTGCCCTGTTGTTGTTGCTGCTGCTGTGTGCCTTCAAGTCATTTCCAACTTAAGGTAACCCTAAGATGAACTTAGCATGGGGTTTTCTTGGTAAGATTTGTTCAGAGGGGATTTGGCTTCACCTTCCTTTGAGGCTGAGAGAGTGTGACTTGCCCAAGGTCACTCAGTGGGTTTCATTGGCTGTGTGAGGATTTGAACTCTGTTCTTCACAGTTGTAGTCTGATGCTCAAAGCACTACATGATGCCAGTTCTCATTTGGCAGGATATCAGTACTAATTATCTATCAGCTTTAATTTTGCTGGCTAGGCCAGTAACATCTGAAAGCCAGCATATTTCTCAGTCCCTCCTTTGTGACATTGTTAATCTGTGTGCCCCATTTAGGCTCAAGTTCTGGTGTAAGCTTTTGACAGATGCTATATGCAAATAGTGGGAAACAGCAAACCTAGAGATGGTTTTTGGATTACAGTTCCCATCATCTCTCTCCATTGACTGTGTTGCTAAGAGTGATGAGAGTTGTGACCCTGAAAGGAGCTGGATGGCCACAGTTGGCCACCCCTGCTATAGGTGAAGGTGCCCAAAACATATAGCTTGTGCTGTAAGGTGTACTGAACCTACTATATTTGTATCTGTTGGGCCACTGCCCAAGACATAGGAGCCTTGTTGGGATGTCCTGTAGGCATATTTGACTTTTTCTTTCCTTTTTTCATTTGACAATAATTCACACTCTCCTGTTTGTCCCTCTACCCTCACAGATACCTCTGGTAGGAAGACAGGGGAGGGCATTTTCAGGATCCCGAACTTCCTTCCTATAGAGCAGTGGTTCTCAACTTTCCTAAAGCCACGACCCTTTAATACAGTTCCTCACGTTGTGGTAACCCCCCAACCATAACATTATTTATTTATTATTTGCAATACCTCCCCCCACCAACAAAAGCTGCCTCGCCGGCCAGGAACAGACAGGGGGGCGGGCAGGGAGGGAAAGAGGAGCTGCGCGTTTCCCCCCAGGAAAAAACTCTGAGAACCCCCCCGGGCTCTGCTTCTGCTTCGCTCTCATTTCCGCTGGGGGGGCAGTGTGGGAAAAGTTTCCAAAGTGTTGACCCTGGCCGGGGGTGGTGGTGGAATCCCAGTGCCTTTGTCTTTTGCGCCGGGCGCAGCTCGCCCCCCCAGAAAAGCACCACCTTGCGGCCCCCCGGCCCTTCTGCAGCGCCCCCCTCTGTTGTGAGTGGGGCAGGGGCTGTGGTGAGGAGGGGGCCTGCCCCTTGTGCTGCCACTGCCCCCCAAGCTGGCCCATCAGATGGGAGGTTCTTCCAGTAGCAGAGAAGGGGAGCGATTTCAGTCCGTTCTGAACAGGGGGCAGGAGGACGTGAGCGTGTGGCGAGCGCTTGCGCACCACCGCCGAGGAGGGAATGGAGCCTAAGACCATCGGAAATACGTATTTTCTGATGGTCTTAGGTGACCCCTGTGAAAGAGTCATTCGACCCCCAAAGGGGTCACAACCCACAGGTTGAGAACCGCTGCTATAGAGGCTAGATTGGCACCTTGCTTACAGTCCTTTCATAGATAGGTGAAAACCTTTGTTTTGGCAGGCCTTTGAGGGCTGATTGCTTTAGGGCAATTGAGGGCCTTACAGAATGTGCTGTACTGTTTATGGTTGCTTTCTTGCAATTGCTTTTAATCCTATTGATTGTTTAAATATATTTTTAATTTTAGTATAATGTGAACTTTTCAGCTGTTTTGTTTGTTTTTGTTTTAACCTATGAAACACTTTGAATCCTGGACTGGAAAAAAGGAGGAATGCTGCTGCTTCCAATAATAATAATAATAATAATAATAATAATAATAATAATAATAATAATATTTTGCTATGAGGAAGGCAGATACCATTTTACCCCATGTGATATGGCCTCACCAGTGAGTCTGCAAGGGCATGAGCAGGGAGGTTGAGGACCACCTCCTGTCTCTTTCTGCCTTCTCATATATCCTGTAACATGAGGAAGTAAACATCTTGTGGTGGATGTTTTCAAAGTAGTAGCCATGTTAGTCTCTAGTAGCATAAAAAGGGTAAAGGAAATGAGAGAAGAAAGAAATCTGGTGGCACCTTTGAGGCTAACTGGTTTTTATTTTGGCATGAGCTTTTGTGAATATAAGCCTGCTTCTTCAGATGCAGTACCAAGTGACATTAAGACTTCAGTTATAAAGCATATTTATAGAGTTGTGGGAATGGGGTAGAATGTAATAGGATCCAGAAAGATGTAAATCGTGACCCTTGCCCTAAATTTTTAATGGGCTGTGTAAGGTGATACACATTTTCAGATTTTTACAGTGATCAGTAAGTGCTGAAGTGTGAAAGCAATAAATCTGCTTACAAAAAGTCAGCTTCCCTGGGTTCAAGACAGTCACTCAGAAGATCTTGTTATACATTTGGCCCTCCATATCCACAGATTCTGTATCCACAAATTTGACCAACCATGGCTTGAAAATATCCCCCCCACAAAAAAAATAAATCCAGAAGCAAATTTTATTTTGTCATTTTATATAAGGGATGCCATTTTGCTCACTGTTGTACATAGTGGGACTTAAGTATCCATAAATTTGGGTGTCCCTGGGGGTTCCTGGAACCAAACCCTAGCAGATACCGAGGAGCCACTGTATGTGAAGTAGCAAAGGCTGTTGTATTAATGTATTAATGGGTAAATGCTGTGTAACTGGGTGCTGCTGAGAGGCAGTGCTACTGGGATGCAGTGGCTTCAAATTCAGGAAAAGAGATTCCACCTAAACATTAGCAAGAACTTCCTAATGATAAGAGCAGTTCAGCAGTGGAAAACACTGCCCCAGAGTATAGTGGACTCTCCTTCTTTGGAGGTTTTTAAACAGAGGCTGGATGGTCATCTGTCACGAATGCTTTGATGGTATATTCCTGCATGACTGGAGGTTAGACTTAATGGCCCTTATGATCTCTTCCAACTTTAAGGCCATTTCCACACTAGACCGTTATAGTGCTACGATTCCACTTTCAACATCCGATGGAATCCTGGGGTTTGCAGTTTCGGGAGGGGTCGCCTGGCCTGAAAAAATGTTGAAAAGTGGAATCACAGCTCTATAATGGTCTAGTGAAGAAATGGACCAAGATTCTATGATTCTGCTTTTCAGTCTGGTCAGATACACTTTTTATAAATTTTTACAGACAAAAATAGACAATCATTAGCTAATATAGGTAAAATTGAGTCAAAATTAACTGAAATTGTTTAATTCTTTATTAAATTAGCTCAGTTCCCTCTATTTGTTACTAGCAAATAAAATCACCTCTCTCATACTTGAGTATTATTCCAGTTCTGCTTATATATAAAGAAATCTTAAGTGTATTGAAATTAATTTTAATACGATATTGACAATAATATTTATGACTGATATTGAACTGAAAGCCATGAAATTGACTATGATGTTGACTGTCCGATTCACTGTGGTGCATTTAGTGGTTTACTGCCAAAATTGGGTGGAAAAATCACAATCCCAATTTTAAAATAATAAAAATGAAAATTCTGGGGGCCCCAAAAGGGCTTTGGGCCATACATGCCACATAAGCCATATTTTGCCCACCCCTATTTAAAGCCTATAGCTTTTATACATTTTCCTTTCCTTTCCTGGGCTGAACAAAGATCAGGTATCATCTTTGTCCTATCTCTACAGCAGCAGCACGCCTCTGATCCTGATATAATATGACTATAAAATTGCTGAATTACACTGCAATCCCAGCTTGTTATTTTGCTTGTTATTTTAAAAGCAGCCTGGTTGTGTCATGCCAGATCCAGACATTCCACAAACCAGGGATATGACCAGCACAAGTCAAATTAGGGTCAAGGTAGTCTTGAGTCATTGCCGGGACCCCTAAACCAGGAGGAGTTCATTTGGCATAATTTTGGCTGAATGAGTTAGGAAAGGAGATTCCACCTGAACCTCAGGAAGAACTTCCTGACAGTCAGGGCTGTCCGGCAGTGGAATCTGTTGCCTCGGAGTGTAGTGGAGTCTCCTTCCTTGGAGGTTTTTAAGCAGAGACTGGATGGCCATCTGTCGGGATTGATTTGAGGGTGTTCCTGCATGGCAAGGGGTTGGACTGGATGGCCTGTCTGAATTTCTATGATTCTATGACTGTAATCTGAGGCCATTTCTGCACTAGACTGTTATAGTGCTATTATTCCACTTTCAACATCCTTTGGAATCCTGGGGTTTGCAGTTTAGAGAAGAGCATTTAGAATTCTCAGCCAGAGAGCTCTTTGGCCTCAATAAACTACAAACCTCAGAATTCCACAGGGTGTTGAAAGTGGAATAACAGCACTAGTAACAATGTAGTGCGGAAATGACCTTAGACTGCAGTGCTTATACACACTTGTGCCTGAGAATAAGTCCCTGTGAACTCAGTGGGTTTTGCTGTTGTGTAGACCTGCTTATTTATCTTGTTGGACTTTGAGAACATATTCTGAGGTCTTCTGAATGCCTCTACCTAAAGAGGTGTGGTGGTTGGCTAGTAGACTAGAAGGAGGGCCTTTTCAGTAATGGCACCCAGTTTTGGAATGCCCTCCCAGGGCGGGTCCCCAGGAGCCTCTCTTCTAGATTTTTTTGTGCCAAATAGAAACCTTTTTATATTCTAAAATAGAACATTGTTATACTTTGTTTTTCTTTGTTTTTTTACTGTGAATTATCCAGAAACCTTTGGTTCTTGGCGCAACGTATAAATACTGTAAAGAAACAAAAATTATCAGTTATGTAGTTAAGAACAAATAAACTGGCCTGGTGTTATTGCTCTTGGTTATTTGTAAATAGACATGACAGGAACTTTGAGAAGTAGTTTAGAATTGCAGATTTATAAAAATCTAAATAAATGTTTAAGTTTAAATTGTCCTTATTTACATTTATGATTCAAGTGTGAACAAACATTGCCCAGTAAACTTCATAATCCAGTTGCTGAAACATTCTTACCACAGGGCTAAAAATGTCTGCAAAAGCATGGATTACAGCATATATTTAAAAATTGATTTAATTGTTGAATTTACTGTTGGCCTAGGTTTCCCTGTCTCTGCCACAAATAATTATAGACACTTGGCTTAGGTGTTGGTTTGATAGGATGGGTTTGCTGGGAAATGCACTGGATTACAGCCAGTATGCAAATGCTGGTGTTCTGTTGCTTTGTAGACTTCTAGACAGAAAGTGAATCACTTTGTAGAGGAGTTTGCTAATGCAGATGAGTGGCCAAATTAATCCTGATGTGACTGAAATCTCCATAGTGTATGTGCTCACCAATACATACAGTATTGTCATCCTTGCATCCATGGATTTGTGGGATGATGATGATGATGATGATGATGATGAGTTTTATTTATACTCTGCCTTTTCTCCAAAACTGAGATTTCAAGCCACAAAAGAGAAGAGACCTAGACTATTCCAAGTTGACAGAAATTGACAAAACCTATTCAAGATCCTATGGCTTTTACACTGTTTGTCATTTAGTGACTACTTCAGGCTGCAGTCCTAAACACATATTTCAATAAGTTCCGTTTAACTTACTTCTGACAGGTATGTGACTTGTATAAGATTGCACTATATTAGGATGTATATAGGATTGTACATTAAGTTCATTCTGTAGGGGGATCTGCTGTTCCTCTAACAGAAGTAGAGGGTTTTTATTGGTCTTACAAAAATGGTGGATTTGTGGCATCATATGCATATCTACTTGGAACTAATCTGCATTGGATTCAGTGGGGCTTACTGTTGACATAGGTGGATGTGGGACTGTACACTTGCTTATCTTGTAGTGCTGCAAACCCTGTGGAATTTAGTGAGACCTACATTTGAGTGACAGTGTGTAGGGTGGCACTATTAATTATTTAAATGCACAGGGCTTCTCCCTTTGGTGGAAGACTTTTAATCCAGTAGATGGATACAGCCACAGAAAGGTGATTTGCCAGCTTTTCAGCTTCCTTTGCAGCCCCTTGCACCATTTCACATATTGTTCCAGATGGTCTCCTGAACAATTTTTCAGAGGACTGAAAGTAATACAATTAACCATATGAGGGAGTCCATGTATTAGTCCTCTGGTTAGATTGAAGGCTTTTCCGCACTACAGTGTTATAGTGCAATTATTCCACTTTCAGCATCCTATGGGATTCTGGGGTTTGTAGTTTCCTGAGGCCAAATCTCTCTGGCTGAGGATTCTCAAGGCTCCTCCCAAAACTGCAAATCCCAGGATTCCATAGGATGCTGAAAGTGGAATGATAGCGCTATAACACTGTAGTGCAGAAATGGCCTGAGATTTGTATCCAGAGTTTCATTATTGCCAAAGCATATTCACAGCAAGGTTGCTGACTATTCTTTTGTCATGCCTAAAGAATTTTCTGGAACTGTGTGGAACACAATTGTGTGGTAAACTAATGAACTTTCCTTCTTCTTATTTTGTATTCTAATCTGGATTCAAGTCTTCTACCGGTTGTGGAGCTTGAGAAAAAATGCCCAAGAGCAATGAATTGAGGTTTGCAGTTACCAGAAAACTGGAGGAGGGAGAAGAACCATTACAACATTTGAAAGTGTCCCAAATAGGCAGACAATAATTCAAGAGCATGAAATCTTGAGTTTGAGAGAACAGGGTGTCTAGAAAGAAAGGAAATGTGCAAAAAGTGTAGAATGAACTATCTCACTGTCTGAATAGATCACCTTCTGGTTCGTGCTTTAGGTGTTCTAAAATGTTCTCATAGACTGAAATGAGAGCTTCCTATAGGCACCAAGAGAGAAATCAACAATTTCAGTGAAGCTGGGATTGGTCATAGCTGTGTCCACTAGACTACATCACCCAAAAACTTCTAAAAACAAAACTCAAAAAAGACAGACTGAAACGGAGAAGTACTTCTGCTGAAATGGATCAGTGAAGACTTAGCATGTCTGTTGGGAATGGAATTGTGACATAATTGGCACAGAGAGAGCTGAAGGAGATCCTTTTTTATGTATTTTAATTTCTCTTGAGTTTAAGCCGTAGTTTTAAAAATTATTTTTTTGATGTTTGTGTTCTGTAACTTGTGGTTTCGTGGAGACTGACCTCCAGATTGGCATAATGGTTGTAGTTAACACTGATCTCTAAATTACAGATTTTCTTCCCTTCTGAGACACTGAATAAGCAAAGGCATATGAGGACGGGCTGGAGAAGAAGTACCATATTTGCCTGTATATAAGACATACTTTTCCCCCACAAAAATGGCCCTTGAAAATGGGGTGTGTCTTATACGCTGGGTGCATCATCATGCCTTTCACTCCCTCCTCTCCATGCCAAGGCAAAATGCGTAGAGAACGGAGGAGGTAAAAGGAGGACTCCCACGAGGCTTCCCTTACCCCCTTTTCCTTTCCATTTTGCCTCAATGGGGAGAACTCCCCACTGTGGTAAAACGCCAGCGCTGCTTTTGCCCCCTAGACTCCACTTTGCCTATGCATAGGGAGGGGAGGGGGAGGTCTAGGGGGCGAAAGGAGTGCTTGGGCAAGGCTTCCCCCACCCCTCTTCCTTTCTGTTTTGCCTTAGTGGGAATTGTCCATGTCGAGGCAAAATGCATAGGAAAAGGAGGAGGGTCGAGGGAGCAAAATTAATGCTTGCGCAAGGCTTCCCTAGAGCTCCCCTTCTCTCTCCTATGCATTTTGCTTTGGTGGGGAGAACTCCTGCAGGAAGGGAAGTGGGGTGGGGGAAGCCTTGCCAGTGTATAAGACATACTGGTACTAAAAATTTTTTCCACAAATAATAACCTTTGAAAATGGGATGCATTTTATATGCCAGCATGTTTTATATGCTGGCAAATACAGTAGATAGGAGAGGAAGGACTTGTATAACTTGTATAACTCTCGTATAACTTTCCTCTTCTTGCAAGCTAGACCTGTAAGAGTAGAGTTTAGGTAGTTGTCCCAGTAATTATGCAAAATTGTTATGTCAACTTGGTTTTTGAATTCAGAAGAAAAAACTGCAAAAGAAGTCAAGATTTAATTGATACTATGCATGAAGCAATTGTGAATCTCCTTTCAACTGAACACCTATATTTCTTCTCAGAAACTTGCTGTTAACTATTCTGTGTCATTCACATGCCATTATCTGACTACTGTTCACTCATCAATTTTTTTTTTAAGATATTGAGTCAGGAGGCCTTGGTCTTCACATGGATAGTTAATTCTGTTTCAGCTTTGTTTCAAATTCTTATTCATCTCATGAATTAGAATAAACAAATGAGAGATTTTATGTGAATTCTTGGGCCTTTACTACTGAACATATAAACAAGTGTGTTTGCATTTGAAACTCTGATCAGATAATCTGACAAACTGATTAACTTTGTAATGTGTGTGTTATTTACTGAGTGCCTACATTAGTCCATGCATGCTTGAGAGTTCAGCTATGGAACAAAGCCTAAATGTCAATCTTATATAATTTATTCCTTTCATTACTTGAGAATTATCTGCTGTAACTACTATGCAGTTTGTTGCCTGGATTTTGATTTTTTCTGGTGCTTGTTATAGCATCCTATTCTTGCCTAAGTGAGATTTTTGCTTACCGGTAGCTAGAATTCAAAAACAAATGAGTTTAAAACTTTTGCTTTTCAGGTTTGTCCATGGGTTGGGAAAGTTGAAGGGATGTGGCCCAATTCTGCTTGGTCATGAAGTTCTCTGAATGACCTTGGTTTTTAAGGGTGAAATAGGGAGAAAAATCCGTGTACCCAGACTTCTTGGGTACTAAAGGCATATGCCACATGATTAAGGTATTTGCCTCATGCAGCACTGTTGATCAACAACATGCCATGTTATCATGAAGGAATGCAAACTTATGTGACTGTAGCATCCGCATGTACTGCAAAATGACTGCTGAAATGGATACTTTTAATTTTTTTAAAAAAATGTTATAGTGCCCAAAGAGTTGAAGTGTAGTACTTTCATAACATCAATTTAACAATAATGTTGACTTTTCCTCTTAGGGCTGCTTTAAGCATCCAGACTCATGTCAGTATATATTTAGCTACTTACATCTCAGTGTTACTTGTGAATATGTAGATATGTCATGTTGATTTTGCTCAAGAGAGACTTTGTTCAGCTGATGGTTGATGTTTTGTTTCTTCAAGTTGTTTCTAGCTTATGGCAACCATAAGGCAAACCTATCACAGGATTTTCTTGGCAATATTTGTTCTTGGGGCAATTTGCCTTTGCAAATTTGCCCAAGGCTGAGAGAGTGTGACTTGCATAAGGTTACGCATTGTTTTTCCATGGCTGAGCAGATATTTGAACTCTGGCCTCCAGAGGTATAGTCCGGTACTCAAACCACTACCTCAGCTGAGGGACTTGCAGATTTTTTGAATGGATACTGAAAAACAGCATTAATTTGATTTGCGTCTAACTACTCCATATGAAACTGAAACAGATTTTTTTTTTCAAAACGTGTGCCTTTAATCCAACCATAAAGAATATGCCATCTTCAAGCTGCCTCCAGAGACTGAGGAAAGTGAAGAAGATTCCCACTTTCAATAGTTACTTTTATGCAAAACTGTTTAAATTAATTCATATGCATCCAACTCAATATTTATAGAAGTCTTATATAAAAGGACAATAATAGAATTTGGTGACTATTTTGCACTACAAATGTCTAAAGTGTCAAGCCTGTGTGTGTTTTCTCAAAAGTAGATTGTACTAAATTAAGTGATATTTATTTCCCAATATGTGTGCATAAGATTTACAACCCCAAAATGTTTTAAAATGTCCCTAGATATTTTGAGTGGATGAGAAAGACTTAAATCTCAGTAAAGTGCCCTTGGCTTTCTGTTTTGTTTGGCTGCATTCTCACTTGCGTTTTTTTTCTCCTTGTTTTCCATCTATTTTGGTTTATTAATTTAGCTAATGAATGTTATGTTTTGTCTCATACCCACATTCAGAAGTAAATAACAGTGAAACTTAATTGGCACATAGGAAGAGAGAAGGTTGTGGATCTCATATTTGTGACAGTGCATTAAATATACCAGTTTTATGAGCCATTGTTCTACTATGCCTACAATTGCCTTGGAAGCATAGTGTATCAACTTTATGGTTACAATGAAATAATGCTTGAAAATGTAACCAACTTTGAAAACAATAATCTTGAAAAAAAAGTCATTTTCATCACATAATCTTTCTGTTCAAGTAAACGGGAACACGCTAGAGAAATTTCCAATGGATTTGAACCTAAGATTGTTGTCTGTGAGAGACACAGCTATTGCATATTCACGAACACATAATAATAACTTTCAATATAAATACTATGGCCATTTCTGCACTACACTGTTATAGTGCTATTATTCCACTTTCAACATCCTATGGAATCCTGGGGTTTGCAGTTTAGGGAGGGGCATTCAGAATTCTCAGCCAGAGAGCTCTTTGGCCTCAGTAAAGTACAAACCCCAGAATTTCAGAGGATGTTGAGAGTGGAATAATGGTTCTATAACAGTATAGTACAGAAATGGGCTATGTGTTATGTCTCATTAGTAATTCTTTCTGTGGTTGGCATTACTGGAAATGTTGTGATTTTTGTCTTTTTTTCTGTCAGGTAATTAAAACAAAAACTGAAGTGTGTGTGTATGCGCACACATGCATGTGTGCTGTAAAGAAGAAACTATGGTGAAATAGAGTTCAGTCACATGTGAAATGTGCAAACATCTTTCTTTGGTTCTAGTTCAGTTGCACTCAGCTATGCTGGTTTTAATTACCCTTCACTCTTTGTAAAGCCAACTTGCCTATTTAGTTTATTTCATATTCAAGACTACTTGCTCCAACATAATACCTTCTAGGTTTTCTTCTCTTGTAAACATCACAAAGGTACAATGCTGAATTCAGTGGGGTTTACTTCTGGGTATATGTATAGGACTGTATTGTCCACCACAAACACATTCTTTGGTCATTTCCACACTACACTGTTATAATGCTATTATTCTACTTTCAGCATCCTGTGGAATTCTGGGGTTTGTAGTTTACTGATGCCAAAGAACTCACTGGCTGAGAATTCTAAATTCTCCTCCCTAGACGGCAAACCTCAGGATTCCATGTTAAAGTAGCACTATAACAGTGTAGTGTGGAAATGGCCTTTGCCTTGCTTTCTGGGCTCAGTTAGATCTTGATCTTTGGAACGTCACATGCTAAGCGGGCTCTGCTGATGAAAGATGCACCCTATACTAAGAGTTTGCATTCAGCTGCAGTTCAATATTTTAGCAGAAGCTTAGCGTGTTATTAATGTAGGTGTAGGATCTCTGGATACTACTTTCACTAAAGAATTTATCCTCATTCTTCAGTAGTCCTTAATAAAGGTAAGGAGGGGAATAACCAATGTAGTGTTTCTTACATGAAAAAGATAGTTGCAAAAATTCTCTTATGTTCCCATGCTTTTTTTCTCCCTCGATAAGAGGCTTGTAGCAGGTGTGCAGATGGAATAGGCCATTACCTATTGGTGATTCTGGAAACACTTTTTTTGAAGATTTTAGGAAATTTTTTGGGAACCTCCAGTGAATGGAAAGGACTAGGAAAGGCCAAACCTATTGTGTTTAGTGAAGATTGCACATGATTAACAGTTTCTTTCATTGCAGTGCACTGCCACAGGGGGTCTTTGGGCTGAATTCTAGTGTTAATGTTTGTTCCCACAGCATAACAGCAAAGTTAGACAGGTGTTCTAGAATGCTCCCTGGCAACATGCAGAGAAACTCCACAGTCAAATTGATCTATTGTTTTGTTATGTGTTGGTCTAGTTATACTTCTGTTGAAAAAGAAGGGAGATAGTAGAGAAATCTCTGGTAACTGTTCCAGGAAAGAGCCAGGTACGCTTTAATTTCAGATAGTCCCAGAGTGATTCCATTGCTTCTTTGGTTGTCTCTGTTTTGGCTGTGTAGATTCTTTTGTTCAGTGTAAATAACACTCAGAGGCCATTTCTGCACTACACGGTTATAGTGCTATTATTCCACTTTCAACATCCTATGGAATCCTGCAGACATCAGTGTTCCATAGGATGTTAAAGTGGAATAATAACGCTATAACAATGCAGCACAGAAATGGCCTGAGTGTTTTTTTAAAGTGAAAATCATTTTCATATATTACTGCATTTTTCTTCTTTTGTCAAAGTCTCAGTAGGAGAAAACTGGCACATTTGTTCAAAGATGAAGAGAGAAACATGGGGTTCCCTGTGAGTACAGTTGAGTAATATATCTGCAAACTGTTGTTCAATGAACCATCTAAACATTTAACATGCACCATGGACCTTTGATCACTAATACTTCTTTGGGAAACAATTCTGTTCCTTTGGAGATTCATAAAGGGTTATTTTTTACTAGCTGTCCTACTTCAAAACTTGGATTTGTTGGAATTGCACTGTCTGCAATGCAGGGTGGATTCATTTGAATTTTATGATCTATATGCATGTTAGCAATTCTGCTGATAGCTTTTTTCCTGCAATTCATTTCAAAAACCTAATAATCCCAGGGATTTATTCTCCAACTAGTTATGTCAGTGAAAAGCCTTCTGTGTCTAAATCTAGTTGTGATTGTGAAGTTTTGCTGGTATAGAGATCTGAGCGCTCGTGCATTGGACCAGATGGAAAGAAGGGTTTTCTTGAATAGTTTTGAACTGGTATAGGATCTGGCAGATGAACAAGTGTGAGTTCATGAGTTCCTTCTTGAAGCTATGCCTGTAGAGATAGCTGGGTAGGGAATGCTCCAGGGTTCTCTAGCCTTATTAAGTGTTGTGCCTTACTACAGTTCATACTGTTGCTATACAGCTTAGAGTCCCTAGTTCTCTTGCTCTTTTAGTCATTTTTCCTTTATTTGCCTTCTGGTACTACTCTTCCAAACACTGGAACAATTTGTTGACTATGTATCCTCTGTTGGGACTTCAGTTTTAAGGCAACATCACTGTGGTCACAGGAGAAAAGAGTCAAACTGGAGATTTCAGTGTTTTGTATTGATCCAGAAGTCATGTAGGTGAAATCCCAGATGTATTATATGCTGGTAATTCTCTTAGCATCAAACAATGTTTTTGTAAGAAAACTGGATTGAGTTACAGAAATGTTTTCCTTTGGACAACTCAGAAAGCCCTTGTTAGAAGTGATGCCAAGGAATAATAAATGAAAGTATAATATTTTAAAATAAGTTGCTTGTGTTCCATCATTCGGACAGGTCTTATGTCAAGAGTTGTCAGAGACATCAGTTAACTGAATTATTTCCTTAGCTGCAAGTCAGGTTGTTAGATGAAGAGTTAGGTAGGTGTAATGCAACACAGTGTGGGAACTGTATAAAGGCAAAACATTGAACTGCCGTCATGGGCATCTTTGATACAGAGGAGTTGTGTTACTCACCAAAGAGGGTCTTATTAGGATAAAAGTTTTTAAAAATAGCGTTTCCTGGTGTGTACTCATCACAGTCACAACTGGCTTATGAATTAAGTTAAAGTCTGAGAGCCAGTATCTCAAAAATGTAGTGTAAAAGTTCAGCAAGAGGAACCGTACTATGTCTCCCGTCTCACTCTCCCAACCATCGGCTCTACCCTATAGCTGAAGGAGAGTTCCCCCTCCATAGACATTTAGGGACCAGTGGAGAGTAGGAAGTACTAGAGAAACATGTGTCTCCCTATGTTCTAGAAGTCTCAGTGTAGGAGGTTGGTACTGCTGAATTAGGAGGCAAAGGCATAGTAAGAGTTTTATCAAATGTCTCCTTCTCTTTGCTGGTCACTAAATGTCCAAGGAGACTCCTGTAGCTGAAATGTGTCCCCTTCCCCTTTTGGGGAATTATGGTCATTAGATGAAGTCAGCAGAGAAGTGCAACCTTCACAATGACCCCTCCCGAAAATAAAGTGACTTGCAGTGGCATAAGTTGAATCTACTGTCCCATTAAGTTATGAACAGGAGGCCTGGCAGAGTTTTCCTTCTGCAGATTGGTTTGTGAATTCTATTTCTAGAAAGAAAGTTGTTACCCTGTTTTCATACTCTTCACCAATCTATTACTGCTTCCTTAGGACTCCTTTAAGAGGATTCCCAAAAGCTGTCAAGATTTGTCTCTTGTGGGGAAAAATTAGCTCTGCACTGCTTTAGCTAGGCACAGAGAACAGGGTGATTAAGGGATCTTTAACCCAATGTATATGGGGTCAGGTCCAGTAAAAAATCACACCAATTGTTCAAATATAAGTATTTTATTAACACAGATGTAAAGTCCCTACAATAACTCAGCTACAGTCACTATAACAAGTATAAAAGACAATAGAAAGTTAAATTTCATAAAATTGCTCAGCTTCATTCACACTCCAAGCATACAAGACTATAAAAAGTTAGAAAGAGATGAAAATTAAGAAAGAGAGAAACCTAAAAGTTTGATTAAATACAATACCTATCCAGAATTCACCAGCTAGGAGGAACCATCTCAGACACGCCTGTTGCAGCTGAGGGGAGTTCACAGCAGCTTCTTTGTATTGTAAATCTGAGCTGTTTACCAGCTCCATTCTTTTTCAGGTCTGAGAAAACTCCTAGCTAAATTCTCCAACCTCCAAATGCATCTTCCAAAAGAACTCAGAAAGAACTCCAAAAAGAATCAGAAACTGTGTCTAGTTATATTGTTGACCAGAAGTCCCGGGAAGCCATATGGTCCCATCTTTTTATTAAGATGGAGTATTTCTTTTTAGTTCAAAGAAAATACAACCAAAACATCCTTGTTGTTTCCTGTAAGATAGTATCTCTCTCTCTCTGGAATAGCATGCCTGCTTCAAAGTGTCACATTCCAGGCATTGTTTACTTTCTCAGAGAGTAATTGTCCTCCTGATGGCTGCTGACCATCCTTTCAAGTTTCCGTGAGCCAATTTGCCAGATACCCCAAGATGTATGACAGAAAACAGAGATTTTCTACCTACATGTCCTTTCAGTATCTCTATGACTCACTATTTTTTTAAAATATAAAATAATTAGGTTCCCAGGACATGGTCTTTGGGGGGTGCTAGGGGTATAACAAAGTCCTTGACTGAATTGTGAGTTCCATGTGTAGTTCCAACAAACCACATTTCTTCTGCTGCTTCTGCTTCTGCTTCTTTCCCTCCTCTCCCCTTTTTCTTCCTCTTCTTCCTCTTCCTCCTCCTCCTCCTCCTCCTCCTCCTCCTCCTCTTCCTCTTCTTCTTCTTCTTCTTCTTCTTCTTCTTCTTCTTCTTCTTCCGCTGCCGCTGCCTCCTCCTTCTCCTCCTCCTCGTAATTGCTGGGAGAGTGAAATCAAAAGTATATAGTAGGTATTGCTAACTTTGCCTAACTTCTCTTTGTCACACATATTTAGTATACAAAGTTCCAAAAAGAGAATTGTAGTCAATCTGTGAGAGTAATAGAATATACTGGTGTTTGATGCTGTGTGCAAAACAGTACTGAAAACAGTAACATCAGAGTTTTTGCTCCAAGACTTTATCAAATATAAATGAGTGGATATGTTTGATTTGAACAATCCAGGTATTTATTTGGAAAATGTGTGGTGTTCTCCTTCTCCTTCAACCCATTGAAATATCAGGTGAATATTATTTACATATTTCCTGTCTCTTTTAGCTACAAGTCAGTGTTAAGTTAGCTGTGTGGACAACAATTTTAAAGGGCCTTGCAGCCCATTTGATACACAGATGGGCTTTGCTTATAGTAAAAAATGGAGAAAAAAATCTCACCCACCTCTGAGATAATTTGCTTCATATTTATGCTAGATGTACACCTAAATTATTACCTTTTAAAAATTCTTTAACACACATAAACATAACAAATGTGCAAAATGTACAAAAACTCTTTGGGAAATTCTAGTAAGAAGTAGTTTTCGGTAAAAATACTACATTAGTTAGGGGAGAGAATTAATTAATTTGTATGCAACGAACAAGGTTTGGGAATCTACAAGGAGACTAAACTGATTCAAACACGTCATCGTCTTTTTGTTCCTTTGCTTGTCTAATCTGCCAGACCAACTTCTTCATTCAAACTAAATTCCAATGCTAATTTATAGAGCATGAATGCATTTTTCAAATACCTAAGTGGCACAGGAATATCCACCAAGATTATTCCTTAAGAGTGATCATACCTCCCTGTGTGTTGTGTGTGTGTCCCATGGAAAAACTACTTCTAAAAATTTTGTCTGTGAATCCATTGTGACACTGAACTGTGGCCATTGTGAACATAGGACAGTGAACAGTGGTCATAAATTCATCAACTTTTATCTGAGTAAGGTATATTTTAAATATCCAGTTTCTCTTTCCCTGTCATCCAAAGGTCTGTTCAAAATGAAAAGCGAGAATCTGGAACCAGTAAATTACTATGTTGGGATTGATGTTGGCACAGCAAGCGTCCGTGCGGCTTTGGTAGACCAGTTTGGGACGGTAGTGGCTTACGCAGACCAGCCAATTCAAATTTGGGCACCACAGCCAGACCATTATGAGCAATCCTCTGATGACATCTGGGCTGCCTGTTGTACAGTCACAAAGGTACAGACATTTGACATTCCTTGTGCATTGTATGCTGCAAGCTATGAGGTAACTTGTCTAATGAGAATGGACAGTCCTCTGCTCATATCACACTGAGCTGTTTTCTCTCATCTAAAAAAATATATAAAAGATTCAAAGGGGGTTGAGATAAGTAGTGACATTTACTAACCAGTCTCTTGTCTGTTTCTGATTCCTGGAAATCTGGACTTCCCTATTCCAGAAGCATCCATATAATGGGCAAACTATTAGGTTCAAAGCTTAACAGTAGCTTCTAACATATGTGCCTTATTCCAAATCACAGTTACATCTCTTTCTCATATGTATGTCTGCTGCTTCCATACCCTTTTATCACTTGTGGGCCTTTTTTCCTTTGTGCTTCTTTTAAAATGGAATATAACAAAATTTCTTTTTAATTTGGGAAACAGAACGGATGAGAAGTTTTAAGTTTTAAAATTCAGGAATAATGTCTGTGTCATCTTTCCAGTGGGAGAAAAGGATAACTTCTTTTCCTTATGGTAACAACCAGAGAAAAAATGTCAATTATCAGGTTTTTTACACCCCCCAGAGTGAAAGAATGCAAGCAGCTGTTCATAACATTTTGTTCTGAACAGGTATTAGAGTGCCTGTCATTATTTTTGCATGTGAGGTATAGAAAAGCAAAAGGTATTTTGTGCTGATCCAAATGCTATGGAACAGTGGTTCTTAACTTTTTCCTTACCAAGGACTCCCTATAAGTATAATTTATTCTCATGGACCTCCAAGACTTAACTCAAGAGTTAAATATTCAAATATTTATTGATATAGTCAAGATTCAAACATTTATTTATTTACTAAAGACTTTTGGAAATAAAGATTCAAAGCCCCATTCAGACACTGGCTGACCTTGAACATGTCACATTCTCTCAGCTTCAGAGGAAGACAAAGGGAAATCCCCTCTGAACAAATTTTGCCAAAAAGCAACAACCCTGTGATAGGTTCACCTTAGGGTTGTCATAAGTCAGAAATGATTTGAAGGCACACAACAACAAAGGGTCACTGACAGGGTGGAGGTTCTTTCTAGCCATTATGTCTCTCCCTTTGAAAACTGACTTACAGTGACCCTAAGGTGACCCTATCTTCTTGGCAAGATTTGTTGCGTTTGCCTTTCTCTGAGGCTGAGAGAATGTGACATGTCTGAGATCACTCAGTGGGTTTCTATGGCTGAACAGGGATTCAAACCAGAGTCATAGTTCGGGTGCACCCACATGCCATCCACCATGTTCCTTTTGTCACGGATGTGGCAGTGAGGTAATGTGTGTGAGTGCCAAAACTGCTCCTTCATTTGCAGATGAGGGAGCAGTTTGGGTATGTGCACATGCCTGCTGCTGTGACCCTTTGGTCAGGGACATGGCAACCAGGGTGTGTGTGGTAGAAGGGTATCTGTGCACGGTCAAACTGCTCTGTTATTTGCAAGCAAGGGAGCAGTTTGGGCATGCACACATACCCCTACTGTTGCATCTCTGTTGCTGCTGCTGCTGTTTGTGTCCAGAAGCAGGGCTTTGTCGACCCCCTGTGAGGGCTCTGTGGACCTCAGGGGTCCTTGGATCCCAGGTTAAGAATCACTGCTATAGAAGAAAGCTTCTGTGTGAAAAATCACAGAAGAGTTAAGCACATACTACACTAAAAAGTGCATTAATTTGTTACTGTGGTTCAGACCTGGATGTTGATAGCACTAGATATCCCTTTTGATATCAAATAATTTGACCTTTTCCTGGCACCCTGGCTCATGTGTTTGAGAGGGTCCCCAGAAAGGCACGTACACAAGGAGCAGCCGTTAATGGCAGGGATTTCCAACTTCCCCTCTCAGGCGGGCATTTCAAAAGCCTTGGTCGTTGCTCTGGGACCTGGCTTGCAGATTCATTTTGTTTTACAATGATGCCGGATTTGCGCCAATGACTAACAAGGCCATGTTAAGTGCTCCCCAATTTGCACATTGGCCACACTATTGATCTACTCGCGCTAATCCGATAGCAGCAGTTTTGACCCTTTTAGGAGCCTTTGTCCAGTCCGAAACTTGCTTTGTTCTCAACGTTTATGGTCTGGCCCTCAGGCACAATTTCTGCTATATAAAGTTTTGAGAGTTCAGGGTCCTGCTTTTGAGTTTCATCCCGCCTTGCTGTCGGTTTGTGTGGCAAATTCCCTTCAACATACAGCGCTGAGCGTCCTTTTCTCCAGTTTTCCAGGACTACATGATCAGGTGTCGTATTGCCTATCCTTAAGATCTCCTTTCCCTATCCTTTTCCTATTTCTCAGTTAGTAGTGTGTCTGTTTGTCTTATTTGTTATTTTCTAATAAAACATTAATTGGTTTATTCTGAAACTGCCTGGCTCACTGACCTGACTCTGTAGACATCGGGTGAAAACCCCCTGCTAAAGTTGCCCTGCCTCTCGTTAGTCAGCGAGGGTACTCTAGTTAATTTCCCCATTTGTGTTAAATATTGGATATTTGGGTGTCCCTCCCAGGTACCCCTGAGATACAGGGTAACAAGTTCAAGATGTGTTAACTTATAATGGTAAGCCTTTCAAGTCTTGAAACTATAATTGTAACTAATTACTTCTATAAAATAACTTTCTAGGGTTTGGGTCACTTTATAAGAAAGTTGAAATTTAACCAAAAATACTGCATGCAAAATAAAAAAAGCAGTTGCTTTTGTTTCATTAGTTAATCAAGAATTGCTCTTTGGATTTCTGTATGGATATTTGGATATTCTGACCTTGATTGGCAATGAGTCATTAGTTAATCAGGAATTGGTCTTTGGATTTCTCTGTGAATATTCTGACCTTTATTGGCAGTGAGCATCAGGGCAGGGAGCCCTTTAACACTTTAGAAAAAGCTCTGGGCTTGGACAGCTCAGTGTTCAGAGGCTGGCTCTGTTCAAATATGTATGAGATGCCTGGTAATAAGTAGTTGGACAGTGCACTGTTCTCTTGTTATTGATCAGCCCTTTCAAACATTAATGAGCCATGCTCTACAGTGAGTGTCCTAAAGGAGACAGAGGAATATGGGGTGGGCCCAGAGCATTTGCTGTGCGGCTAATGAAACAGAATATTCTTCTTCATCTCACATTTAATTACCATTCCTCCCCCTCCCCAATTTCATTTTTATTTAAGGTTTCTAACATACCCAGGCAGTAGGGGCTAAATCCAACGGTTAATGCCAACCTGAGTAGACCCACTGAATCAGTGGGTTTTTGTACATATTTACTTACCAAATTCCCATTGATTTAACGTATCTAGTCCAAATTGGATTTTGCCTTAGGTACTTATGTATGTAAAACAGGACTGTTCTATATGGTTATCACTTTGAAGCTGTTTTATTTAGGGGAAAGAAATGTTTTGATCTGTCATTATTTTCAGGGAAATAGAAAAAAAATAGATAACTGTCTTTCAAAAAAACAAAAACAAAACTCAACAAGCTTCATTGGGTTTACTAGAAATTAGTTTGCAATGAATGTGCTAAAGAATCAGTGTGACAAAGCTGCTAGTTTACAGAATTATTTTGCCAAACAAAGTCTCTTTTAATTTTACATTTTTAACACCACAATGCCTAGCAGAAGTACAGTTTGGCTGAATCCCCACATCCACCATGGGTTCTGGTGGTAGCTACCTCCTATAACCGAGGCCACACATGGGGAAAGAGGGAGATTTTTCCATAGTGGGTGGAGTGCAATAAACTTGTAGCCCATGTTGTGTCTCACCGGTCTCATTGAGTTAACTATCTCCTGGACATATTTAACAAGATATATTGAATTAAGACAAATTATCAGTGCTTATGTGTATTTATCAGAATATATACTAGTTTTTGTTTCTGGGCTTGATTTTTGGTATTACAAACAAACTTGAAAACCATTAATAGAAAGATGGAATATTGAAAAGAATTGACATTTACAACAGTATTAAAAATAGAAATAACCATAGTGATGATAAAAAGGAACAATAAGGGTTCACCATATTTATTTGCCAAATTTTCTTCATTGACATTCTCAAAATTGGATTAAATGGGTTTTACTATCTTCTGTCAGGATTTAATCATATCTCAGATTCTGCCTATTACTAGTCACTATAGTGTAATAATACTTAACAGGCAAAGTAGAAAATGAGATAACATGTAATTATTT
This sequence comes from Ctenosaura bakeri, assembly GCA_948474755.1. NCBI lineage: Eukaryota > Metazoa > Chordata > Lepidosauria > Squamata > Iguanidae > Ctenosaura > Ctenosaura bakeri. The sequence continues at coordinate 198,150 of CAOLHI010001744.1, forward strand.
TCTGTTCATTTGTGAAAAGATATTGCGTACAGAGTCAGTGTGGTGTAGTGGTTTGAGCTTTAGATTATGACCCTGGAGACCAAAATTCCCCACTTGGCCATGGAATCTCACTTGGAAACCTTGGGTGTGTCACATACTCTCAGCCACAGAAAATCCTGTGATAGATTTTCCTTAGGGTTGCCATAATTTGGAAATGAATTCAAGGCACATAACAACATCATTGAGTAGAAACCTGAGCAAATTAAGAATGCTGAAGCTCAATGAAATTAATCTGGCTTAACTTCAGATGGAATCCTGTCAGGCCAATATGGTAACACAACTCAGTTTTTCTGTTTTTGAACTTGCACATGGAGGTATCTAGTATATCCTCACACCGCTAGTTCACCTGATAGCAGAAAAGGCACTATTCCAGTCTGACCGTAAATAAACAACTTGATTAAATAAACTATCCCAGTTTCTCTCCCTCCAGCTCCATTACTTCTATGTGCAGTCCAATGAGAAATAGATGTGGTGCCCTTTCTTTTAATTCCTGCCATTCCTTTTCAGTTGAAACAGTTGGATGAGGGAATTGATGATGGTCAATTTTTTTCTTCAGATTCACTGCATCTAATCTACATGACCAAAATAAGCATTGATTGGCTGCAGAGTTTATTGGAAAACTCCCGGTCAGATTCTGTGCCATGGCTGGGATGGCTGACCTCAAGACTGCTGTGCATGTAGTATAAGTGGACAGGTGGAATTTCTCTCACCAGAACCTGTGCCTAAGCTGAAATTCTGCATATACCTGTCTGGGAGCAAGTCCTGCTGAAAATACTGTGTCTGTCTTCAGGGTATACATGTATAGGATCATACTATTTGCTATATAACGTTAGAGGAAATGTGAACATCCCCTGAAGTAATATCTTAGAAATAATAATAGTAAAAGTAGGCATTTATAGCATTTTAAGATACTTAAAGCACATTGTATCTATGACAGCAGAACTCTTCACAATAGCTTGGCTGAGTAAGTAATATTATTTCAATATGGCAGCTGGGAATCTGAGAATGAGTTAGAGTAACTGCCTGCTGACTTTTATGACTAAGATAACATCTGAATCTGGGGACATCTTGATTTATAGATCAACCTTTTTGACTTGTTTTTCAATATGTACAGGATTTCTTTTAGGAAATAAACCTAAATGTTGCCCTAAATTAGGAAGAAATGGGATGATTTTGTGTTCGCTGCCTGCTGTATAAGCAATCATTTTTGTGGGAAAAAGTGCTGATCTATACAATTTCTGTTATTTCAAAATATGTTCTCCTGTGATCTGTAAGAGTGAACACCTGTAATCTCTGACATCACATGGGTTTAGATTATATACAGCCACAGCTTTTGTGTTCAGTATTTTTCAGGGTCCACCACTATTTCAACAACAAAGTTATTGATAACCCCTTCATGTTTCTTTCTGTGATGAGCCACCTTAAGTGATGACATAGGACACTCCTATGAGCGCTTACTCAGGAGTCAGTGGTCTGTGAAATCTGCTCCCATCTAAGCATGCACAGGATGACTTCCATTTTAAAAAGTTCCCCAAATCACATTTTGGACTCCTTTCACTGTTCAAAGGTGGCAAGAAGAAAATAGATCTCCATCATGCCCAAGTGCTTTGCTCTTGGTGTAACCAAAAGGAAGTAGCTCACTTTTCAATATACTTCATAATCTTTTTTTCCTTGTGGTTCCTTGTTCCCTGTGTTAACCTTCAGAAAAAGCTGTGAAAATCCTAAAAGTGAACTTCCTAATTTATTTATTTTTATTTGGTTCTTATTAGATCTGTGGGATGTCATCAAATCCTATGTTTCTGTGGTTCTGCCTGTTTACCATGCTTGAGTGCTTGGGCTGAAGAACCGTTCATCAGCATGGAAAGTAAAATCCTGAGTAGACATTAGACTGGATGGATTTTCACAAGCCAACTATTTAAGAAGAATTTTTTTTAAAAAAAGAATTGCATGCAGAAGGGGTGAAAACCAGAGTTAAGCACCTCCAGTTACAAGGATCTTAGGTAGCAGCTGATGTCAAAAACTTCTACCTGAGACCCCAGAGAACAGGTGCAGGTCAGAGTAGACAACAGTAAGCTAGATGAACTCACTAGCTGTCCTAGTCGGCTGGTCCATACGCCAAGTGTTTCCTGGAGAAATTCCATTCTGCCTCTTCAGTACCTTTTCCTAAGAGTAACAAAGGAAAATATAGTTACAGCTTCTCTGGGCAGGTGGTAGCTGTGGGAATATTTTGTCTGATGACATTTGAGATTCATTTGAAGTGGTTTGAACAAGAACTTTTGAAAATTAGGTTACTCGTAAGAGCAATCCTATTAATGTCTACTCTGAAGCAAACTGGATTGAATTCAGTACGGCTTCATTGTTCTTGTGTGCCTTCAAGACATTTCTGACTTTGGAGACTCTAAGGCAAACCTATCATGGGGTTTTCTGGGGCTGAAAGTGTGTGATGAACCCAAGGTCATCCAGTGGGTTTCCGTGGCCAAGAAGGGAATTGATCCCTGATCTCCAAAGGTGTAGTCAGATGCTCAGACCACTATATCATGTTGGCTCTCACACCACAGTGGTTCAGGGCAGGGGGGATGGTGTTTCAGTCTGCACTCTCTCAGAGAGCCAGAGTGACTGGGGATGGCTGAGGCAGAGTTTTTTCTCTGCGCCATCCCTGTGCTTGTCTCCCATGGGGCTTGGGCCATTTCCACACTAGACTGTTATAGTGCTATTATTCCTGGGGCTTTGGGATCCAGGATTCCATAGGGTGTTGAAAGTGGAATAATTGTAACAATCTAGTGCAGAAGTGGCCTTAATTCCAGATAAATCAGTATAGAATTGTGGCTTAAATTAGTAAGTTACATGCCTGGGTTAGAATACAAATTTTAACAAATTTTTAAAATATCATCTTCCCTTTTAGGATTTAACTGCTGAGTGGTTCTGATTTGCAAAAGCCAAAGAGTCAAAGGCCTAAATGCAATTTCAGGTCCTGGTTAGAGTAATCCCACTGAATTAATTGTTAAAAGTGTTGGTTTACTAGTGTAAATCCCAGGGATTCAACAGGTCCACCCTAGTTGGGACTAACAATTAAATGTTAGTACTGTTAAGCACTAATTTGAAATAGTTGTTTTCAGGATTTACTTGCTTTTCAACTAGGAATTTGTTTAAGGTACATGGTGAAGAGCTTAAAACTGTTGCTTGCCTTCAGGTTTACCACCTCTTTGTACTTGCTTTTCTTATCAAAGCCATGTTTCTTTTGATGCTTGACAAGATGTTATCATCATAATGACCATCTCAGTCTCAAAGGCTCAAAACCACCCACTCAGGATTGTAGGAGAAGTTATATCCATGTATTTGTAAGGCACAAAAATGTTGTAGGTGGCTTTGCTGGGAAAAAACTACAGAGAAATGAAGTGATCTGAAATGTGGTATTAGGTACTTTATATGATTGTGCAAAAGCTTTTCTGTTCTTATTTACTTAAGAAGTGCTTAAGGAAAGACAATGTTGTTTTAAAAATGTGTCATCATATAGCTATGTTTCTTTGTAAGCCTCTTTAGATATTCATATTTGTTGTGTCATTGTGCAGTTTTGAGTATATATCCTTTTTCATATTCTGCAGAAAGTTATCCAAGGGATAGATGTTTCCCAGATTCGAGGACTTGGCTTCGATGCTACCTGTTCTCTTGTTGCCTTGGATAATCATTTCCAATCCTTGGCTGTCAACACTGAAGGTGAGATCTTGAACCAGAACAAAATATCCAGTGTTACAAATTTTAAAAAAAATGGTTTTAAAATAATAAGCATATGACAGCAATGAAATTAAAATGAGAAAAACTTTGACCAGAAAAGTAGAACAAGCACACATTTCTTCAGGACATCTACATTAGTTCAGGTGTAATGCTTTGTGCCAAAGAGTACAGTCAATTTATTCCTCCATTGAGCCAGAATTGCCACCAGTTTTTTACCTATAGGTGAGTTTGGAGAAACTTGCACAAGGAAAACATATATAGGAATAGTGTGAGAGGAGGGTGCACAGTGTGCTGAAGGTTAGGAGATCTAGTGCCAGGCTTGTGACACATGAAGCAATCTTCTTTTTCTTCATGATTTCTTTATAACCCCCACATGACTAGTTCTGTCCCATCCAAAGTTCCATTCAAGAAACATGTATGGATAGGCTAGGATTTTGTCAGAAACCCTTCCTATATCCTCTGGCTCAAGGGGCATGCCTCTTGCTTTCCTGTTCAGTTCCAGTTCATTCACCAGAGTAATTGCTCTAGGGAACTGTTGTTCTAGGCTAGAGAAAAATTACAGCAAACAAGTTTATTCTACTTTTATCCTAGTTATTTCTGTCCCAAAGATAAGGAAAGCCACAGGTTGAATATGTTGGGTTGCAAGGTATTTTTGAGAGCAAGTTTTTCACTGAAGGTTTAAGGCTAATGAGCCATATTGTCCCCTCCCTACCAACAGTTTTTAAACACTTACCTGATGATGAGCGAGAGCTCTCTAGGGTACTCTGCTCTGATGCAGTAAGCTCACCCGGTTGAGCACATCATGCCATGTAGCTGCCCTTAGTTCCCAGTCTATGGCTGTTCCCTTTTTTTGAAATGCCATTGATGGTAGTCTCAAAATATGAAGTGCTTGACTGAGGATCTTCCATCTGATGGCAAATGATCATTCATTGAAACTGAACATTATAAACTTGACAAGAGGCAATAGCTTGCGTTGTGCCAGCATATTTCCTGAAGTTGGCCAATCCTCATCACGTGACACAGTATCCTGATATCTTTTGCTACAATGGTTGTTGGAATGTTTCTCAGTACTGTAGCCAAGCCAAGGCTGTAGAAGCCTCCAGTACCAGCAACTTTTTCATATTCTGCAGAACTTCATATTCTGCATATTCTCCAGTACCAGCAACTTTTGCCTCTAACTGGCATCCTATTATCACCAACAAAGACCCAACTGCTGCTGGTTTTTGTCTCAGAGTACTCCTCAGATTTGTGACAAAACATTACCTAAGACCAGAAGTTAAGACCAATAGGTGCTCAACTGTACTAAATGGTTATACAGATTTTCTTTCTTCATCCAGACATATTCTCATAACCAACTTGTCTCCTCCTTTAGATGGGGAGCTCTCAGCAATCCTTCAAAAGGGGGACATGGAGCAGTGACCATTTTCTTTGTCTTCAAGGATAGGAACAATTCACATCATATGTTCATCTTAGTTCTGCTTCCTGAGTAATGATAATCAAGTTTGCCTGGGACCAAGCACATTGCATAATCTTTGCATTATGGTAGCCCGTTTAGTTATGGTTCACAATACTGGAGATACCAAAACTACTATGAGTTCTCTGATCTTAAATGTTTGGGATTTTTTTTTTGTTATTATTTAAACAATGAGGCTTATCAATTTCAGCAGTTAGAAAGTTTTATTTTGTGACAGTTTCCAATGTTTGCTTCCTAAGCAGTTTTTTTCATCCAGTGGTTAAAGGATCAGGGGACTCTCTAACTTCCATCCTCCTCTTAGTTCATGGAGTCAGTGACTTGACATTTCATTTTTCCTTAAGGTGGAATCATCTTTCACTTGCTCAGGATGTTAGCCTCATTTGTTTTATTCCCTAACCTATCAGTATGCTTTGGAGTTCTCCATTTCATTATTTGCACATTTTTAAAGCATTGGCTTTCTACTTAGACAGAAGGGTGACTTTCAGAGGGAAGACAAGGCTATTTTTCTCTCACTGGGGACTGAACTGACAGTCTCTACTCAGTGTGTCTTGTGCTGGGTCTTCTGAACTAGTTTCAGAGAGAGTGTCAGTTCACTCCTCCAGAGCCATTGCAAGATCTGTTGTTCCCTTTTGCAGAGTCAGCTCTCTGCACAGTAGCCACATGATCACTGCCTTCAACATTCATCTGCAACTATTGGCTAAATGTCTGGCCCAAGATTGACACTTCTTTTGAAAGAGCTATTTCCAGCTCTTCAGGTTGGTAGAGTACTCCCCCAGCTCTGGAGGGCAAGTTTGCTACTCTTTATCCACAAAGACAACAAAGAAGAAAGACCAAGTGCTTACCTGTAATTGAGGTTCTCCAGGTGTTTATCTGTTCAGTAGTACCAGATTTCCTGTCCTCATGACAGGTGTTTTGCATCTGTTTTCCACTTCTCTTCTGTTTTTATAGCTGTTCTGTCAGAAGATGAAACTAAGGGGGAAAGAAGTATAGCTGGACAGTGAGAGCCCCTCCGCCCCGAATTCTAGACTAACTAGAATTCTGATTGGAGCTCTGCATAGGTGCTGAACCAAAATGTGTGTAACTGGAGACATGGATGGCCACTTGAAGAACCACGGGCACAGGAAGGTGACCTTTCTTCACTGAAGCTAAAAGGATCCTGGTCTGGCCTTTTCTTTGATGGGAAATCACTAGAGAACTCAACGTATAATATCCTGAGTTTCATGATGGTAGAAAGGCATGGTCCACGGACACGAAATAAATTGGGCCAGGAAGGGTATTTCAACATAAATAATTTTAAATTTTGTTTTGTGTTTACAAGGAGAATGTAACAGAAACATTATAATGTGGATGGACCATCGTGCAGCTGATCAAGTAGCACGCATCAATGAGACAAAGCACAATGTCTTGCGTTTTGTTGGAGGGGCAATGTCAGTTGAGATGCAGCCACCTAAGTTGCTGTGGTTGAAAGAAGTGAGTATGTCTTTAACAAGCAACAAAATTGTGGTTGCTTGCTAATGAACTTTGATTCTACTAACCCTTTATCCAGTCTTTCCCAATCTCATGCCTGCCATATGTGTTTCACTCTAACTCCCATAAGCTCTATCCACCATGCTGTCTCAGAATGATGTGTGTTGCAGTCCATTACAACTGGAGGGCACCGGTCTCAGTAATGCTGATATAAGCTTACATTCAGCAATGAGAAAACATCCTAAACACACTGAACTTTTTCCAAAGAGGAGTTCATATGATCTACAACAGTAAGAACAGAGAGTTCTTTGAACAATCTTCTGAGGATTTCTGTTTTTACATTAGCTATTTCTAAGTAGTTAAATTTCTGATGTGATTGTTCTTGTAGTTGCTGGCTTTTGTGTAAGCCTTTGTTCTCTGTTGGAGAGCATGGCATCTTGCATATTTGGCTTTAGAAAAATAAAATCAAGCCTGCATAATTTGCTAACTACAGAAAATTTTCATATCCAAGCACAGATGTGACTGGAGGGCATGGTATGGTTAATGTTCACCAGCCTTTTCAGTGTAATACATTGGAGAGCGATGTGACCAGTTCTGCATCCAGATGTATGTATGTGTGTCTTTTTTACCCACTTCAGAGTCTGCAATGAGGATTCTAAGGAATTCACTCTTTTGGTGCCTTGGTGGCCTAACAGAGTGCAACAGGAGGGAGAGCCAGTGCTCCATGGACAATCCATTTTGCTATCTTCCCCATGATGTTGCTCTTCTCCTCAGTGCTCTGCTATAACTTAAATGTGTAGTTTTCATGAAGAATAAAAAAATAGCAGTAGTGTGTACTCTGTGGTGAGTAATTATTAGGGGCCATCAGATATTAAAACTCTTCTGTAACCACATGTCCTCAGGGATGGAAGGCAATTATACAGATATACAGCAGCCCCTGCTTTTAAGCATTCACCCATCTGAAGAAGATCTCTATGGAGTTGAAGACAATCATTGTAGGGATGGGAATATAAGAATGTAGGCCTAAATATAATTGTTAGATCCAACTAAAGTAGGTCCATTGACGGAATAGAAACTTGCTAAGCCAATTATCATGTATGTTCTATTGATTCCATGGGCACTCTAGTTGAGAGTCAAAATGGATTTAGATTTTTTAGTCATGGGGTAAAAAAGAGATTAGCATGGACATAATGAGGAATATAAATAATGGACACAGATTTCTCTCTTTCTTTCTTTCTCTCTTTCAAAAGATTAGTGCTTTGGACAATCCACTGAAAACAATTTGATCACAGTCAGGGACTCCAGAAGTGTTTTTAAGATGAGTGGGAGGTTCATTGTTGGCAGGCCCATTGTTATTAATTTTGCCTATTTGCAGAAACTTACATGACGAGGTCAAATTACTTTTCCCATCTAGTAGTGTTGAAACGTCCTTAAATATAGACAAGCATAATGTGTGCTTGGAAATCCCTTCCATGTGTTCAGTGCTTCTTAACTCCCAAATAAACATGCATAAGATAGATTGCAGGCAGCCTTTGTTGTTTCTGGGAGGGCTCAACAAGAACAGCTGTCTTAATATTTCTTGGTGCTTGATCATTTAGCACTTTTTTGATTGATAATTTCTGAGGAGCATCAGCTACATAGGAGTCCTGATGGTCCATTTTTGCCAGATTATTTCAAGTGGGTAGGAGCCTCAGCCCCTGCTTGTCTAGTTCTAGGGGCTTGAGTTTCCCCAGCCTCTCCACCCTGGATAGATTCAACATGAATATACATGCATACTTTCTCTATTATTACAGTCACAGGTCACACATAAGCCACATGGTTGCAAAGGAATAAGAAATCAATAAAAAGAAAAGACAACTCACAAGTACATAAATTATCTTGTGTATACATGGGAAGCAATCAGGAGCCAGTACTAAATCAAGGCCAATAACATTTACTGGAAGTGACACATACCACAGTGGGGGCTGATGAGCTTACTGGTACTTCTGGTTGTTGTGTGTCTTCAAGTTGTTTCCAACATGGTGACCCTAAGGCAGTGGTTCTCAACCTTCCTAATGCCATGACCCTTTAATAGAGTTCCTCATGTTGTGGTGACCCCCAACCATAAAATTATTTATTTATTATTTACAATGGCTCCCCCCCGGCAAAGGCCGCCTCACCAGCAAGGAACGGAGGGGGGCAGGCAGGGAGGGAAAGAGGAGCCACGCATCTCCCCTGGGAAAAAACTCCGAGAACCCCCCCTGGCTCTGCTTCTGCTTCGCTCTCGTTTCTGCTGGGGGGGCAGTGTGAGAAAAGTTTCCAGAGTGTCGACCCTGGCCTGGGAGGGGAGGAATCCCAGCTCCTTTGTCTTTTGCGCCGGGTGCAGCTTGCCCCCCAGAAAAGCGCCACCTTGTGGCCCTCCAGCCCTTCCGCAGCGCCCCCCTCCGTGGTGAGTGGGGCAGGGGCCGTGGCAAGGAGGGGGCCTGGCCCCCATGCTGCCGCCACCCCCCCAAGCTGGCCCATCAGACGGGAGGTTCTCCCGGTAGTGGAGAAGGGGAGCGATTTCAGTCCCTTCTGAAAAGGGAGCAGGAGGACGTGAGCGCGTGGCTCGCGCTTGCACACCACCACTCCTGGGCCTTTTCCGCACGTTACCTTATTGCGGAGGTGGGGGGTGCCATTCGCGCAAGCAGGTTCTTGCATGAGGCGCTCTCTTCGCTGCTCCTTTGTCCTGCAGCTGGCTTCCTGATCGCGCAACCACCCCGCCCCTTCCTTCCCCCAGCGCAGCCTACAGTTCCCAGGCAGCAGACCAAAGCAAATGTGCACGTCCATTCGCTATTCCTTTTCCTCCCTACCCCAGATATGAGGAAAGGCGCTCCGCACTAAGAAACCTGAGCTTGTCTCTTCCCTATTTCCTCCATCGATTTGTTCAGCCAAGCCTCAACAGCGGCAACCCACACCTTCACTACAGGACTTTCCTTCCCTCCCTCCCTTCCTTAAAGGGAGCGCGGCTGCTCGGACTCTCTCACTCCCACGTCACATGGGCGCCCCTTCCTTCCTCCTTTCATCCCTCTGAGGGCTCGGGAGTGGGGTGCGATACTCACTGTAGCCCCTCGACCATGCTACACCCGCAAGCCCCTCTCACTCTCTCCACGCTCCAGCTCCATGCTCTCTCCTCTCGCTCTCTCCACCTCCGGCTCCTACAACACCTCCCCACCCGGCAGGGAAAGATGGGGAAACGTCCCCGCACACGCCCAGCACGCCTCCTCTCCCCTCCTCCCAGCGTGGGGTCTCAGAAACAGCACTCCCATTGGCTGTGAGGCTGCCTTGTTTCAAAAGGGAGTGGGGCAGGATAGAGGAATGGCGACCCCTGTGAAATGGTCATTCAACTCCCAAAGGGGTCATGACCCACAGGTTGAGAACTGCTGCCCTAAGGTGAAAACTTTATCACGGGGTTTTCTGGATCTGAGAGTATGTGATGGTCTTAAGCTCACCCAGTGGGTTTCCATGGCTGAGCAAGGAATCAAACCCTGGCCTGCAGGGTCATACATAGTCTGATGCTGAAACCACTACACCATGTAAAAGAGATCAGGCCTAACTGGGAATGCTTCAAAACTAGAATTGGGAGCAAAGATCCTTATAATACAGGAAATATGGCAGATCATGATCTACCATTTTGAGCATGCCTCACTGACAGGGGCAGATATGCTGTACATAGAGGGGTCATAAGCTTCTCATTTCCAGTAAGCCAGATGACAGTATGTTAAATGGGCCAGATTAAAGGTTTTGCGATATTTAGGAGTGCTGAGGGTATAACGGTAGGTAGCTGGAGTACAATTCTTGCTGTAGGATAATGTTGGATTCTGGCTCTGTCATTGCTACATCCCAGAGCTGCTTCTTTAATTGTTTCCATAGCCCTGGAGGATCCCAAGCACAGTGGGGCTAAAGAAGAGAACACATATTTCTGTAGCTTCTCCTTAATATACCTCAACCAGGAAGAGGAAAGTTTGTCAGTTAAGGGAAGGGGGCTAAACCAAAAGGGAAGAAAATTCAGTTTACACTAGTAACTTCATGTTCAGAACCAAACATGCACCTCAAGTGGGACAATACCCTGGTTTCGCTTCAGATCAAATGTAACTAAATATTCCATCATGTAACAATTTTTGAGATTTGATCTTGTAAATTGTAATGATCTAGGACATGCTAAGAGTCTCTGATAGACCTCACTAGCAGGTAAAAATGGAACTTCCAACTTTACTGGTGATGTATTTCCATTTACCAAGTGCTACAAACAAAGTAGAGGAACATTAACTTTGTCATGCCCTATTTGTCATGACTTCAGGGACACCCGGATTTGATTGACTCATCAAGGCTCATCAATTCTTAATATACATTGGCAAGAGAGTGATCTAGAAGTACACAGTAGAGAGTGCATTGATTTCAGAATATGGTGGATAACCAGCAAACAGATGACCTTTTCTGTGTAGGCTTTTTGTAATGTATTTGAGATACTAGAGAATCTACCTTACTGGAAATGTTTAAAGGGCAGATTAAACATCAGTTTTGTTGGCGCTTAAATGGAATCATTCCTAAGGCAGATAGACTGATTTAAGGACTTCTTGAGGGCCTTGCTATGTAGATGTCCAAGAATATTCATCAGTTAAGATGAGACAACATATGATAGTAATAACAAAAATAGTTAATAACTTGTAACCATAATAATATTTCTTCTCTAATTTGTAGGGTCAAAGAATTCTTGCTTATGGTGGGAAGTCCCTAACATGTTTTTTTCCTGTAGCAGCTTGAGTATCCCAACCTTTCACCAAACCTCTAAAATCACCACATGGAGTGAATTGTTTTATCTCTATGAAGTAGCCTTAGAGCAGACAGAAGGTAGAGTGTTCACACAGTCACATTCAGATGCCCTCTCTTTAGTATAAATTTTCTGTGGCTCTGGATGATATATAGCTTCTTAATACCAACTGTCAGATGAAAGAGAAAAATGTGTGCCACTTGAATTTTTTATAACCTTCACCAATCTGGCTTGTACATTTGGTCACAATGTTGCTTTCTGTCTCTTACGAAGGCCAAATGTAAATTACCCCCTGTCAGCTTACAACAGCTGGAGTCTCTTTTCTTGACTTTTACCATGGAGTAACAAGGTAGAGGCTAGAGAAGGTCGAAGAAGTTAACTGGCACAAGCTGATAGTGACAGATTCATGTTAGTGAGGGTTAATTAGCAGCCTCTGTAATGAAATATGAATATTCACTTAAGCTGTTCCATACTTCAGTGGTCTTCTAATTATTTATAATTGTTTTAGGAAAAGGTTAGTTTTTTCATACCCACTCTTTAAATGAGAGTTAGAAATATCAACATACAGTTTGCCAATAAAAATGTTTAGTCTAGTAGCCTCAAGCAGACAAGTGTAGCCACATGGAGGAATGGTGTGAAAATATCAGATAACTGGCTTACCAGGATTGGTGTTGTGAATATGGAATAGCTAACAGGATGTTCCATGATACTGATCTGCTTCCCAAAGGTTGGGAAATAGGATTTGTCAGTTCTGCTGGCCAGTGCAAAGTAACGTGCATCCAATAAGATACCATGTAGTTATTTGTTGGTATTATTTGTTAGATTTATACACCACTTGTCAAATTTCTGTTGTCCTGAGACTGATATGTCTGTCTTTGTAACATTTGTTTTTGTTAAGATGGTTCTGCATTGTGTTGATTAGCCTGAGTCTTTGGTCCACTGAAAGCTATTATTGAACATTTTATATCACACTCCTAGTATGTACAATAAGGTGTGTTACACTGCTTACCCTACAAAAACACTTTAGCTCAAGGCTACCCACATTTGCATTGGACTTTGGGAATTTGGGTGGGGGGAGGCAAATAATAGAATTGTAAGTGAAGGCTGCTTAGTTTGAGTGTTTATGTAGGGGTCAAAAATTTAAAGGTATTGTGGTTTACTTTTCAAAACTATTTGGAAGTAGTTGATGACACTGGGGTACATATTAAACATTGTTTAACATATTTTTTTTCTTTCATATTTAGTATATAATTAAACAAGTGTAATCTTTCCTGGCTGTTTGACTGCATTCTTGTAATTTTTTTAACTTACAAAGAGGTACATGGATATAAGGAATTGCAAATATTCTGCAATAATAGTTATGGAGTAAATAGATATATCTTGGTTGTGTGTGTAATGCTTTGGAACTGCAAGACTTGTTCAGTCCTTGTGTTATGGAAATGAAATGTAAACATGTTAATTTTGAGCATCTTACATTTCTTTTTAAATAAAAGAAATTAAAATCAAAGAAGAGAATGATGGCCCAGATAACGTAACGAATATGTGCATGAGTTGAGATTTGAATCCCAACTTCTTAGGTCTGTGATACTGATTTTGTAATGCCAAATTATGTTGCATCTGCCCAAGATCATTTGTCCATTACAAGTGAAGACTTTGGAAGCTGCCTCCTAAAAATCTTAAGAGAATGGCGTGATATGGGTTGATAGTGCCAACTGGAGATCTATTACATTTCTAAATAACCAGATGTGGGCCTAGTTGTGCATTTTTTCTTTCCCCCTTCAAAGAGCTCTGATATACCAATTGTGTATTCAGTTACAGCTTGATATCTTAATGTTAATAAATGATCATGTATTCCTGTCTTACCACTGAGTATGCTAATAAAGTCAAAAGGTAAGGAGTTACCAAAATAAGCAAACAATGTAAACCGTTAAGTTTATTAGAGAAAAGTGTGTAATAAAAGTGCATGTTGAGAAAATGGCAATACGAGAGAATTTACTTTCCCGTAATTACATTTTGGAAATAACTTACTCAGAACACATTTCCAAGAATATAAACATAAATCTTCTAAAGTACATTTCTGCTGCTTGTTCACAAGGAGAGCATTTGTGAATGGACCAAGCAGTTAAAGAAAGATGTGTTTGGCAGGACTTCCCAGAGAAGTTTACACAGTGTCTGACTGCATGGTATCTGGCTGTGATCTCTGCCTTTAGCCTCCAGCTTTCAAGGGGATAAAATGTCACCTAGTTCACTATTAAAAAATATTTCTTTTAAGTATCATACAGCTAGAGTGTGTGTCATTTTTCTTCTTTCTTTTTCTCTTCTAGTCTCCAGCCAGCCTTAATTTTCTTCCAAGAAGAGTAAAATGATATTCTCAGCTGCCATTTGCTTCAATTAGTAGGCCCTCCATTTAGAAATGTGACAGAACTACTGCTACTTTTCTGCATTTCATGATTCCCTGGCCTTCATATACAGGCTTTTTCAGTGTGTGCATATAGTAATGCAAATGATCATAACATTTCATATCTCTTTTGAGATAGGCTCAACTTCATGAAAACATGAGTCATCATAAATTTGCTGTACTTCAAGATACAACATGAGTATTTGTGGCCTGTTTTCTATCCAAGAATCAATTTCTTTTTTTTTTTTAATTTTTTTTTTATTTATATAACTGAATCACAAATACAAAACAAGAAAAAAAAATTAAACACCATGTGATATACATAATAGTGAATTAAAAAAAATTTTTTTTTCTTTTTTCTTTTTTTCTCTTCTCTTAAGCAATACTAACTTTCATTGTTATTTTGCACCTTTACCCTTAAATTTATAAATCTGTTCAACTGTTATAATTTCACATTTAATTCAATATTTTTCACATCCCCTTTAATCTATTTCTATTGTTAATTCTTTTAACTTTTTTTTTTAAAAAAAACATTAACATCACTTATCCATTTAAATCTATAAATCACAAGTTTAACACACACACCTACTAAGAATTACAAAATATACAACATAAAAGAAAAACAAAACTAAAACTAAAAAATACCCACCCCCCAGAGCCAATTTTATTTAATCCACTTTCCAAAATTGCCATTCTTCTTTTGACAGGGTAGTATTACTATCTCTTTCAGAACTTTATCCAAAAATATTTTCCAAATTTCTTCAAAATCATTCCCTTTAACCAAACCTTTCATAAACCTAATTCTACATGTTAGTTTATCATTAATTGCAATTTTCCACACTTCGTTATACCATTCCTCTATTTGAAATTTTTCATTTGCTTTCCATTTTTTTGCTATTATTAATCTCGCTGCAGTTAACAAATTTGTTATTAATTCTTTCTTTACTTGAGTACACTCAACCTTATCATATATAGACAACAATGCAATATTTGGACATACTGGTATATCTGCTCCTATAATCTCTTTTATCTCTTTAAAAACCTTTTGCCAAAACTCCATTATCTTATTGCAATTCCACCACATATGCATATATGTACCAATTTCTTGACATCCTCTCCAACATAATCTTGAATATTTCTCATCTATTTGATTTAATTTCACTGGAGTCAAGTACCATTTCCACACTAATTTATAATAATTCTCTTTTATTCTTATTGATAATTTTTTTAAATGACGTTGTTTCCAAATTTTTCTCCATTCTTGTATATCTATATTTTGTACTATCTCTTCCTCCCACATTTTTCTAAGAAAATCCTCTTCTTGTTCTTTTGCTAATATTTTATATATTTCACTTGTAATACCTTTTAGTATTTCATTTTCTTGCATATTTTCTCTTTGAATAATAATTTGTTCAAATTTAGTATATTCTTTAAAATCCTTAACATATCTTTTCATACTCTTTGTCCATTGCTCTAATTGTATATAATTTAACCAGGATATTTTAGTTTCCTGCAATCTCTCTTTCATTCTATCTTTATTTATCATTATTTTCATCCATTCTTTTAATCTATAAATTTTTTGTTTTTTTATTTCTTTCTCTATTATTTCTCTTAAATTTATTGGAAATTTTTCCATCATCACTATCGGAGTTAATATTGATATATTCGGTAATAATTTTCTTTTATTTTTTTTCCATATTTCTATTATATTTTTTATAAAAGGATTTTCTATCTTCTCCATTTCTTTCTTTGAAAAATTCCTAAAAAATATATTTTCTAATTTTGTCTCAATATTCATATCTTCTGTCTCTAACCAATCTAAATCACCCTTTCCTGAAACCCCCTCTATGATATATCTCAATTGATTTGCATAATAATACCATTTTAAATTTGGAAGTCCCAGGCCACCTTCTTTTTGACTTTTATACCAATATTTCTTATTAATCCTCGATTTTTTATTTCCATTACAAAAATTATTTAATATCTTTTGCCACTCCTTTAATTCTTCCTCTGATATTTTTATTGGTAACATTCTAAACAAAAAGTTAATTTTAGGTAAAATTTTCATTTTTACCACTGCTATTCTACCAAACCACGATAGCTTTATATTTTTGTAGTCCTCTAATTTCCTTTTTGTTTCTAATCTTAATTTCTTGAAATTTTTTTCCTGTAATTCTTGTAAATTTTTTGTAATCTCTATTCCTAAATATTTAATTGATTCTTTTATTTTAAGTAATCCTCTTTTACTACTTATAAATTTTTGTACTTCTTCTTTAGTATAATTAAATAACATTATTTCTGATTTGGCCCAATTTATTTCTAATCCCGTCTTCTCCCCAAACTCTATTAAATGTTTATCTATCCTATCTATCTTTTCAATTGGATCCTTAATTGTCAACAATGTGTCATCTGCAAATAAGCTTATTTTATTTTTTTCCTTAACTCCAATTCCTTCCAAATTCTCATCATTTCTTATCACATTCGCTAACATTTCTATAACTATTGCAAATAAAACTGGAGATAATGGACATCCTTGTCTCGTTCCTCTTGTTATTTGAATCTGTTCTGTAAATCCATCATTTACCATCACTACAGATGTATTATGTGAATACAATTGATTTATTAACCCTTTAAATCTCTCTCCTAATCCTATTTTATTTAAAATTGTTTTTAATGCCGGCCATTCCACACAATCAAAGGCTTTAAATATATCTAGGGCTAAAATTCCAGCTTTTTGTTTATCTCTGTCCATTATATTTATTTTATTTATCGTTTTCCCTATTAAATTTGCCATCTGTCTTCCTTGAATAAAACCACATTGATCTTTATGTATATACTTATAAATAAATTTATTTAACCTCTTCGCCATTATTGCTGTCAAGATTTTTGCATCTTGATTTATTAAAGATATTGGTCTATAAGAACCTGGATCCATAGGATCCTTATTTGGTTTTAAAATTAATATTATTAGTGACTGCTTCCATGATAATGGAATTTTTTCACCCCTCAATATACTATTATATAACACTTTTAGTTTAGGAATTAAACCTTTTTTAAATGTTTTATAATATTCTGGACCTAGTCCATCCAATCCTGGTGATTTTCCTCCTTTTAAATTATTTATTACTTCTTCTATTTCCTCTTCTGATATCATTTCTTCCATCAATCCTTTATCTTGTTCTGTTAGTCTTACTTTCCAATTTTTATTAATATACTCCTCTATGTTCTCTAAAGATTTATCTTCTGCTGAATACAATTCTCGAAAAAATTCCTCAAATATTTTTAATTTCTCTTTCATCAACCTTTTTTCTTTACCAAATTTATCTTTAACTACGCCAATCATATTTCTAGTTTTTTTTGATTGTACTGATTTAGCCAGCATTTTAGAATTTTTATTACTATATTCAAAATATTCCCTTTCCAAGTATATTAGATTTTTCTGAACTTCGTCCATTTCTATCTTTTCTAATTCATCTCTTTTTGCTTGTAATACTATCAATTTCTGTTTAGTTCTTTCTATTATATAATCATTCTCTAGTTCCTTTATTTCTTTTTCTAATTTTAATTTTTTTTCTCCTAATTGTCTCTTTAATTTGCTTGATTCTTTAATGCATAATCCTCTTACCACTGCCTTCATTGTATCCCACAATACATCTTGTGTTACTTCCTTATTGTTTATATCCCAAATTTCTTGCCACTCCTTCTCTATTTTATTTACTATCTCCTTATAATTAAATAACTTAGTATCCAGTCTCCACCTTTTTGCTTCTCTATAATTCCTTTTCATAGTTATATCCAAGTTCATCAGAGCATGATCTGTCACTTTTATTGTTTCAATTTCTGTATTTATTAATCTAGGTATCATATTCTTTGAAACAAAAATATAATCTATTCTTGAGTAATTTTTATGAACTGATGAATAATACGTATATTTCTTTTTTCTTCACCCTTTATTAGCCTCCAAACATCTATCAGTTCATTTCTACTCACTAATTTATTCAAAATTGTTATATTATTATATCTATCTCTAATTGATGGATCTGATTTATCTTTCCATCTATCCATCACCATATTAAAATCACCTGCGATTATTGTATAATCTCCTTTCATTTTTTTGATCTTATTAAATATTTCTTCATAAAACTCTTTTTGCTTCTCATTAGGTGCGTAAATATTCATTATGACATATGTTTCTCCATCTATTTCACCTTGTATAATTACATATCTACCTTTTTTCGTCTAACTCCACACTTGTTACAATGAAATTGCATCTTTTGGAAATTATTATTGCAACTCCTCTTGATTTGGATGTACCAAATGCTTCCTCATAAATAGCTACCCAGTTCAATCTAAGCTCATTTTTTTTATCTCTTTTCCATGTGTTTCTTGTAAAAAAATTATATCGGCCTTATCTTTTTTAATATCGATTCTATCCTTTTTCTCTTTATTATTGACCCCAAACCTTTCACATTCAATGTTGATATTCTCAATCTATTCTCCATTTTTCATATTTTGAATTTTCTAATCCTACTCCCCATTGGCTCTTTAATGTGATGGTGCTCCCCTTCCCCTTCCCTTCCCCCTCCCACTCCCCTCCCCCTTCCCGCCGTCCCCTCCCCTCCCCACACAAACATTTGTCCCCCCCTCTTCCTCCAAAGCGCTTCTGCCTTGGAAACAACCAGCCATGGTCCTGGGGTGTGTGTGTGAAGGTATGCCAACTCCCGGCATAGAGACCAATACCCTCTCCCGATTTATTTTCTTTCCCATATTTTTTTTCCCTCTCTTCCCCCTCCCTTCCCTCTCTCTACCCTCTTGCTTTATATATATATAAGTCTATCTCTATGCATTTATAATCTATAAGAATATATTTTACTCAGTAGTCATCTACCCTTCTCCTACTCTATGAAGTTCTCTTTCTTCTTCTTCTGTTATATCATATTGTTTCTTCCAGTCCTCCTCAGCCTCTGTCCTTTCGTTTATCTCCCGAAGTCTTCTTCTTTGCTCCTCCTGTTGCTCCTCCCGCCAAGAATCAATTTCTTGGGATTGCTGTGATAGCTGTCTCCATAGCTTGATGTACTGTTTAGTCATTTCACAACTTGTTGCTTGCCTCAGTCTCAGCAAGTTCCATTGATCTGGAACTTTTCCAATATGCTGTGGTTTTCTTTGCAGTCATTCTGCATTAAAATTCTCATCTAATACCTAAGTAAAAATGTCTGTGTTACCTGGGCTGTGTCAACACAAACAGCAGCTTACTGTACCATGGCTTACTCAGCATCTTTTAACCTTGGCTTGCTGAGGGAAAATCAGCTTACTTCATCTTCTATTACTAGGAAAGCCATATAAGGTTGTATCAGATGTCTTGTGGCACAGCATCATTGCAAAAGAAAGAAAGCAATGCCAATGGCTGTTGAGTCATTTCTTGGCCTGGGAGCAAACTAGTTTGAAAAAGATTTTCCATGCTTCAGAATCTGTTGGGGGTGGGTGGGTGGTTTTAGGCTTCAGCTCCCAGAGGACCCAGCTGTCACAGCCAGTAGCAAAGAAAGACAGGACCTACAGTTCAAAACCACCTGGCGAGCCAAAGTATGTCCCTGTGCAATTTGAGTGTATGGGTCCTTAATTTTGGAGAGTGCTGATGTGTTATGTCTAGCAAATAGACGAGTCCTATCTGAGGTCCTTGAGAACATACTGGTTACAAATATTGGCCATGTTACATTCAGTGTGCCATGCCTTTGAATGGATCAGTTGTAACAATAGGATAGGATGCCAGCAAGACTCTGGATTGTAACAAATGAGGAATGGGCTACTTAGAGTGGTTTTACATCTCCTGTGCTACGGATAATAATGTCCACACAAAGTGTTTGAATCTGTGTCTTGAACACTTGTGGAGCCTACCATCATTACAATTTTTGGTTCTTTATAGTGGGGAGTCAGATCAAGAAGAACATGGTATGAGTACCTAACTGTATGTTCTGTTTCTTTGTCTAACTCAGATATGTTAAAAGTTAAGATGCCTTCTTTTACTCGGGGAACAGGAAGTCTCCAAGAATTGTGACTTAATGCATTTTGTCCTAAATTGAATCTTTGAGGATTTGCTTTTTTTTTTTTATATGTCTACATACATGCTTATGTAATTGTTTTAATTTTAATATAAATAATATGCTTTCTGCTCTCTCAGACTGGTTTGTCCTAGTTTTCTTTTAGCTTTTCACTTGCATGGTTTTTGTTTGTTTGTTTTAACAATAATGCAGCCCCCCTCCCATTCTTCCTTTCTTGGACATGGAAATAAAACAAAGAAGGAAAAGAAATGAGGAAGTACTACCTCTGAAACCAGAAATGTACAAATCTGTGAGATTGCTGGATACTTTTGGAATGGTGTTTTTCTCTACTGTGTCAGAAGGATGACAGTCTCCAGTCAGTTGCAAATAGGTAGTTTGTTGCTCATGCCCACATCTCCTTTCCAAAGTGGTGTGGGAGGAGTAGATTTGGGGTGGGTGAGGTAAAAGAAAAATGCTCTGCTTTTTATCTTCTGTCCACTGCAGTTGCTCCCTGCTAGTTCCTCTCAGAGCATCCAGACTTACATGTACAAGGTAAACATAGATAACAATCTGTGTTTACCTGTGGACACAGGCATTTGAGGAGGAAGAGTACCTTACCACAAATCCCCCTCCCCTCTGCTAGGATCCTTTGGAACGGAGAAGAGTTCACAAGCCTGATGTTGCATGTGGCTAAGTATTACCTCCAGTTGAGTCCTAAGTATCTGCCTTAAAATGTTTGCTTTCAGAATGTGTTCATGGAAAGTAACCATTTTAATGTGTTTAATGTGTTTCATCTTTTAAGTTAATGGGGGATAAAGTTTTTTTAAAAAGGCATAACAATAACAACATCGCCTTGAACACAGATTTACGACATTTTTCTGATTGACTGCAGAATGCTTCTAATGGGATGATTTCTATGCACATAATATACATTCTGGCTGAAATATATAAAAAGGTGTGTGTATATATATATATATATATTTTATATATATATATATATATATATGGTAGCTCTTATATAAATTTCTTTTGTTGTATATATATTTTGTGAACTAGCAGTCTGTTGGTAACAGTGGTGCAATTTTCACACCTTTTTCATCTTTACATTGCTGAAATGCGTCATCCTTCTTGGAATTGCTTGCTGTGTAGGATATTGATCAGGTTTGAAGCAGCTCTTGAGATTCTTAGGATTCCTGATACAGTGCCAGACTGTAGTCTGTATTCACTCCAGTATATATGTGAGATGCACCTGGAATTGATCATATGTTCTTGTCTTCTGTGGCTAAGATGGGCATTCAAATTATCATTTAGTTTTGAATTTCACTGGGTGATATTTGGCTCAATCAATATCTTCCTTCATGGAGTATGCCATCTTAAGCCCTTCAGACAAATGGTGGGATATAATTAAATGAATATGAAAATAAACTATATTGGATGTATATCTTGTCTCTTTCCCCTAAATAAGACTTAATAAATCCCATTACTCAATAAAATAGAATAAAAATGTGATTAAGATGCAAAACAGATCCACATATTTACAAACAATTAACTGGAAAATAAATAATATTCATTCAGTAAACAACACCATTAAAGACTTTTATTGGTTGTATGAGAAGAATGTTTATCACTGTTCACTTCCTTGCTATTGTCACCCTTCCAATTCCCCTTCATCATTGGAAGAAGACACTTTATGAGCTTCTCCCAGGTGCTGAGGCCTCTCATGTTTCCTGAGGAGCGGATGGACTTCCATTTCCAGGGCACATGTGCTGTGAAAATAATGCTGAAAGGTCCTACTTCGTGTTGTTGGTATTCATTCATTACTCCATCCTACCTGTATATCACTTGAAAAGCTGGTGCAGTGCAAATTACTCAAAAATGTGTTTAAATCTGGGTTTTGTTCTTGTTGGGTGTCTTCAAGTTGTTTTCAATTAATGACAACCCTAACGAAAACCTATCATGAGATTTTCTTGGCAAGATTTGCTCAAAGGGGTTTCTCTTTGCCCTCCTTTGAGTATGAGAAAATATGACTTGCCCAAGGTCACCCAGTGGGTTTCCATGGCTGAGTGAGAATTTGAACTCTGGTCTCCAGAATCATAGTCCAATGCTCAGACTACTACACCACTGCAAATTACTATATCATGGTTACTTTCTTGGCATTTTTGGCATTTTTGTGAAGTTATTGCTAAAATTTATTTTCCCTGTTTAATAGTTACACTGTAATAAGCCAGAAACAAATTAGGCAGGTGTTAATCTGGGAACTGCTCTTTGTAAATTGTTCTTTGTTGTGTGTGTGTGTGTGTATGTATTCATAATTAGATTAAAATGAAAACACATCTAATCTAACATGCTTCATTCACAGTTCATTAATTGAATGAGAGGAGAAGGGATCTTCCCTTACACATGCTTTATTTCATAGGTCGAAGGCCAGAGCATATCTTGACAAATAATAATGGATGGCAATTATTTTGTAATCACTTTTTAAAATTTCTTTCTCTTTTGTCTAAGGCATCTGGCATATTTAAACTGTCAACTTCTTCATTCACAACTGGTCACTCCCTCCAGTCTCTTATTCCCTCTGACACCTTTGACCCAGAGTGACCAGCAAAACACAGATGCTCTGAATTCCTTTTTATCAAAAGCATTCTTCAGATAGTTGAGAGAAAGAGAATTATAACCTATGAACTGACATTACCATTATGCAGAGTAGGACACCACCTCAGGCAGCTGATTTTGAATTGCATGAAAAGGTGGAAAATTGTTAGTTGTTGAACTTATTCTTACTGAATATCTTTCAGCCTGGAAAGAGTAAGAAGACTTGTGGGAGTTCCTGTATCAGATGCAGGGTAATTTTATCAGGCTTTGTGGAATAGCTGGGGGGATTTGTTGCTCCTTACTCAGGCAGAAAAAAAGGGTATTTGGCTGACTCTGAATGTAAGTTTTCTTTTTAAGTCCCCTTCTTCTGAGGTATCAGAAATAGTCACAACATATTTCAGTAACCAGTGGGAGTGGGCTGATGTTGAAATCCTAAGAATTTTGTTTACGCTTGACTTTCAACAGATGACTTGGGAAACTGTGTGTGAAATGTTGCCATACTTGAGATTTGGATAATAATTTTTATATGTATTAGATGAAAATGAAAGATTTCTTTTCTTCTTACTGTCTTTTTTACCTATCACCAGTTGTTTCTAATAAAACGTGAATGGGTGACTCATTACGATGGTCTTCCCCAGAGACTCATGGAATCTGAAGGACCACTGAGCACACTGGGGAATCTTTGGGATGATAGGCCTGGTGATTCAGTTGAGGTCTTGGTCTTGCTAGAAAATAGTGAGATGGAAAGGACCATTAATGTAGTTGATCTAAAGTGCCCACTCTGTTGCTGTGTAAATTCCTTTGGCTTATAGAAGATCTATGGGTGATAAAACAGGTGGCTTAGGTCACCAAGCAGATATGATCAAGATTTAGTAGGGACTGCTTTGTGCTTATTATGTAGCACCAAGGTTGAGGGAGGAGAGTCTTATTTAGCCTCTTCTGTCTCATTATGAACTTGTTGCCAAGTGCCCACTATTGTGAATGATGTTAGGTTCAGGCTGAAAGAGACTAGAGTGCAACTATTGATAAAATAGCAGGGCTCATCACAGAGAATATCATTCATATTTGCTTGGAACTTGATACTAATGTAGTAGCAATATCTGGGGGAAGTCTCTAGTGCTCCTTCTTGTCAGGTTTTTTGAGATCAGGTTCATTTTCTACTCAGCTTCATTCAGTTAACAAGATGCTTGAATCAGTCTGTCCCACCACATGAAAGGTTGACATAGCCTACCTCAGGTATAACTGACAACACGGCTGATAATATCGAAAAGAGGTGAACTAACTGGTTGGATCTAGGGGATAGAAAATGCCTCATTATGTTGATAGATAGATAGATAGTTCCTCTTCTCTTGAACAGAACATATAAGTATGTGAGGACTACCATCCTGATATCAGCATCCCCTTTCTGAGCAATGGGGTCAGACATAGCTGGGCAATTTAATATGTTCTTGGAAGAGACTGATCATTTGGTCTCACCTCAGACTGATTTCAGGCTGGTGTATGTTATTGAAATAGCCTTGTTTGCCTGGGTTTGTGTAAAGAGCAGGGGAAATGCCACCCTCTTGATCCTCCTGGATCTTTCACCAGCTTTTAGCACCATTGATCATGGTATCTTACTGGACCAACTCTGTGGGACAGAGTATCAGGCACTGTGTTGTGATGGTTCCTCTCTTGTCTACAGGTGGGTTCTAGAGAGGGGCATTGTACTTTACAGCCCCGTGGCTGTTTATCTGTGGAGTGCCAAAGAGTTCCATATGAAGCTAATGAATGGGGTTGTTACTAGTTTGGAGATTAGACTATGCAGTATCCTACACGTGAGGCTTGATGCTCAGAAGCTGGATTGCAGATACACCCTACAAGGTGTGTGGGGGGGGGGAGAAATTGTCATGGCTGCCAGTATACTTCCAGTTTGAATTCAAGATCCAGGTTGATACTTAATGTCAACATTTGAAGAGTTCCTTTCCCTACCCAGTCATTGAAATGTGGTAAAGGGGCTCTCCTCTGTGTTCCTTCAGTAGGAGTGATAGGCTATGTGGAGATGCAGGAGAAAAGCCTTCTTACTTTTGGCAACTAGTTGTAGAAAGCCCTCTGTTTGAAGGCCCAGTTGTCATCAGTGCTGGCTTCATTCCAGCACCATTAAAACATTGCTTTTTATCAAAGTCATTGGGCATCTAGGGATCTTGACCAAATTTATACAGGTACAAGGTTTTAAACTTTTCAAAATTGTTTAAATTGTTTCTATGCTTTTAGACTATTAAATTGTTTAATTACTCTTTAACTATTTTAAAATGTTTCAAGCTGATCTTGTATGCACACTGTACTGAGATCTTTTGATATAGACTGAGATAGAAATATTTTGTTTTAAAAAGCGTTAGGAGTGATAGAAATCTTTTCCCAGCTTTTATTCCGTACATTGTACATTTATAAAAAGGAAGATACGCATCTTGGAATGGCTTGAGTGTAATAAATCTAACCTAATTGCAATAAGGTGAATCTGAAAAATAAAATACACAAGAAGAAGGCAAGGCAAGAAATAGACAGGACACTAATCAAATACTAGATACAAAAACAGATTTAGTTAATGAATTAGTATAATCCAAGAACTTGAAACTATTTGTTGCCTGAAGATACTAGCATGCATTGAGAGTATCGCTTTTAAAATGAATCACAACAGTAGTTTAAATAATATATAAAAGATAAAACAGTGATTTGATTGTATGTAACCTAAAAAGCAGTACTTGAGTACCTTAGAATAAATACTGTGCAATATAGAAAACTTGCCCCTCTTTCAGCTACCCTATCAGGTATACCTGATGACCCTCAGGTGTACCTGATAGCTGGTAAATGAGTTACTTGTTCATGTCCCAAAGTTATGGCTAGACTAAAAGCAGAACATGGTTTGGAGGTCAAGGTCCAAGAGACACTAGAAAATATTAAACAGATACTGTATCATGATATAATATGGGGCTTTAATCATAGCCCTTTGTTATGAGTGAGTTGAATGAATTCTGCTCTCTTGTGATAACTAAAAATCAGATGATGGTCAGTTCCATGGTTTATACTAAGAAAATGACTCAATATATTGACCTGAAATTTGGTGATATAGGAGAGGTTGTTTTGCTCAATGTCCATGCTAGTTTTGAGATAAAGGCTAAGAAATTTCTGAGGTTTAAGCTTTGACAAATGACCTTTAGCACTTTTACAGTCATGGTCTGCCTTTTTTTTTTTTAGTCAGGTTTGAAAGATGATTTTTCCATTTGTAAAGCATTTTTGGGGAAACTGTTGTGTTAGATTAGAAAGGAGGTCTAGTGTGTGCTTTATCATAGTAGCAGTATAAGATGCTTGTACCTCTTTTTTATAGATGCATTTTTGACCATTTTTGGCTATGGCATCTGTTTTACACATGTTCAGTTATGTAGGAGAAGGCAGGAGAGAGAGGATGCAGAATGGCATTGAGTGTGGAGAGAAAAAAATGTGTAAAGTAGGCTCAATCTGTGTCAGAAACAACAGAATCCAGAGGAAATCTGAAACTTCCTATCTATTTTTATTCACTCATTTTGATCCTACTATTTGTAAAAGAAACTCTATTTCTGTTCTACAGAAAGCCAGTTAACACACTTTTTTTCAGACAGAACTTGAATTAGTATATGTTGAACTCCTCCCCAACTCAACTATTTTGCAAAAGTCAGTATAAGTCTTGATCTTTCTAGAGTATATATTTATCAATTTTAACACAAACAATCTGATTCAAAACAGAACTGATATGAAACTAAAATCAAAACACAAAATAAAATAAATAAAATAAAAATTGAATGAAAATAAAATACTATTTTACCATTATAAATCCACTAATATTACTAGTAAGCATTAGATATTGCAGATTAGATATTGCTCTCAGAGTACACAGTGCAGAAATGGTTTTCAATCTTTAAAAAAGGAAACAACCTTCAATTGGTTTTATCCTTCAAAACCCATGTTAGCTTGGCAGTTTAGGCTTAACTGATCAACCTTAACAATCCATTTTTCTGTCGTCAGTGCTTCAGTTCATTTCCAGGTTCCAGGTTCCTAGAACCCTGCTCAGCCATTAAAACCTTGGGCAGTCTCAGCCTTAAGAGGAAGGCAGTACAGACTCATTTGAATAAATTTTGCCAAGAAAATATTATGGAAGGCTCATCATAAGTCTGCTAAAAGGCACATGACAGCAATGATAATAACAAAAAATATATAGGATCTTGGCCAGTATTTGTTATAAATTCTCCAGATTAGCCAAAATGCTTTACTCCAATACATGTGTGTGTGTGTGTGAGAGAGAGAGAGAGGGGGAGGAGGGAGAGAAAGGGTGGGTGGGAGGGAGAGAGATGTTTTGCTAAGACAAAATCTAAGATTGATTTGCATTAACAGCTTCTTACTTACAATAGGTTCAGTCAAAGTATAGTTGTGAGCTGAACAAACAACATGGCATGGTGATGTCTGTAATAGCATTTCCAGCTATTTAGCTACCTTGATGCTGGTGGTTAACTGCCTTAGTAACAACTGTTCTTATGAGGGCTTTGTTTTGTTTTGTTTTTGTTTTTTGAATTGCAGGGTAGTGGGTGGAATCTAGTAAAGCAAAAGAGAGCTGGGAGTAGGAAACTCAGGGGTGCCCAGAAAAAAAAATAAGAGAGAAAGAGGGAGAGAGAGATTGAGAGAGAGAAGAGTAAGTGTCTTTGCCTGAGGCCATATAGGGTGAGTTAGATTATTATATGAATTGCAGTATTGAAGTCTTTTTTAGGGCCATCCCGTGGAATTTTGGTACATTTGTTAACTATGTGGGGGTAATGCAAATAGAACTGTGAATTATAATTAGGGCTGAATGCATGGAGATCAGTGCCGTAGCCTGGAAGCATAGAACCGGACCTGATCTATTTGTCTGTAATAATCAGTGATGACAAATCGCTTTTATGATGAGAATGAATCATTTATATACTCTTAAAGGGACACATTTTATTGTGGTTTTTTGAAACATCCAGTAGTGAAACTAATACTTTTTTTTTTTTTGCTTTTGTTTGAATAGCTGGGCTCGTTTAGAGTTACATGATTAATATGCATCAAAAGTCTGGTCTTGCTGACACTAAACCACAAGAGAGGCATGCCGTTGTTAAGAATTACTTCTCAGTTTTGTCCTTTTGTGCTCTTGGTTAAGTATTGCCTTGACCAATTTGACTGCACTGGCCTTTTTGGCCCAGCCTCCATAAAAGGAAACCAGATTGAGCTGCCCAAGGATGTTCAACAACTTATTCCTCAAATTTGCTGACTGTTTTTAGTCTCTGGGTTACTGATACTGCCTGCTTTTATTTTTTCTTATACCCTGGCTCCAGAGTTCCCTGATTACCACTTCTACTCCCCATAGAAACTATAATTATATAGTAATGGAGGTGTGTATTCCTGTTGGTGTTACACTAGTAGTGCCATGATGCTCATCAAAATGGAAATGACCTGTCGGTGTTTTTAGCTAAAAGCTTACATTGTAAAAATAAGGCAAATGCATGGAGTGCATTGAAATATTCCTGTGGACACTACCAAGGTCAGAAAGCCAGATTGAGCATTGTCTTTCTGCTGACAGAAGTGCTATTGTCAAAGAAACTGGATTGGAGTGATTCCCCTTCCTTCTTCTATCTCCCATGTGTCTTCAAAAGCTGATATAGAATACTGGGTGTTGCTCCAGAGCAGATTTTCTTTTTATATATATATATAATTTTATTAAAGTTCCAACATATAAAATAAACATACATAATTGTACATTTCATTGAACTATTTCAACTGTTCTTCCACTCCTCTCTAGATTTCAATTTCTTCTATATATTCAACATGCTAATATTTATCTGTACTGCACATATATATGATAATATTTCATGATAGTTCCTGCAATACATAAGTACTGTATTTTTTTATCATAGTATTACTGATTACATCCATTTGGTATATCAACTGTATTTATACTTGAACATTGTGACTTGATAGTACCCAACAATTAGCCAATAAAATTTCCCATTCTTTTTTACTTTCATCATCTGATTATCCCTTTAATCTCTGAGAGACTATGTCTGCATTTCGATTTTCAATCAGAGTTGCCCACCATTGATCAGTTTTCCATAGTCTTGCAAATTCTATTCTAGCTGTCGTGACCATATACAATATTATTCTCCAATATTTCTTTTGTACAGTACCATCAAACATATGTGTCATATTCAACAAATACATTTCTGGTGTTTTATCAAGCTCCAGAGCAGATTTTCGAGCATCATATGACAGGAAAGATGGGGAGATGTCCCTTTGTGTGCTGATGGTTTTAGGTCAGAGAATGACAATCATACTGCAGCCACTGTTCTTCATGAAACAAAATGTGGAGAATTTTTAGCCATTTCCTTTATCCAGTAGGACACATAGGCAGCAAGATATCTTGATATTAACTTAATATCATAATGCAGAGTTTGGTGTACTCAAGGCCTTTTCCTTCCACACAAGAGCTCCCAAATGGTATACAGTGTCTTCTCTTTTCTTCAGAGATCATAGAAAAAGATTGAGGACCACTAAACTCTTATCAAGTTTATATCTTATTTTTGCTCTCTCTTTCCTCTTTATGAGAATTGAGACTTTAAAAAACAATGCCACTGTTCCTGACTTCAGTTCCTGTGGTTGCTAATACAGAGTGAATGGAAATGACTCATTAATATGTCCAAGGATGTAATGTTTTAGGAAAAAAACAATAATACCATATAGGCTCTGGAGATACCCTGTGGTGCCTGCAAATACAGCCTGTAAAAAAAATCATTGGGAAAACCGTTGTTTTGTTGAGAAAGGAGGCATGAACAATGCCCAAATAACCCTGCATATGTTCTATTAGTGTATGAATGGCTCAGTCACATGTTGAGTTATTCATGTCTGGTGGAGAGGAGTACTGATATTTCTCTTGGATAATTTTATGTGATTTAAATTTGTTTTAAACTTATAATGGGCTAAAACTGTGTGTTTTTATATCTTTGTTTCTTTTCTTTTTTTTATGCCAGAATTTGCAAGAGTCTTGCTGGGAAAAGGCAGGGCACTTCTTTGATCTTCCAGATTTCTTATCATGGAAAGCAACAGGTGCCACTGCAAGGTATGTAAAATATTACTGCATACTTTGTTTTTCACCATCTCCTTTCTTGTGTTAGTTCTTGCCTTAATTCATTTGGACTGCACACAATGTATGTACATCTGTATATGATTTAGGCTACTTGAGAACATCTTGAACCTATCTTCTGTTGCTGTGGTGCATTCCTGAGCAAAATGGTTCTTGTAAGCACTTTTAATTCTTAGTACGCTGCTATAACCATTGGCTGCTTGGTCTCACAATCCATTTCTGGAGCGTGAACCAATTCAGTGCAACTTTTGTTCATAGAAAAATGGCTAGAGCTTTATATTTTCAAAAGAAACAAAAGCAACTTCCCTTTCCAGCTTAGTTACAGAATTCCTCAGGACCCAAATAGCTCCTGTAGGTGTGTCCAAGGGCTTAAGAATACCCAATGGAGTTTTTAATTGTCCGTTTCTGTTGCATAGGAGACAACCTGATTTTGAAACACTCAATTTTTAAAGAGGTTTCCAGTAAGGAGCGATGGGGCTATTGTTTGAGAAACTGAATTCCAGACTTCATTTCGACAGAAACAGTTGTGTGGTTCTTTGGATCTGAGCCAGGATCTTGTGACAGTACAGCAAGGCTCCCAACATTTGACTGTGTTCTTCAGTTTTTCTTTTTTGAAAACAAAACTTTGAATATTTTTTCGTTCCTAAGAGTCCACTCAATCACCATGACCTTTATTGGGCCAAGGAGCTTCACATGCAGCTTCTGCTTAATTTCAAGCAGCAGTGACTCCTAAAGGTGAATTAGCATGATTGCTCTAATAGTGTACTCTTGACCTCAAATCCTGGTATTTAGAATGATAAATGTCAGATGGCTATTGCTGCTCAACTTAGAAATTCTTGACTTAGACTAAATCTCCATAGTAAAGGTTCTG
The DNA here is from genome assembly GCA_948474755.1 of Ctenosaura bakeri. Taxonomy (NCBI): domain Eukaryota; kingdom Metazoa; phylum Chordata; class Lepidosauria; order Squamata; family Iguanidae; genus Ctenosaura; species Ctenosaura bakeri. The sequence goes on from CAOLHI010001744.1 coordinate 228,706, forward strand.
TTTTGTTCTCCCTTTCTTATCTAGGTTCCATATTTCTAACCTAGTTCTGTTTAAAAGCCAAGCACACACTGGTGTTGGAAACAGACAAAGCATTTAGAAACTGAATAAAAATAAAATGGACAGTCTGCGAAAATGACGATGTCTTTGTTCTAAAGGCGATCCATGGTGGAAATTCATAAATAGATTTAGCCTTAGGTATATAAATACTTGAGGAGTGGGGAGAAAAGTAACAAATCTTCCTTGAAGACTTCTTTGTCCATACTGTTGAGTGGTAGTTGCTTCATTTTGTTTCACATCTTTTGCTGCTAATACCGGACGGTTTGCACATGGACAATTCAAGTCCTAAACACATTTACTTAGAAGTAGGTTTTATTGATTTCTTTAATTGATTCAGCATGTTGATAGTTGTTATGTTGGTTTACACTGATTCTTCCGCTTTGCTTAATGTATTGCAAACATCTTTCTAGTCTGCTGGACTTTCAACCAGTATTTATATCATTAGCGAAATAAGCATACATATTTGGAACTGTGTTTTCCTATGTTGATTCTCACTTCCAGCAGGTAGTGGTTTTCTGCCTTTTTCATATTGCACATTCTACAAGTACAAGAAATAAAGCCAAGTGCAAGGAGTGCTTCAGTTGGGAATTTATTGTAAGGAAAGGATTATCATGAACACTGGCTATTATTATTACCTAGCCATTATTAAAACTGAGTCATAAATTAAATATTATGAAATCTGGGAAGCAATCTAAAGGGTAACTTGAGATGAGCATGTTGAAGAATCTGACTTTAATCTTGGTGGAGTGAAAGAGCTAATAGTAGTGATAGGTTTTAAGTTTCACGTTCGTCCAGAAAACATTTTTCCCATGGTCAAAACTGGCAGTATTTCTCTGTGCAAAGAGGGGTTCAGCTTTGAAATGTGCCTCTGCCCTTCCCCCCTGCCCACCCCAGCTCTTTGAACAGCCTCTACCTTCCATGGTCTGGAACATCCAGACCTGGACACTAGCTGTATATATACTGGAATTCAATCCAGTGTTCCCCCAGTAGGTTATTTGTTCTGAGAAAGAAAGATACAAGCCAGTGAACTTTGGTTTCTTAAGCCATTAATCACTTGCATGTAGCCCTTATAACACTGAGGGAGAAGAAAAGTTGTAAACTGAAAGCAATACAAAGACTAATATGGGAGAAGGGACCTGCTGAAACAGCAGGCTTGGGTTGCTTTGTAGAGTAGATGGGGCTGAACAACTTGCGTCTTCCTTTGCAGAAACAGTGTCATTTTAGTGTTGCAAACTGAGTGACTAATCTTTTAAATCTCCTAAGAAGCAAACCATCAGATTAAATTGCAATAACTTAGACACTTTACACAGCTCTCCAATTTTTAATATGGGGTGGGGACAGAGGGGAAATTAGGTGTTGTTTTGTAGTGGAAAAGAAAATGGATTAAAACTTAATATTTAGAAGGTGCACTAGCAGGCTTCTTGAATAACATCCTTAAAACTCCACTTGAACTTGATGCAAAAGTAGGAAGACAGAAGATAAGGTTGAAGCCATCCTTAAGATGTGGTTGTTGCCCAGAGTGTGGTAATTCAACAGTTACCTTCGGCCTTCTCTTATTTGATCATAGTATGTAACCACTGGGACTCCTTGCTCCAGGAGTATGATTTAAATCGTGAAGAGAATGTGTGATCAGGATCTGTTATATCAAACTCCCGTAATGGAGTCTTTATGTACTCCTAATGGATCAGTTCTCTCCTGCTCCCACAATCTCTTGGGTAAGAAGAGTAACAAAACAACAACAACAACAACAACAACAACAACAGTACATATGTGGCCTAAATACTCTATAAAGTACCAGATCCCATCTGATCACAGAAACTAAGCAGGGTCAGGTCTGATTGATGCTTGGATGGGAGTTCACCAATGAATAACGGGTTCTGTAGGCTGTATTTCAGAGGAAGGAACTGGCAGATCCACCTCTGAGTTTTTCCAGCAGAAAAAGAAAGAATGTCCTCTGGATGGGTTGCTCCTCCCATTCATTTCAATGGGGAGGAAAAAGATGTTTTCAGTGTCTCCACAAGAGGGAGCAATCCTCAGGTCAGTCTTATTCCTGCCTCCTACTCTGATAGGACACACTTTTTGTCACTCCTCTTCCATCTCTCCATTTCCTTCTCATTTCTCATTATCCTTTCCCTCTTTTCTCTGTCTTAATTTGAATCTTACTTTATTCTACCAAAAAAGAGCCTTTTCACCTTCTGTTCTTTTTTCTTTCTTTCCATATTTAAGTCATTCCATGGATTACTGGCAATCTAGCAATGAACTGGTCTTTTGGGGATTACTTGGAGAGTTAAGTAATGACGTTTGTCTTCTGGGAACAAGGGTGAAGAATTTGGTTCTAATGAGTGAAAGACTTTGTTGTGACTTTTTCCTGGATTAAATATGACTTTTATGGGATTTTTACTAGTATATTTCCATATACTTGTGGTCTTGCTCACCTCGGCACTATATTTTAATTCTCAGAATTTGATCCAGCAATTACATTGTTGTTATTGAAACATGTTTTGTTCAAGCTTTGTCCATAGGATTTGAGGAGAGAGACCACATTCCTTTCAAAACAATGTTTGAAGGTGAATCTCTAGAACTTGGCTTGAGTTGACCATAGCAAATTACCTCCAGTGGGCATTATCCAGTCCTTATACGCAAGAAACAGGAAACATAACTATATACTTTTATTGGTATTATCTCCAGTACTACCCTACCACCCTAAGGGGTGGGTGTCTCCTGTATGTAGTTACTGGGCCTTGAAGCTGAGTCAGAGGAAGGAGTCAGTCATAGTAATGTATTCTGAATCCAACCACTGACAGACTGTAGAAGTATAAACATGAGATCCCTTTCCATTCTTTCCCCAATTAAGATGACTCTGCATGTGTGTATGCATGCACATGCCCCTGTTATGCCAGTTGGGTGCTTTCATATCCTAGCTTGAAGGAAGACGTTAGAAACTGTGGCATCTCTGTTTGGATGTCATGAGACTTTGTAGTTTAGAAATCTATGCTTTTGAAGCTCAAGATATGAGGAACGGTGGGATAGAATCCCTTTGCATATGGCATTCCACTGTAGTCTGACAAACTATGATTTATTAGCTCAAGATGTCTAAACAGATGTTTGGTTTTCTGGCAGGGGGGGTACCCATAGTTTTTAAAGAAGGAGAAAGAAATACATAGCCCTTCAGATGTTAATTGCTTGATTTCTGGCATCCCTCACTACTGATTATGCTGTTTAGGGCTGATGGGAGTTGCAGACCAACATCATGAGGACTGTATGCTCCCTGTGGGGTAAAGGACTGGAAAGTTTTAAATTAACATCGAGATTCATCCCATACTTTAGACAGTGAGAATAGTGGTCCATTTAACTCAATATAGCCTATGCCAGGGATGAATAACAGTGATTGTCCAGATGTTTTTGGATTGTAACTACCATAATCTCTTACTGTTGGATGTATTTCTATAGCTGATGGGAACTACAGGCCAAAATTCCCTGAATGGCCACAGTTGCCCACTCCTGGTCTGCACTTCAGTGTCCCTCTGGGATTCTGGACAAGAGGCTTTTTATTACCATGTCTGAAGATACCAGAAACTGAAACTCTGACCCTTTCAAGCGAAGTGTGCATTCTGCTATCAAAGGTTCTTCTATCTGACCTAATGTGTAGACCAGACTACTATGGCATTCTAACTCTTAAAGTATCATTCCAATTGGTGTTTGTTGCAATTTTCAAATAAACTTAACTGGACTTATTGGGTAGAAAGGGTGGTAAAGAGTTGTTGTGATGATCTCCAGCAGTCTGGAAACATAACAGCCAGCACTAAGATGCAGATTTTCCAAAAGTCTATAAACTTCAATGGTTGATTGACCATTATGGTACCTGGCATTTCTTACACATAAACTTGTTTTCTTCCAGTGCTGCTTTGAACCAGTTAACAGAGATACAAGTAGCAGAATCTAACATATTTTGGAGTTATTTCCATATAATTTACAAAACCCCATTTGTATTCTGAAACTCTTTTAGTCCTTGGTTAACCAAAACTTGGAGGCAGAATGAAGTAGGGAGCTGTTTTTCTCAAATGTGTTAGTAATCCTCTTTAAAGTTCAGCATTTGTATTCAGCAAGTGCATGACTCACCACCCCTCTCCACCCACTAACTATAAACTTCAATAAATTTTACTTTATATGGTGCTCTGCTTAAAGCTATTAGTAGTAATAATACACCATTTTAAGTGGATAACTGATTCAGCTAGGGATAAATGTATTAAAAGTACAGAACCTTCATCATGCTTCTGAAATCAGGCCGAGAAGTTTTATTGCAAATAGACAGAGCTGGTTCTCAACGTCCTAGATGGGATGGGATGGATACCCACATCCAAGTTCATTAGTTGCAGTCAAATTTATTTACTGCAGTAATAATTAGAGGTTAACTGGCTTTAAAGAGTGTGAAACTGAACAGCCCATGATGTGCAAGTTTTAGAAATGATGTGTTCACTTAAAACATTTATAAAACTAATTAACTGTCTTTCTGGAAAAAATGTCCAAGTCAATATAATTGTAGGGATAAAAGCAAAACTAAAATAGGACAGGCAGAATTGGCAACAAATAAACAGTTGAGGGATTTTGGCCACGATTTGGTGAATGTCAACTATAATCTGCAGTGCTCAGGATGAATTAGACTAAGGGAGAATTAGTTGAATACTTAGAATTCCTAAATAAGCTTAGCCTGAAGTATAGTAATGAGATGGCTTTAAAGACCTTCCTGGGAAGTTCTTCCATAATAGTGGTGCTACCACTGGAAGTGTCCTGCTAGATCTCACTTAAAAGACAACATATCTAATGCAGCATTTCCTTGGACTATGTCAATAATTAGGTTGGTTCTTTTAGGGCGACTATTTTTTTCCAGCTCTTTTGGGCCTATGCTGTATAATCAGGAGTTTGAATTGAGCCTGTCAACACTGACATCCCAGACAAATATACAAGAATGTGTTCAATGTATTTCTCCCTTCTACACATCTCAGGACAATGTAGGAAACAGAATTTTGCTATAGCTGAAGCTTCCTGAAAAGAAGAAATCTCTTGAGTGCACTGGGTTGCATGGAAGGTGACTTTAACCTGCGCTGAATTCAAATTACAATCCTTGATTCAAGTTACAGGAAAGAAGATTCCACGTGAACTACCTGATAGTAGGAGCTTTCAGCCATGGAATAGACCACCTCAAAGTGTGGTGGATTGTCCTTCTTTGAACAGAGATTTTATGGCCATCTTCATCTTTAAAGAGAAGTTTGACAGCCATCTTCTGCAATTGCTTTAGTTGTAGATTCCTATATCATGGGGGTTGGACTATATGACCTTTGCGTTCCCCTCCAACTCTATGATTCTGTGAAAATTCTGTTTGTTAAAAAAGTGTCACAACTTATTTACTTGTCAGAGCTACAGCTGGCATGTACAGAACACAGAACATTCTAGAGCCTCCTGGTTGGCAATTTGCTACTTCATTAGATGTGGTAGCCTCATGAAGTCCACTTCTAAATTATAGTCAGCTATCCACATTCACTAGAGTTAGGGGTGCAGAGTCCCTGCAAAAGCAGAAAAATTGCAAATACCAAAATGTGTGTGTCTGTGGAAAGTGGGATGAGGATGATGGGGAGAGCAGGCACTCAAGGACCAAACCGGGTTATGGAAAGGAGAGAGAAAGGGGTGGGTTGGCATTTTGGTGCCACACTTCTTCTTTCTCACCCATCTCCTTCCTTAGGTGTGCATGAAAGTGGGCAGTAGGAGAGGATTTGTGTTGCTGAGAAATTGGACTGTGAGCTGTCCTTAGCTGGCCAGGTAGTGGCTGGCAGAGGTAGAGGAGGACCAGAGGCAGGTTTTTAAAGGGCTGTACAGACTGATCAGAGCTGCCGAGAGGGAATGTTCTCCTAGAAAAGAAGTGCCAGGTGGGAGAAGGGTTGGAGAAACTTGCAAATAATCGCAGTAGCTGAACCATCAGCACTTGCATTTTGTTAGGAATCTGTTCTTCTTTGTTAATGAGACTGTAAAAGCATCTAAGGGAGATAATCAGGGTGATCTTTGCCTTGACTTGACTAAAATGAAAAATAGAATTTTTGTGCACATTCAGTGTCACACTTCAAGATAAGGTGAGTTTCTCCTAACAGTTTTGTACAGACATTAAATGCCAATAGGAACAAGATTCCACAGAAGTTTCCTCCTGGTGGAACAGCAGTTATCCAGTATCTCTGTCTGTAGCCATGCCACTGGAGCCATTATTCAGTCTGGGGTAGGGCAGGGAGAGGAAAGAATCGCCTTCCTCATGAAACATCTGAGAATTCCAAGCGCAGCACCATGACTCTCTCCTAAAAAGCAGGGTCATCAGAACAGTTCTTGTTCAAATACCAGTTGATCCAGATGTAGAGAAGTGGTTTATCCCAAGACTTACTGAAGTTGATTTTCTATCCTATACTCCAAATAATAACAATTATTCCTATTTTCACTATTTTATTCAGTTATATCCCAAGTTAGAGTGCCAACATGGTATACTGGTTTGAGTGTTGTACTGCAGCTCTGGAGACCAGGTTTCAAATCACACTGTGGGCATGGAAATTCACGGAGTGACCTTAGGCAAGTGACACTGTCTCAACCTCAGAAGGAGGCAAAGACAAATCCCCTCTGAACAAATCTTGCCAAGAAAACTACATGATAGGGTTGCTGTAAGTCAGAAGCAGCTTGAAGGCAGGCAGCAACAAACAACGTCCTACCTTTCTCCCAATAATGGGACTTAAGGTTGCTTACCACATACTTAAAACAAAGCAAATTAAAGATATCAGAAAAATAAAATAAAAGTTAGATACAGAAGTTATTTAAAAGTCAAATAATACTTAAAGTTAAACCATTTAAATTCATCAAAAGGCTATATGTAAACCACAAAACAACACAACACACCATTAAATTCCTGTCTTTGTTAGTTTCTAGAAGTCTGATAGCCTAAAAATGTTTTGACTTGCCAGCAAAAGGAGACCAAGGAAGGAGCTATCCTAGCCTCCCTTGGGAAGGAGTTCAAAAGTCTGGAAGCAGCCACCAGAATGGCCTTCTTCCTTGTCCCCACAAAAAGAACTGGAGAAGATGGTGGGACAGAGAGATGAGGCTCTCCAAGAGATCTTAGAGATCTCATAAAGGGAGATACAGTTCTTCAGATAGGCTGGCAGCAAGCTACATAGTGCTTTGTAGGTCATCATCAGCATTTTGAACTGGGCCCAGAAACAGACTGACAGCCAGTAAAGCTGTTGCAGTGAGGGAGTTGTGTGGTCCCTACAGCCAGCCCCAGGTAATAATCTGGCCGCAGCTCAAACTGATCCCAAAGTGGGGAGTTTGTGAAGTTTGGAAGACAAGAAACCTAATCTTTTACTCTTTTCAAACCTTTAAGTTTCAGTCTCTCAATTTCACATTGCCAAATTCCTTTCAGTTGTTTTTGTGTACACAGATGAGCTGAACATTTTTGTACCATTGCCAAAGAATCACCTTGGCAGACACAGGATCCTACGCTATTGTACATGCTCCTCTACCACATTTTTGAGCATCAGAATCTTTCCTTCCGAATTGCCTTCTGCATTTTTGGCTAGTTAGCCTCTTTTGCTGTTGTAGCTAGTTGTACAGTAGGGTGAAACACCATTTCAGTTTTTGAACTGATATGAAACAGCTGTGCTGAGCGCTGGTTTAAGATCTACTTGATGCAGTATCATTTCTGTGTATGTTTTTATGTGTGTGTGTGTGTGTTAAACAGGTGCTTCAGCTCTTGCTTTTGCCTTTTCAATTGTATGATGCTGTTTTGCTTTTAGGAAAGTAAAAAAAAAAAAAGAACTACTTTGGTATTGAAGAAGTGAAGTGATGGGGAGGGAGGCAGCAGTTGTAGTGGGTGCATGGCTGGCTGGCTGGCTTGCTGCCACAGAGACATTGAACTCTGAGCCAACCATGAAGTCATGCTGAACTTAAGGAGTCTCACTAATCCAAAGCACTGTGTCTTAATTTGACAAAGTAAAGACTTCTTGATAAGCAGACCTGTTAAAAATGTTGTTAAATGATGTAGGGAGGGGGGGTGCTGCTTGTAAGCTTAGATTGAGAGTGAGAAATGTGGTGATAGGAAAGGAGAATCTTCTTCTTCTTTTAAAAATAATTCTTCTGTGCCTCCCCCAAGCTTCAGAAGGTTTTGGCACTCTGCTCTTCCCTGCAGTTCTTGGGCTGTGCAATGGCTTGATATGAAATTTGAGAAATGTATGTACTCTTCTATTTCAGGAAAGTGATCTCACAGATTGAATGTGTGTGTTGTTGGCTGTGAGACTGAGATCTTGCCCAGTGTGGCTTGGCTTGGCCTTTAAAAAAAAATAATGGGTATGAATTGCCAAAATACTTTTTACCAGAATTCAGGCATTCCCTCACCCCCACCCTTAAAGAATCTGATTTCTTAATCTTCATTATATCTCATCCTTAGGCATAATATTCTTAGTTGAGAGAGAAATCTGTCTTGATCCCTCTTTTGTTTTTAACCCTTTCCAACAATGCTGACTACCCCACTGAACTGCTAATGCATACCATATTGGGAAGGTCATTTGAGCAAAACAGTGAGGCCGTTTCCACACGATATTGTTATAGTGCTATTATTCCACTTTCAACATCCTATGGAATCCTGGGGTTTGCAGTTTAGGCTTTTGAGGCCCCTCCCTAAACTGCAAACCCCAGGATTCCATAGGATGTTGAAGGTGGAATAATAGCAGTATAACAATAAGGTGTGGAAATGGCCTGAGAGATGTTTTTTTCTGTAATTTGTTTCCAAACCACAATTGTAAGCATTACACATGTGAGAATCTCTAAGCCAAGGTGTCCTTTTACCTGCAAAGTGTTTCCAGATATGCAAAGTGGTTATTTTCATGGATACTCTTGCCTCAGAGAAATTATTTTTAGTGCTTACTCACATAAGTTTGTGGGAAACACTAACAGATTCTTATTACATGGTTCTCAACACTTTGCTAATATTTTCTGAAGTAGATTATAATAAAAACAATAGCCGTAAGTACTGTGTTGTTCCTAAGCATCACAATGTTCAGACATTACTGTTAGCTTCGTCTTAGGAATGTTCAAAATATTTTCATTCTGATGTTGTCGAATTTTTCTTCCATTATCATTTTGAAGAAGAATCAAGTTACCCATTGGTAGCGGTCTCTCTGTATGTATATGAACGATGTTTATCTTTGTTTTACTTTGTCTGCAGAATGGCCTTTTAACAGGTGATAGATGAGAATCCTAAGAGTTTCTATGTCAAAGGGAGTTCATTCTTTGTGCATACCAATCATATTAATTTTGTCTTGCTTTGTCTGATATTTTTATCTGTAGAACATCCTATATCAAGAATCTATTTGAAAAACAATTCTTTCAAGAATATCTTTTAAAAATACTGACTTTTGTGTGTATGAGCATATGCTGTTTTCATTATTGAATTGTGGTGACCACCAGCCACCTTAAAACTACATAAGTAAGGCACAGGTATTGATTTCATATATGTATCTGAATATGGCTTCTACTTTTATTAGAATACTGTACCCTTTTAACTGTCAGTTGTAAATTGATGTTTCCTAATATGTAGTGCTGGTCTTGCTAAATATGTAATATATGGAAGAGTCAATGGATTTTTTTCTGTCCTTTACTAATACACTTTTCCATTAAGCTATTCCTCGTACGAAAGGTTGCAACTCATATTTCAGCTAACAGAGTTTATATACATTCATGGAGTCAAAATGGTTCCACAAGGTTTTTTTTAAAATCATATTAGGCATGCAATTAGATTTTAATTGAAAGACCCTTAGGCCTAAATGCAGTATGTAACAGTAGGGGGAATAGAGAAGAGCTAGAAAATTAAAAATGTTGATTATTATGGTCAGAATGTAAAGCCTCCTGCTATATGTTGATGTTAAGGTTCATCATAACAGCATGCTTACAGGTTTCATTTCAAATGGAATAATGACATGAGAACAATATTGGTTCTGTAGTTGAGAAGATATGTGTCTATTTCAGTTTGATCTACCTAAAAAATTCTCTTACACCTTATTGCTGCCTGTTTATTATGGTCTGCATGACCCAGAGCCCAGCAGGCCACATCACCTGATTTTCAGCTTATCTAGAGAGGGCCTCAGGACATTGTCATGGCTGCCATTTTGAGTGGCAGGAAATGACAACAATGCTCCCTCAACTTTTGTGAGGGTTGAGGGTGCAGAACCCTTGTGAAAGTTTAAAAAGTACAAATAACTCTCCCCTGCCTGAGTGAGCGCCTCTCCTTGCATTACTTTTTAGGGCTCCCCTTTCCGTTTGAGCGTGCCTCCCCCATCCTCCCCCTCCCATTCTCTTGCCTGTTCCCCAGGCTCATGTACCTTCCATGCACAAGTACAAAAGGCAAGTGAATGGGATAGGGCAACCCCATGTGCAGAGCAGGCACATGCATGCCTCCTTCATCCTCACCCTACCATTCTGTTGCCTTTTGCCTGGGCACGCTGCTTTCCTTCCATGCACCCAGGCAACAGGCAAGGGAATGGGAGGGGGAGAATGGGAGAAAGGCTCACATGCCTTCCTGCTCCGTATGCAGGGCTCCCACCTCCCATTTGCTTGCCTTTTATCCAGGAATAGAGAAGGAAGCCACAGCATGCCTCAGCGAAAGGCAAGGGAATAGGAAGGGGAAAATGGGGAGAGGCAAGTGGGCATGTCACAAATAATCAGATTTGTGAAGATGAAACTCATGAATGTGAAGGGACAACTGTGCATCTCTTCTAGTGGCACCTTGGTCTTTTTTTTCCCTAAAGGGAAATTTTCAGGTCCTCGAGAGTAAGAATGTGGGGGTCCCCAAAACTGTACTAAACCCACAGGACTGTAAAACTTCCACACCTAATTTACACAGAAGTCAGGCCCAGGAAATTAAGTATCCATAGAATTTAGCCTAAATTTGTTCTGTACTCTATATTGAAAACCAATTAAAAAGGAAGGTGGGATAAATCTTTCAATGTCACATGTGCTTCTACATGTTGCAGAATCTTGAGCTTGATTTGTAGCTGGAAATACTCCTGCTCCACTTTATGATAAACAGCATTCTCTCCATTGCAGAGCTGTTTCTGGCCTTTTTGAATGCCACGGTGGGAAAACATTGGCAACTGCTCTTTGGTGCTTACCCTCAAAGGATTGCCGAGAGAGCAGAAGGGGGCCCTCGACTTATCCACAGGTCATATCAAAATCCATAATTTGGCCCCAAAACCTCCCTTCAACATGAGGTCAACTTATACACAAGTATATATGGTAAATGAATTTCGTTGTTAGACTAGAGTACCATCTCCAAAATATCTTATTATATACGTATATGCAAACACAAGTATTCCAAAGCATGGAAAAAAATAGAAGCCCCAAACATTTCTGATCCCAATCATTTTGTATAAAACAACATGAGAGGATACAGCCATTGAGACTTCATGGTCTATTCTTCTATTGGTATCTTCATCCATGCATTCCCTTCTGTAGGGCCAGGCTAGAATTGCTCTGCTACAGCATATTAAGCAAAAAAGTGACTGAAGAGTCCAGTGGTGGATTGTATGTGTTATAAAGAGTAAATAGACATGCAGGGCACTGTCAAGCAAATAAGTGATCCATCTCAGGTAAAAAAATAACTGCTGTTCTGCCTTGGATCTGTTAATTTCAGAGAAGTCTAATGCTTTTCTACAGTGGTTGTTAAAATTCTTTATGGCCATGTGGATATGAGCATGAAGTCACAGCAAAACTCTGAACCATTTACTCTTACATGTTATTTTACCCCCTTCTCAATGTGTTGGTTACTCTGATCCAAGAGCTCCTATCTTTTTATTTCTTTTAAAAATCGCCTGAGCTTGGTGAATTGCATTTGTAAAATAGGCCACTTTTAGAAGTTGATTGCTTTGTGCTGCTACTAAGTGTGAGGAACCTTTCCTACCTCAAAATGAACAAGTTTGTAGGTTGTATTATTTCTATTACTTGTCATCTTACTGAAAGGTTTGTGTTTAGTTTGTCTTTGACTCCACTATTTTTGTTCAACAGGTACCCAAGTATTTTTGTCCAGTACTTCTCTCTCTCTCTCTCTCTCTCTCTCTCTCTGGAGCTCAACAACATAAGCTTCCCAGTAGTCATCATGAGCAATTTGAAATACGTGATCCTGAATGAATAAGCACATACACACACACGCACACACAGAGAGAGAGAGAGACATATAATCTGAACTAATTCCATTTCCTGTATTTGGCTTTGTCCACTTCCAGATGCTTTACTCAATGTGTTTGTCAGCACTGGGTAATAACACTACTATAATCACTCCAACTTCCAACCTCAGTCACTCAAGTGTGGTTGAGATGAGATTGAAAAAAATGGTAGCAAATAACACAGTGTTATGTTATACATATCTACTGGAATTACATTAAGTTACCAGAGCTGACTCCCAGACTGGTGGTCATGGGATTTAAGCTGTAGTGTTACCACATCTGTTCGGCTACATAATTGCATTGATGTTAAGTGTTGCATGTTCCACAATATCCCCACACATCCATTCCCATGTATATGTGTATGTATATGTATATATATGAGTAGAGAGGGAGAGAGGAATGAATATAGGTTGCTGTGTGCTTTTACTCCCTTTTGAGCTGCCATAGGAAAATAGAGGACAGGTCCTTTGTTGTTGTGTGCCTTCAAATCATTTCTGACTTATGGTGACCCTAAGGCAAACTTATTAAGGTCACTCAGTGCGTTTCCATGGCTGAGCAAGGATTCGGACCTCGTTCTCCAGAAACCCAGTCCAATGATCAAACCACTACAGTACACCAGTTTGATGACTGTGTGTGTGTGTGTGTATACATACGCATACACACACACACATACATAGGGAGAGAGAAATAGAGGAATGAAAGTTATTCCTTTCGTCAGATTGTTAACACAGATTTGGAGAATGAATAATCTGACTCTGTTGCTTGGCGTTATTCTGTCACTATCCTTATCTGAAACTTTTCACAGTAAAAGTAAAATTCTGCAAAGTGTGGCAAATTATTTGTTTTTTAATAGGAATTGTGCTCTGGAATGGTCAGAGCAGAATAAAACTTTTTTAGTACTGGGAGTCACTGGAAAGTAGTTTATGAATATTGTTATCTGTTGTGTTGAAAGCAACTACTCCTGGCAAAACTGCAAGGCATCATCTTCAGTCTCTTTGACATGTCAGGTATTAAAGCAAATTAAAAGCTCCTCATTATATATGATAAAAAGCAGGTAGAGCAATTTAATATCATTAAATACATCTGAAGCTTTCCTCCCATCCCCAGCTCTACTTTTGGAAAATTATTGCTTAAGGAAACTGTTACAGGCCGACCTTTTGAGTACGCTAACTGACTAAAAGAGCTGTAATAGATTGAATTCTCACACCATCTGTCTTGTTACTTCTCAGAGCTGTACCTGAAAATTTACACAGTTGGATCAAATGCATTTTTTTAAAAAAAAAAGTCTGTGAAATGCAAGTCTGATGTTTTATTTTCATAAAGTCTGAATTCTGGGAGAAAAAAGGGAGAGAGAACTGTTTATCCTCATTCCAGACATGAACTTTGGAAAGGTGGCAGAAAAAATAAACAAAACTTTTTTTTTTTAGTAGTCTACATTCCTTTAAACTTTCTGAGATCAGGCATGTGCCTCAGTTTTTCAAATTATTTGTCCTACAATTCAGCCACTTTGATTCCTACTTAGAAGTAAGTTATCCTGCCATTCATTCTTCAGGAAAGCTGTTCAGAATTTTTATGATTCTAGAGCTATGAATATATTATGTGTTTTGAGAGTTTTCATTTCTTCATTAAATTTTATTTGGTTTAATATTTTTGTATAGTAGTGGAGTATTTTCCTGCTATGTATTATGTGTAACAATAGGTAACACCTATTTTGTCAATCTAGTTTTTTGTTTTGATTTTTAAAAGAAATTTGTGGTAGCAGCGTTGCCTTTGATGTGCCCATTGATGAGCTATGCTAGTGCATCAGTGCTAACATGCCCTATGTCCTCTTGGTGGAAATGCCATTTGTGTTGTAAGTGTATGTATGTCTCTTGGATAATTTGTACTTGGATGGGAGACTGCCAATGAATACCAGGTTCTGTAGCCTACATTTCAAAGGGAGGAAATGGAAAAACCACCTCTGAGTATTCCTTGCCCAAGAAAACCCTGTGAAATTCATGGGGTCGCCATAAGACAACAGGTGACTTGAAGCTTCCCCCACCCCTTCTGTTTTGCATGGGAACAGGAATGGGGGAGCTGTGGAAGGGAAAAGGAAGGCTCGCATGAAGCTTCCCCCACCCCCTTCCCTTCCATTTTGCATGGGAACTGGAAGATGGGAGCCCCGGAAGAAAATGGGAGGGGGAGCGGGGGTTATTTGTGGATTTTCCATTTTCACAAGGGTTCAGCACCCCAAGCCCTTGTGAAAGTGGAGGGGCCACTGTACTTAACTCAGGGCATAATTGAGCTGTAGAATTTGCTTCTATAAGGGAAGGTGATGGCCAGCAAAATAGATTGCTGTAATAGGGGATTACACAGATCCATTGCTAGTATCATTTTGTTATGGTATCATGAGATAACTATTTTGCATAGAAAGAAAAGGATACAGCAGCATCACTAGCTGTTCTGCAGGTATATTTTCTTATACAGTTTTATGCATGAGACTCTTTAGTTCCGAGTTGGTTATGCTCCTATCAAAGAATGTACCATGAGTTTACATAGCCTTTAAAAAGACAATGTACATCCCATTATTTGAATATTTTCTTGTTGGAGCATAGGTGTCAGAATTATGAAACCTATATGGGATGCACATGATTGATGTGCCCTTCAGGAGCAGATACTTTCTATTAGCATTCACTATGGCTGTCAAAAGACATTTCTCTCATTAGTCGAACAGTAGTGTGGTTTTATTCTTGTATGTGTAGTTTGACACTTGACCTCATAGATAAATGCACAAATGAAGAAAAAGAAAAAGAAGATGGATTTTGACAGCCTTCAACTGACAAGAGCCATCTTCACTATGAATAATTCATTTCCACCTCCTACATAAGACATCTGTGAAAGATGGTAGCCAGCATTGTTTATAGTGATGTGTTTTTGTTCTATTCACTTGAATCTTCGGGTGAAACCACAGAGTCTTATAGAACAGCAAGATTGCTCTTGAAGTACCATTACTAAATTCTATTTACCCATGTCCATTGTCTACATTCCTGGGTTGTATAAAAAAAAAATTGAATGTTTCAGAAGCTAACTGTGCAAAGTTGTCCATATCACTGTCCCCCATAGTGTTTCCTAGAAGCTTCTATTCCCTATTGCATAGTCACTAATGGTCTTTAATTTATGCAAGAAAAAATGCATGAATGCTCATGTGATTTTTTTTAGTGGTAGCTAGCTATCACTTCTTTACTGAAGTGTAAGGATATATCAGAAAAATCCTGTGATCAGTTTGCCATATGGTTGCCAGAAGTAAGAAATGACTTGAAAGCATACAACAACAACAACAACAACAACAACAACAACAACAGCAACAAAGATATATAATTGAATACTAAATTTAGGATTGTCCTTGCCATTGTATTTCCAATTTCTATGTACCGTTAAGAAAGATGGAACATGATGAAGACTGATAGGAAGAAAATCAACTGATTTGAAATGGTTTTGTAGAAGAGTTCTACAGATACCCTGGACCACCCAAATGACAAATAGGTATTAGAGCATATCAAACCTAACTCTCCCTAGAAGCCAAGATGTACTTTGGGTGTCCCATGAAAAGAAATGACTCACTAGAAAAGACAGTAATGCTTGGCAAGGTGGAAGGCAGTAGGACAAGAGGGACACTGCAGCACAGGTTGATCGACTCAATCAAGGAAACCATGGCCTTGAATCTGCAAGACCAAAACAGGGCTGTTGATGACAGGGCGACTTAGAGGTCTCTCATTCATAGGGTTGCCATAAGTCAAAGTAGACTTGACAGCAGCTAACAACAAAGCCATCACTTTCCTGTTGGTCATTTCATTATAAAGTCAGGACAAAGTCAACTCTTCACAACAAATCAAAACATATTGTGAGCTATATTTTCAATGTTATGTATGTCATCATCCTTCATTGAGTATTTTGTACTATATGTACTATATGTCTTGCCTACAGACTGGGGTTTGCTGAGGGACTCTCCTCAATGTCCCACGAGTGTGGTCAATTCATTGTGCTGGGACATGGGAGAAGGCCTTCCCAGCCATGGCACTGGGTTGTGGAATGCCCTCCTCTTGGATGCTCAATTGAGTCGGGCACTCATTTCATTTAGACATCAAATGAAAACCTGACTGTTCACCAAGGCCTTTGGGCCTCATTAATTCATGTCAAATACTGAGATACATGGTCGTAAAAACCTTTCTTTTGCATCTCTTTTAATTCATTATTATGTTTAATATAATTTTTGCATATTTAAATTATTTTTATATTTTTAAACTGTTTAACCTGTTGTTTTAATGATATTTGTAACCCACCCTGAGACCTTTTTGATGCAGAACAGGATAGAAATATTTTAATGAAATAATTAAATATTTGTTCTGCTGTAAGATTTTCCATGATTTTTTTAAAAATCCTCTTGAATGCATGCAAATAATATTATCAGAACTTGTTCTCCATTCATTTTGGACTTGTGATTCTACAGTCTGGGTCATTACTCCTCCGTAGATTTCACTCACAAAATAGTTTTAATAAGGTATTGAAATGAGATACCTCTTTCAATTTATCTTTTCTTTATAAGAGCAGTATTTAAAGTCCAGCTAGTTAAAACACCCTGGTGGAATTGCCTTGAGTGGCACATTTAATTATCAAGTGTACATTACTGTGTTTCTTCTTCAACATCTCATATATGAAAATAATGACATTCTTCTGTGTGAGGGGGTGCAGGTGTGGGTGACAAAGGGAGCTTGGTACAGAACTTCATAGCTAGCTAGCCTGGCTTCACAATGAGTAATGGGCTGACCTAAAATATATACAGAGCGGACTTACAGATGTATTTAAGTAGATGACCCAAGATGACAAAAATCAATAGAAGTGATCCACAAATTACACGTGGTCCTCCCTCCATATTCACGGATTTGACCATTGAGAATTTGGTTATTTGAGAGGCACATGCTTGCTCCTCGTCTTGCATTCCTCACCCCAGGCTTGCCAGGCTTGTTTAAAATGGACATTTTTTCTTCTTGGGTGAGGAAACCTCTCCTCCCACTGCTGGAAGCATATCCTGTCATGTGACTGCACTTTCTGTGTAATAGCTGCTGATTGGTCAGGTGCTCTCTTTGCTCCTATCCTTCGCTTTTCAAGATGGCCACCAGACGTAACCGGAAGGGAGAAACTGTGCTCTTTTCACTTTGAAGGGAAAGTATTGGTAAACACTTTACTGTGTCTTTTTTCTCCCCCAGTGGGCCAGAGGCAAAGGAATAGGAGCGAGGAGCTCTGTAGGGTAGGAGTTATTCACAATTTTTCTACTTTCATTAGGGTTCTGTGCCCCTAACCCTCACAAATGTGGAGGGGCTACTGTAGTAGGTTATTGTATGCATATGTAAGTGTCAAATAGGAAATGTTAAAAAATGTGCATCTGTGACATTTAAGTTACTGTTTTGTTTACTTTTTGTGCCTTTTTTTTTTTTTTTTTGCTTTTGCTTTTGCAACTGAGGAACATCGAAGTATAGTGGCATTTGTCTAGCTCAAATTCAGTTAATGCTTGACTATTCCAAGTGAGTCCATGCTAAAGAGTTCTTACATAATGAAAGTGAATGTCTCTGAGAATTAGTGGGAATCTTTTCTCTCAGTGGTGAGCAAGAGCAGCTTCATTCAGAACTGGAAAGATTTTGATTCAGAGCTTAGGATAGAAGGGACCAAAACAAATTTGTAGGCAGTAGCAGAACTTAGCCCAAAGTTCCACTACTGCCTACAAACTTATTTTAGGTCCTTCTATGCATTTTTTGAGGATCTCACCTTTTTCCCCATGAACAGCTCAAAAAATAATTGTCGTAAGTATAAGATGAGTTTTCACATATAGCTTGCAGACTGCTTTATGGCAGGACACAGTTTAGGAGATGTAAAGTTTGCATCCACTGAAGCAGTGTTTTGAACTTTCATAAATCTATACTATCTGGAATTCAGATTATGATTGTATAGATAAATTTGGATCTCCCTATTTCAGTATAATACTTCATGTACAGTTTTGATCAGGTGGTCTGGCTTCTCTAAATCATGCTCTTGATTATAGTATTGGCTTAATGATGTTAATTGAAGGTCACTTCCAAATTTGAGTGAGAGACTGCTAGAGAATCCTCAAAGATCAAAGGGTTCAGTTTATCTTGTTACATTGACTTTGAAAGCAATCTGGTTGTGTATACGATCCATTTCTGAAGCTGTGTCCATTGTTAAATATAACTCTTGCCAGGGGTGGCTGAAACCAAAGAAGATTAATTGCACATGTGGGTGTAGAAAATTGCAAGAGCATTCTCCTCCCCCTGACAGTAAAATCCTGGACTTCAGGAACCAGCCGTCTGGTTGAAATATTAATATAGTAATGAAAAACAGTATGAGTACAGTATTGGTTAAAAAGTCTTTATTTTTATGGAACAAATAAAAATGAATAAATATTAAAATGCATAAAAATACAAATGAAAGTCTATAATAATCTTTATTTTTATGGAATGTAATGAATTCCATTACACAAAAAAATGAAAGCTAGTTAGATATTTTGACAAATGAATATTTTATGTCTTGTTTTAGAAGTAATGTATTACAGGTAATGTTACTTGGAAGGTATTTCAGCTCTGGCTACTATGGAAGTATTTGACAAATTTTAATGTTTTTGGGATTGTGAAAAAGGGCTTCACAAAGCAGGAGACTGGAAGCTTCTGTTTTAGATAAACCAAGCCTTAAACTATGGTTAATCTCTAATTTTGGTTGGTGGAAACTGACTATTGTTTGAAGTTAGCTTGTTTCCACTTATCATGGTTTAAAATTAACTGAAGTTTATTAGTTTCAGATGACAAACAAGCTGTATCTAATAAATGATTCTTCTCAGGGCCAGAAGTGTCCAAGACTGCTTTTTACCTAGGCTTGTTTTAGCATTGAAGTACTGCTAAATGTGCCTAGAATGCTGTCCAGAAAACATGCAGTTACTTTTTGTCTAGGTTTTACAGACTTTCTGGTTTTAACTTCAGTCATTAACACTGAGGACCTAACTGTTGCTGTTTTCCTAGCACTTTATGCTGGATGAATATTCTCTAGGCACTGGGCACATAGTTGTTGTTGTTTTAACAAAATGGGGCACAAGTCACCATTTTAATGTTTTCATCTTGTGATGCCACTGCTCTCCTAGTTTAAGTTGTGGTTGAACCTGGGTTCTAGCATTTAGCCAAATGAGGTTGCTGCTGGCAGCACAGACTGTTACAGGATTCAGTGACAGAGGATGAAGAAATCTGCACCTCTTTAATTTTGTCGCTTTGAAAACAAAGACTTCCTGATTTCAGGATTTCTAAATCACAAGATAGCCTCACCTTAGCTATTTTTCTTTGCAGCTAGTAAGCAGTAAATAATATGTTTAACCTCCTCACTCTGTTAATTTGCTGTTCTGGTAGTTGAGTACATTGTAAATTGAATGAACAAAAGAGTAGTGGGATTGCTGCTGAGACAAAATGGGATATGGAATAATTTGTAATGTTGATTATTGTACTTAAGTTGTTGGCAGCACAAAGTGTAATGTAAGTTTTCCTTTCAAACTTACAGACAAAAAGTTTCAAGACAAAACATGACTGGATCCCAGCATAATTTTCACCTAAGTTAATATGTCATAGGACGGTTAAGAGGAACCATGGTTGTGCTGTCTAGTCTGTCTGCCAAAATGGTGGCTACACAGCTTGATCTATTTCTTAAGATGGAGGTTTTTTACAGCCCTGTCACCAGTACAGTGCTTATTAGAACATAAAATTAAAACTGACACGTAACACTTAAAAGCTCATTTTGTAAACTAGCTGTGTTAGTCTGTTCCAGCAAAAACAACATGATACAGGCCAATAAATGTTGTTATACTATGAACTTCCATGGACTGAAGCCCACTTCATCAAATACATAGGCTAAAAGCCTGTATGGCTTTTCTACAAGCATCTTTCCACTCACCACCCCAACTTCCTGTTTAACCACTGAAGCCTCTTCTCACAAGCATTTAACGGCTGGCGAAAAATGGGGAGGGGGAGGATTTGTTACCAAGTATGGCCTCAGAGCATATAAATGAACTCTTCCATGTTTTGATTATACCTACCTATCAGGAGTCTTGTTACCTTGGTCAGTAAGGTGGACACCATGGATCATATTCACAGAGAGCTCTCTAAAGGGGATTTTATTGAATGTATTGAAATTAAGATGTACACAAATAGTTGTATTGGGGAATAGAATAAATGGCAAACAAGATATGCAAACCACAAATAAATGCCTAATCAGGCACAATTGCTTAAGACTGATAAATGCTAACTTGAAATGAGCAAAACTTGTAAGTCTGTGAGAGTTTGGATTTCACATTGTGAAGCCGTAGCAGTTGCTAAGAGGAAGGAGAGGTAAGAGAAAGAGATTCAAAAGTAAGGACAGTATAATGCTTTCCCAAGTCCTCACAAATACACCAGAAGAAGAGGAAGCAGTTTTGGGGAGCTGCAATTTGCAGAGAAAGTACTTCCTGATAGATTTTACAGGTAATGAAGCTTACCTTTCCTTTGGTCCTGTTGGATAGCTCTTGCGTGAAACTTGGGGTCACTGCTGATTGGCACAGTGCAAAGGCAAGGAGGACAACCTAATCATGGTCCTCTATTTGAAACAAAGACTTTGAGCAAACAAGATTCTCTAGCCAAAATCCTAGAACCTAGGGGTTTGGCAGGGTGCTTTCAGCCAAAAGGAGCAAAGGTGAGTCAAGTGTGTTTCAGCAGAACTGAAAAGTGGCAGCACTAAGCAAGCATTTTTCAGCAGTAGGCCTCCAGAAATAGGAGGCAGCCACCTCAAACTCTTGATTCAAGTTCATACCACTGCAGAACAAGTCACATTTTGTTCTGCATTTTGTGCAGGAAAATTAGGCATGACGTCAGGAAGTTCTCTAAACACAGGAACTTCTTCAAAGAAAGAGATGTCTGTCTTCCTCAAAGATATTACCTGGTACTTTGTTTAAAAACAAACAAACGATAGTGTTTTAGATCAGCATGCACCTAAGAAAGCTATTACAAAATCATTTAGTTAACCACATTTTCCCCAAAAGTGACATTTCCTGTCAAAGGCATTTTTTCTATATCAACTGCAGGGCTACATTCTGGGGGAGATAGAACCTTGTATGGGTAGTGGTAATGATGATATTCAGTTGTGTCCCAATAGTTCAATCAGTAATCTTGACACATCTCGTTTTGGCATTTGTAGAGTTCAGTATAGGTGCTAGCTATAGATTTGGACGGGTGAGGCTCTCCAGCTACCGGTAACTCTTTTTCTCTGAGTCCAGAGAATCAAAGAGGTTCATTCCATTTTATAAGATACATATACACATCTTGGCAAGGGTGTTGTAACAGAGTGAAGCAACTGGCTATGTCTCTGTAGCCAGAAGCAGACTGAGGACATTATCTGCTAAAAGCAAAAACAAACAAAAGCAAAAACACATTAGGCAGTAGGCGTTCCGTCTTCCATGGATTCCTGTTTGCTTGATTTCTATTTCTTGCTTTGGCCCCCTGAGCCTTTATCCTCTATTAACTTAACATCTCCTGTGTGTATTTCTGTGTAGAGCTCTGACCTCTCCCCAAAATAAAGTAATTGCTGGAAGCTTTATCACACCCATTTGTAAACCTGTGTTTGCCTGATGGCTCTTTGAATCCGGGCCTCTTGGATGTGATGTTGGTAGTGACCAGCTTGGGAGAAACTTCTTCATCCCGCTTTTCATTTCTTCTCCAGTCAGCTTCCTGGATAACTACCCTGCAAAGCAAGACATTGCTCCATCTAGCAAAACTGACCTCTGCTCATGCATAGACTCTATTACAGCAATGCAGAATCCTTCTGCTTGTCATGAACATTCATGCTGCAGGAAAAAGCTGTTTATTTTCACATACTTCCACGTGATGACCTGTGGCTCTCTCAAGGTTTCCACAGCACCAACGCCCAGTTCTATTTAAGACAACAGCTAGCTAGAGGGTTTAAATGTGCTGAATGTTCTGTCTGGGACAACTCTGGGTGGGACCATTGGCACTTCTATAGGTCTATGCTGAAACTGCCCCTGGATTCTTTTGTTGTGTAGCCATCCTGTATGTTGAAAGCTCTTTCTTGTGCCAAAGGTTCCTTTTGTTATACACACACGCAGTATTTTATCTACACCGCTAGGGACTTAGAAACTTCCTTTTACTCATTAAAATGCATTTTAACACTTGTCTCCTTTCTTGAAGAGCTGGTTCACTTGTCATTGTGCTTTTGAGGTAACTCCCAATCCCTGCTGAGTCTTGGAACCATGACCCGTGTTTTTAGCCTTTTGTCCAATATTTCTGCTTTCAGTCTTCTAGTTGGACCTAAAATCATGAACTCTAGTCTACCTCAAAAAGGTTAGACATTGCACTCTAAAGCAATTTCAGACAACTCTTCCAAATATCTTTCAAACTATGATGCCAGCATAGTTTTCCTAGGTTTTTTTTTTCTTTTTTTAATAATGCCCTGGTAAATTAATGCATGTTGGAAACATAAAATCCAGCATGTTCTTCTGCATGAATGCTTGTAAATGTAAATGTAAATATAAATGTTGTGGTTGAATTCAGATTTAGCTTTACTTGCAGCAGGCCCATTCAAATGAATGGGATAAACTTTTGCTAAGGTTGGCTCAAACCCTGTATTTGTTCATGAAGTTTTGCTTACACTTATTACGGTTCTTTCTGAGCCCTTTAGTGAATGCAAAATAATTTCCACTCCATTATTTTAAGTTGGAATAAGCCCACTGCTAGAGCTATGTTAATTGCAAGATTGTTTCTTAGCAGGGGTGTGAGTTTCATTGAGTTTATTTAGAAGCAATGAACATTATTCAGATTTCCCATACAATTATCTTTCTGGTTTTGCACTTCCCTGAATTTTTAAGTGTATTTTTCAACTTTGAAAATGTGTATCTTTGAGTAAAATTTAAATAAAATGCATTTTAGTAATCCTTTTTTTATCTTTTCTTTTAAAAAACAAATTAATGGGATGGTAATGGTTTTATAAATATTACTGACACAGATAGAAAAATACAGATTCAGCTGTCCCTGCTCTAAATGAAAATCAAACTTCAAGAAATCCAAATGTGGTTTTTTTGCCAACAACAACAACAACTTGCAAAATGGTCTCTTTCTTGTTTGAAATGTTTTTGAAGTTATAGTGTTAGTAAAACACATTTTTCTTCAACATATAAGTGTTTTCCCATGTCAGAAGACTAATTTATCCATAATAATTTATGAATGAAGCAAAAGGAAAGATTTGAATTATTAGGACTTCTAAAATAAGCCTGCCATAATTAAATGAGTACTAGTTGCTTATTTCAAGCCAGGGCTAAATATTTTAGTTCATTGTCCTTAGCCTCCTTGATAGCTGTCTTCCTAGTAACTCCCTGATCCACAGAGTTTAAGTGAGAAATGAAAAATCACTGAAATTTTAAGTAAGAGTAGCCAAGTTGCGTTCACTCCATCTGTTTCTTGACAAAAACATTAGTCACTGCATTAACAAGAATTCCTTGTTAAGACAGAACTTGCACAGCTATGCCTTATACTTCAAGGCCAGAAGTAACTGAGAACTGTGGTTATTTTTGGGGAGTGCTATAAAAGATTCAGTGCAGGGATGGCAACTTTGTGGCTCTCCAGAGGTTGTTGGACTACAATTCCTAGCAGCAATTCCTAGCAGCCCAAACCACTATAATGAGTTCTAGGAGTTACATTTAAACAGCGTCTAAAGGGCCACACATTCCCATCTTGGTCTAGTTGCAGATTTATTATGATACAGCGTTATCTAGAGTAAAGCAAACATGATTAGAAGCATGCCTGATGTCAAGGTTTCAGAATAAGCAATGCAAATCTAGTTACATTTCTAATGTAATACTTAAATTTCATAATAACAAGTATATCTTAAAAGTGATGAATCTCAGGCTTCCTTTAAGGTATTTTATTCTTTTGATCAACCCATATACATCTTTAGGAACGTGCTGATGCAGAAATGTAATGCATTTTTTTCTTCAACAGATCTTTGTGCACACTGGTGTGTAAGTGGACATACTCTTCAGAGAAAGGCTGGGATGATAGTTTCTGGAAACTAATTGGATTAGAAGATCTCATGGCAAATAATTACACTAAAATAGGTAAACTATATTTTAATTGTACAAAGAGAAACTTCATTGAGTTAGATAATAACCTAGTACAGACATGTTTTCACGTTATGAGAAGATGGTGTGGCAAGACTGGGGCTTGTGTGTATATTTCCTTCTCATTTCATTCCTCTTTGTGCATAAGAAGAGTGCATTGCAAGTGTCTACTAGTGCTTTCGAAGTAGGTACTGTTCCTTTTCATATTCAAATATGGAGACTTATAACTGTATGCTACTCCTTCTCCTTTGAAGTGATCTCCCACTTCCTCTGCCTAGATATAGTAAAGGAAAAAATCAACAGTTGTCTAAATTACAGTTAAGATTTACCAAAATATTTTTTGGTGGCCAGGATTTGCAGGCTTAGTTGGATGTGGGATTCATTCCTGATTTTAAGGGATGTCCTTGCCAGTAATCACTATCTTCAGTGCTGATGCCCCTTTCCCCCCATGACACTAGTGAGAGTTGGGGAAACCCAAGAGAAGAGAAACACCTGAACTGCATGTCTCTTCCAATTTTGGCCTCTGAAGGATCTGGTAGTGACGTCCAAATTTGGAAGGCTTGGGTGGTGGGGAGAATCATTGAGCTGTTGTGAGTCTCTGATTTGGGATAATATGAGAGTTGTCCCTTGTTCTACCAGACTTCTCAGATGGACATGGATGAACTTGGGGGTGGAGCCTCCATGTTATCTTTGTTCAGTAATTCTTCCACCTCTGCTATGCCATTTGGAAGAGTGAATGGAGATGGGAGACAATGGGATTGTCCAGCTTCACTGTCCTCTTGAGGAAAGAGTGAAGTGGTGAGTAAACCCTGCCAGCAATTTTGCCCAAGTTCACTTCCCCTTTTGCACAGATAAGTGGAGTGAGAGGTGAAACTGGCTCTCACACTGAAATACCAGGCAGTAAAGCTCCCACCATTGTTTTGGCCAGGGAGGTAGTGACCTTGGAATGTGGCTTTGTACCATGATAACACCTCAGTTGGGCTGAGTAGGTTGATGGCTGCCATATCCCCTTGAAGTTGGTCCCTACTCCTTATCTAATGTGAATGAGGAATTCAGTCCAGGAATAAGAGAGAGAAGACAGTGTGTACCACTAGGTTTCTTTTTATTTTTCCCCTACCCACCAATAAGAGATAGCTAGTTACCCTAAGAAGTGGGGGATATTTGAGGTCCACCTGCAGTGCCAGTGTCTCCTTAGAATTTGGGGGAATTACATCTCAAAGGAGGCCTTCAAGAGGAGGGTAATGGCAGGATATTTTCACTTGCGTATACCAGTACTAACTGTAGAGAAGACTCCAGTTAAAATTAAACAAAGTATTTTATTTGGATTGACAAACACACAAGAAGTCACGCACTCTTAAGAACCATACAAGGCTATCAGAAAGTGAGCCAAGAAATGTTGACTAGAGAGAGATTGAGTGGAAAGGGTGATAATTACCAGTCTTGAAGAAGGGGTCACAGCGGAGGGCCTCTAACAGCGTCTGAGGGTAGCACGAAGGAACAGCAGTCTAGAGTACCATGTACATGTAATATGTCCAACATATTACAAGGAGGTTGGGGTCAAAGTTAAGGTTTTTATACACATTTCCCACCCTGAAAGAGTGCTGTGACAAAGCCATAATGGCTTTCTCATGGGGTTGACAAAGGGAGTCTGGAATGGGCTGATTGCTTAACTCCAGAGTGACAGAACATTGATGGGACTTGTAACAATCTCTTGGTCAGGTAAGGTGAATAGGAAAGGTCTCTGTAGGATAAGATCAAAGGATGTTCTCTGATTGCTCACCAGTCTAGGCAGTTAGTCCTTCATTGGTTTTAGGAGTGTACAGAGCCTTGAGTGCTGAAAGGATTAGCATAAACCAACTAGTGACAGGCTTTTCTGCCTAATCTTTCTTGAACTTATGACCTGGCCATGTCTTAGGTCAGCTTGACCTGGCAACACACCTTCTGGTCAGTGTGCCCTCAATTACGTGCAGGATGGGGGGGTGTAGGGCATGGTAACATAAAAGTTACACATGCTCCAGCTCAAGAGTGAGACAAGTTAGGAGTTTTGGCTCTGGGGACCTTCATGAGAAAAATGGTAGAGTAGAGGAATGCCCCTTATATTTTTTTGTGGATTAGGACAGGGTGATTTTTTTTCCCCATAGGAAGGGTTAAATCTAGCTTGAGAAAGAGAGACTTCCACTAATATTTTGTCCATGTTTCTCCATAGAGACTAAAACATTCTACACGGGATATCTGCAGTCATATAGGATTTAGGAAAAACAGTAAAATACACACAAGAGCTGCTCATTCCATGTGTTCATTAGACACACATTTTAAAATAATCCTGGATATAAAATGTTGTCCTCTTCTTCCTCACCCTCTCTTTTGAATACTGTAGGGTAAGATGCATTTATTTCAACAGTGTGATCTCTTCAGCTAATAGTATGTACTTTTGCTGTCTTCAAACACCTTTGCACTGACGGTGAAAACAAGGCAGTTTTTTAGAACCGCCTTGAAGAATATGCATGCATTCTCAGTTCTGCTTTGTACATTCCTGGTGCTACTAAATAAATTAATAATAATAATAATATAAAAAAAAATTGTACTCATCTTGGCTTTAAATGATGTGGTTAGCCTATCTTGTGACCTGCGCCACATTTATGTCACTAGCTTGTTACACTGTCTTCATGTTGCTTTGAACTTTCATAAAGCCTGACTCTAATTGGAATGCAAGTCTTGCTAATTGCACAGTACTTACAGCAGATTTCCATTAAAAGATTATAATGCTAATTTACCAGAAATTTTTGAGGCTAGCTTTATTCAACTTTCCTTGTTCAGCTAATGGACTTTTAATGGCTGTCCTAAGTAGACATAGCATTAATGAGAACATTAGCATACTTTTTTTTTAAAAAAAGCAGTCCATTCTTTAACATTAATTACCTATTTTTAAAATAACACACTGAACAAGTTTCTAGCCCAGCTAAATGTAACAGTGCTAAGAGGAAATCATTTGCTACCAGTAGTGAAATCTGTAAAGTTTTCTGATATTCAAATAAAGATAGGAGTAGGTGATTTAGGGGTACATTTTACTACTAGAGTTAGAAACCTTTTGTGTATAGTTAGTTCTAAGGCATACACTACATACTTACAACATTGTGATTTCACTTTAACCATCCTGGCAACATCGTATGGAATCTTGGTGTTTGTAGCTTATGGAATTCACAGCCAGTGAGCTCTAATGTGTCACCGTACTATAAATCCCTCGATTCCATAGAATGCAGTCCTCACAGCTAAAATGGAATTGTAATTTTGTAGTGTGAAAAGGGCCTAAGTTATTGTGATACCACAGTGCCACATACCTCTTGCCAGTGTAGTCTGTTCTCTTTCTGCATTTGTTGTGTCCCTAGTACAGATTTTTCTTTTCACAGTACTCA
This sequence comes from Ctenosaura bakeri, assembly GCA_948474755.1. Taxonomy (NCBI): domain Eukaryota; kingdom Metazoa; phylum Chordata; class Lepidosauria; order Squamata; family Iguanidae; genus Ctenosaura; species Ctenosaura bakeri. The sequence goes on from CAOLHI010001744.1 coordinate 256,596, forward strand.
CCATAATGTGTATGTATGTATGTGCCTTCAGGTTGTCTTTCAAATTGTGGTGACCCCATTAATTTCATAGAATTTTGTTAGGCAATGAATACTTAGAGGTGGTTTTGCCAGTTCTTTCCTCTGAAATATATGTTATATAAGCAGAAGAAAAGTGGATGATTTGGGTACATCCTAGCTGTTCCTCCCAAAAAGGGCAAATCATAGCTGGCAAAAGGTATTAGTATTAGAACCTAGGAGGTGTACTTTATGACGGATTACACAGGCCTGCTGATAGCTTGCCCCCTTCATAGCCTAAACATGGTCTGTTCTTGGTTCCTTCCCTGAAGTAGGAGGGAACACTAATGGCCTATCCTCCTTCAGTACAGGTGGAGTACTGAAGGTCCGCTCCCATGTGGAGAGTGAAGTTAGGGATTGTATCTGTCAAGCTGAGCAATTATAAGGAAAAAACAGGATATTCAGTGGATGAAACCTGCTACCTTCACCTTGGGAGCCCTCAGCCTTACTGTGTATGTTCTTGTGTATGATGTTTTGTTATTGTTGATTTATCCTAAATGCAGTTCTAATAGGTACCATCAAATGCACTTTTTAGCAATTATCCCCTCATCCTGCTGCCGCCGGCCACGTTAGTATAAGCAGTAAATAAATGTTTTAACAGAAATCTGAGCCCCCTAATGGCTGAAGTGCCCCATGGAGGAGAAATTTTTTAACATAAATTATTTATGAACTGCAAGCAAAGGATTGAATACAATATTTATATAGTTCATTTCAAGGACAAGAGAACACCACTTTCCCTTTTAAACAACTAAATGTTCACTTTGCAAATGAGAGCAGGGTCCTTAATAAATTGAAAGTTTAGTGTAGGATGAGAAAATATGGACAATATGCAAAAATTGTACAACCTGGAAGTGACATTTTTTGTATATATAGACACCTGCTGTTTCCATTGCAATCTAAAAAAAAAATAGGTATTGCACAACACATTTCAAGGTCCTTTGTCTGTTTTTTTATTTTTATTTTGAGATTCCACCTTTCATTCTCTCACAGCATAGTGTCTTGTTTTTAAACAAAATTCAGGAAGATATTTTTTTATACTCTTCTGACCTGATCCCAAAAAACTGTGCTGGTGTTTCTGCCTGGAGCTCTATCACAATATAGGCTAAGCAGTGCCAATGTGTCTTGGTGTGCTGGGACATTCCACTAGAGAAATACTTAGTATTTTGAAATATACTCATTGGCATATTTTCCTTGGAGAACAGATTGTTCTGATGTAAGAATATGTTCAAATGGGTACTCTCCAGTTGCTCCACATCTTTCACAGTTAACAGTTGGTTAGGAATTCTAGTGGTGGTTCTGCTCTCCTATAACAACCACTAGAATTCTTAACCAAACCTGGACATATGGGAGGGGAGCTTCTTTGGGTGGAGCATACAGGACAGCAGGAGTGAGAAGGGAAAGGAGAAAGAAGGAAGGGAAAATGGATAGTGCAATAATTATCCTCCCTGCAGTGGGTGTAACACTCTATATAATTTAGCTTAATTTAAAGCACTAGTCATGTGAGAAAGTACTTACCTATACACAATTTCACATTGTTAGGTTTCTTAGCCAGTGTGGAAACCCTGCCAAGAACACTCTAGCTTGGAGTATAGTTGTGTTGGCATGAAAACAACAGGCAAGTTAAAAGTTAATGCCCCAGGTAAGGCCCTTTAAATGTGATGCCTGGTTATACAAAACCAAGTCTTAGTGTTGGCATCTTATTTCAAAAAAAGCTTGAGTTACTTGAAGGAATCTAGTGTGGCACCAGTAGTGTTAACAACAGTTAAAATACAGGTTGGTGATTTTAGTCCCATATGAAGAACAGAGGAAAGGAGAAAAATGCATCCAAACATAGACCATTGATCTTCTAGGCAGTGAAAGTTAGACCTAATGATTCATCTTGTGATTCAGAAGTCAAAGAAACAGGAACTTTGGTAATTTTGTCCCCCAGTTCAAAAGCTGCAGACTCTTTAATGCCCATTGATACAAAAGCCTCCAGCCTGGGCAATGGGAAGCAAAAAGAATTCTGTTCTCCACTTCAGAAGCGGCAGACTCTTGTAAGCCCATTGACACAAAAGCTTCCAGCTTTGGGATGTAAGAAGAATCCTATTCCCTACTTCCAAAGCTGCAGATGGCAAACTTGCAAAAGTGGACAGCTGACTTGACCTAGAAAACTGATTTTATTCAACTCTGTTCAGAAATTATGGTATATAGACTGGGGTATAAAGTTGGCTTCCAGACTGGAGACTTGACTTGAAAGTATCTTGCTGGGACTTGAGACTTGATTTGAGACTTGAACGTAGAGACTTGAGACAGGCCATTTCCTCACAATGTTGCTGTAACGCTATAGCAGTGGATTGTTACCAGCTCAGGAGCTATGATTCTGCATGGCGTTGTCACTATCCAGCTGCTATCCTGTCCCCAACCATCGCCAAATCGCCATATTCCATTTCCAGAACAAATCCAGTAAGAACCTCCAATAGCACTTCAATCCCGTCAGGCCTCATAGTGTGATACTGTTATAGCGCTTGATAGCGCTTCCTGTTATGGTGGACCCAGCAATGGGCAGGCTGTGGGTGTGCCCAGTTCATCCCTCCCTCAGCTACTCCCATGGCATGGTAACTTTCTGTCACCTCTCCCTGTTTATTTTAAATATCTCCTTTGAGTCAAAACTTTTTATTTTTTTAAATACATTTTTAAACAGTATAGGGTTGAAGTGCAATAGTATACTGGCATGTCATGCTCTTACAACATTGCTGTGTTAGTACAGCTTACAACCCCCCTCCCCAAAGAAATCACCACCCAATTGAGGTCGTGGGGCAGTGTGAAGGTGGAGCACGGGAGTAGCCAAAGACACTGTAATGCAGAAGGAACACTTATGGCAATACCACTACCAATCCACTTAAAAGGGAAGGGTGCGGAAAAGAGCGTCCCTAACCTGACGACATTGCATGAATGGTGATGCCACCATTATAACGGTGTAACCTGCTAATGGTCTCTAGTGTGGAAATGGCCTTGGACTAAAGACATAAATAGGCTATGCGCCTATCTTCTTGATCACAGCAAATACATTAGTGATGAAGAGCCTCAAAATTGTAGCTTTCGTTAATTGTCACAATATCTGTTTCGGTTTCTGTGTGGAAGAAGATGGTGAAGAGTACGCTCGCTAACTTGCTGTGTTTCTCCCTCCCTCCCACTCAATAATTTTCATTTTTATGCCATCATACTATTTTATTGTCACTGTTTTGTGCTTTCAAGTGGTTTTCAACTTATGGTGATCCTACAGCAAACCTATCATGAGAGTTTCTTGGAACAATTTGTTGTTCTGAGGCTGAGAGAATGTGACTCGCCCAGGGTCATCCAGTGGGTTTTCATGGCTGAGTGGAGATTCAAACCCTGGACTCCAGAGTCATAGTCCAGTGCTCAAACCCCTACATTAAGCTGGCTCTTTCTACCTATAAAATTAAAAGAAAAAATTATGCATGAAAAAATCTAAAGTCATGCAAGAAAACAAAGTATGTCATTAGTACATTCCTGACATGAAATCTAGGCATGGATTTTTCATGTTACTTTCAAGTAAGTTTGAGAAGCTTGCTTCTTACTGGATATATTTCAGTCTCGTATTCTTTGGGCATTGATGACTTTGGCCAATGCTTTAAGGTTAGTTTTCCTTCATGCAGTTTTGCCCTGTGCATAAATTACATGATGATAGAATAGTGGCATTGCAACTGTACTAAGAAGCATGCATAGTCAGTATAAGTTAGAGACAACTTTGTAGAGTTTATGTGCCATTTGTTAACATGCCAAAGGGTGGATTTCTCACATGTGCTAAAAGGACTTAGATTTGAAATCTTGAGCCAGGTGAGGGAAAACATTTGCCCATTTGTATTATCTAGAGCATGGTTGATGTTAAAATACGTTTTTGAGCCTATTTCCTCTCTCCCTTCGGGTATGATTATGATGATTTCCTTTGTAACATTGTATCATTAAGGAATCTGTATTAGGTGAAACTATGCCTGTTTACACGCTATCTCCTGGTACAATCTCAACCTGTGTATATACTATACAAGGATGTGCTACATTGGCAGGGAGGATTATGACTGTTTCCGCACTGCACTGTTATAGCGCTATTATTCCACTTTCAACATCCTATGGAATCCTGGGGTTTGCAGTTCAGAGAGGAGCAGTTAGACTTCTCAGCCAGAGAGCTCTTTGGACTCAGTAAACTACAAACCCCAGAATTCCACAGGATGTTGAAAGTGGAATAATAGCTCTATAAACAATGTAGTGCGGAAATGACCCAAGTCAAAGAGGCGTGTGAACCTAATGGATATATTTGTGTATTGCCAACAAAACATGTCTGTATAGTTGAATGAGAAGGAGAAATGTTGACAAATATTCTCTGGGGAAAAGCAACATTGTTTAACACTTTGCAGTAGAGGAAGAAAATTATTTTCTAAGAAAATTTGAATAATTCCAGATATAAATCTACTTTTAGCTATACTAACCAATTTCAGTTAGTATTAATTTCTGTTGCTAGTTCATGCTGAAGGATGAAAAGAGGCAACTGGCTAAGGGAGGATGACTAGAAGTCGTAGGAACCACATATTTATGTTTTTCAGTAATATTAATATTAGAACAGACTTCACAGTTGCATTCTAAATTCTCTATCCTGTTCATATGTAGTGAAATTGAGAAAGTCATTTTGCCAGGTATTCTTTGGAAGAGGGCTGAATTTTTTTACCAGCTAAGAATCACTCTTAATATAGCATAATTTTAATCGAGCAATGGTTTCAAAGTGTACAAGAGATGAAAATAGCAGATGCTCTTTCACGAAAATTAAGAAACCAAACAGAAGAAGGCATAAAAAACGAGTGGGCTCCAATAGATAATTACCTCCAACACAAAATATAATTAATATATAAAAAGCATTTGAGAATGAGTAGTTGGGGGAAAATACATTATATTCCAAAGGGTTTTAAGAAAATATGTATTAAAATGTTAAGGTTACTTAATAGAATATCTAGTACATAAGGATCTGAAATGAAGGTTATTAAAAGACAACTGTTGAAGTACATAAATCACTGGTAACATTTAAGTTAATACTAAGATTTTAGGTAGAAGTGACGGAGGATAAGAAAATACAGTAAACTTTCATGTATGTAGATAAAACTATGATAGAGAAATGGTTTTAAATATTTGTTTTGTATTAAATTGATATACAAAAATCAGAAATAAAAAAAAATGGCTTAGAAAACTGTCTTTAGACAAATTTCAGCTTAGCTTGTGACCTGTATGTGCTATCCTTAATGATTATGTAACTTATTTCCCAGGTATTCATAATCTCTTTCATCTTCCTCGATTTTGACCACAACTTTGGCTGCATAAAGTCTACCCTATAGACAAATATTTTAGGCTTAAGCAAGATTAGTAGGTTCCCAACACAAGAACACGATTGTGGAATAATGTGTAACATAAACTTTGGTTAGATCAGTTGCATAAAGTCAGTGAGGGTTATGTTAGGATGAATTTGCTTCTTCAAAGTTTCTTTTTAACCCAAATGCCAAATTAAGAAGCTTAACTCTTTTTTTCTATGTTCTCCCCCTCTTTGTCTTTGAAATGTAGCCAGTTACATACAGTTCCACATAAAATACAACTGGTTCTGCATGACAGGTTAAAAGAAACTCTTGAATGAGTGAATGTGTCATAGCTGAGTCAGCTGGATCTCTTTCCTGGCTTTTTCTTTTGTTATTTGTAAAGGCTAGTGAGTACTAAAATGTCTCATTCTATTAAATATTAGTATGACTTTGGACCCTGCAATTTACTTACTCAGGTTGACTAAAGATGTATTGTTGTCCACCTCATGTGTTACGTCTGGTAAATACCAGTCACCACGGCAACTGCCTGGAAAGGTGGCAGGTCACTGGTACCGCATAAATTTCTTTAAACAAAACAGGAGCATAGCAAATTCCAGAGCTTGTCTTTAGGAAAGGATAAAAGGGAAGGAAAAGTTTCAGACAGCTTTTTCCTTTGGTAAACTTGCTTCTCACTTCACAAGGGGGGAAAACCTTCTAAAAATGGGATGTCTGCTATGAAATAGAGGTGCCATGAATGAAAAGTGTGCCACAAGAAAGGCTTTCTTCTTCTCAGTCAGCTTTTTGAATGTGAAACAGAAAGTTCTTTATCGTCTCGATTATTGTATGTCTAAGACTGAATTATTTTTTAAAAGACATCCTTATTGTATCCTCACTGTTAAAAGATTAGCACAGCCAAATAAACCAGACATTTGCTTTATACAATGAATTTATTCTTGTTTCCTAAAAACAGAGGTATACCTCTGCATGGTACTACGTGGTACTCTGCATGGTTTGTTACAGCTTTGCTTTTTACCCACTGTCATCTTAAAAATGTCATCCCATTATTGCCTCTGTTCTGATCTTCTTTTCTGGGTGTACAATGAAATCGTGGATAGGAGAAAATATAGCGTGTGTGCGTGTGTGTGTGCGTGCGTGCGTGCACGCACACATACACATGCCCATGTACACACACATTAAAACCCATGAGAGCTCTAAGATCTTCTGGAGAAGCCATTCCCTCTGTCCCAGCACCTTCTCAGGCTTGTTTGGTGGGAACAAGCGAAAGGGCCTTCTCTCCGGCTTCTCTCAGTCTTTGGAACTCCCTCCCTAAAGAGGCCAGGTTGGTTTCTTCCTTGCTCTCCTTGCTCATCAGCAATTAAAAACATTCTTGTGCAATCGGGCTTTTGGAAACTGAACAATATGGGCTGTGTTGTTTCTGGTTTGCTTTTAATTAATTTTAATTTTATTAATTTTCACTTTATAAATTGTTCACTTGCTTTTTAAATAATTTCAATATTTGTACTTTTAGTGAAGTTTGTAATGTGTATTGTTGATAAATATGTTAACTGCCTTGAATCCCATTATTGAGAGAAAGATAGGATATAAATGAAAATTGTCATCGTCGTCATCATCATCATCATTATGATATCCTTTGAGCCCATCTATACATCTGTTGCTTCAGTGTCTGACCCGCTCAGCAGTATGTGAAAATAAGGACACCGTGTCTATGCTTGCTATTTCAAATCCTGGTGCAGTCATAATTCTTGTCAGTCCCTATGTGCTTTCAGCCCATTCTCAACTTCTACAGAATGCTTGAGAGTTTAAGGTCAGATGATATGGCACCATACTCCTGCAGTACTTTAATTGTGGAGGGGAGAAAGTGAAAATGAATCATCCACTGTCATGTCATAATTTCTGGGGAAACCAGTATATTATAGGCAATACTGGATGGTCATTTTATAAACAAACAGAGGAAACTGCCTTATACGAACTTAGATGACTTGGTTATGTAGTTCAGTACGTTTACTCTGACTGGCAAGGTTCCCTAAATTTTCAGACAAAAACCTCATATTATCTGCTGTCTTTTCACCTTAACCAGGAGATGTCATGATTGATAATTGGGAAAAAGCAGAAAATATTCATATCTTGCTTTGTGGTAGAAAGTGTTGATATAGCTCTCTCAGTGCTTGTTTTCTCCTGTTGGTGCCCAAGGACCCCTTACCCTACAGCACTGTGATTCCACTTTAACTATTATAATTCCATCTTATGGAATCTTGGGATTAGCAGTTTAGGGAGATACATTTAAAATTCTCAGCCATAGAGCTCTATGTTTCTTCAAACTACAAAACCCAAGATTCCACTGAATGCAACCATGGCAGTTAAAGTGAAATCACAATGCTATACCAGTGAAGTATGAAAGAGCACTTTGACCTTGAGCACCAGGAGTTCATGTGAAAACTTTTCAGTTCATATGAAATAGATATTAAAGGCAACAGAGTATTAAATTGATTTTTTTTTTTTGAAGGAATAATAGTAGCAATTTCCACACAAGTACTGAAACCATTGTAACCTCGCTTACATTCACTGAAAGCCACATAAATGTAGCTTTTCAAATGAAGCATCCATGTTTATCTGATTCCTGGATAAATGCATTTGCACTGTTGATATAAAGAGCTAAACTGTTATGATTAGCAATTCACAGCATGTGTAGGTTTTAAAATAAAATGCAGTATTGTCTGTGCTTGATAGATAACCTGAAGGATGTATAGGTTCAGAAAGAAGGGGGAGCAAATAATTGCTTCCAAGAACAGCCCCATCCACCCCAGGATTTGTCTCCAACATGCTGATAAATGTTTGCTCTTTTCTCCCTTTGTGTCTGCTCAGGAAATGAAATTCTCACTCCAGGAGCTCCAGTTGGAAATGGGCTAACAGCAGAGGCTGCAAGGGATCTTGGCCTTTATAAGGGAATTGCGGTAGCTGCCCCTCTGATCGATGCACATGCCGGAGGAATAGGTATTGTATAAAACCATAGCTCTTTCATCTTCTCCACATCCCTCACACACAGTTATGCTGCATATTTTACCAGCCTGTAATAATAAATTCATATCTTACTAGTTTTATTCAGCATCATCATATTATAGAGCCACTGTAAATATTTTCATGGATTATGTGGAAACTTTTCTTTGAGTTGGAAAGTATGGAGAATTAGAATTTGGTGATGGATTTTTCTCAGGAACAATTTTTCTTTTAGTAAATCACATTTGAAAGATACATATGGCAATAAACTTGCATGTTAGAATTTTGGTTTTAGACATTTAAAAATGATTTCTGAAACAATTAGCAACTTCCTTTGACGGCCTTTCTGTCTGTAGTTTCCCCAGATTAGATAAGTTTTCTCTTATTTGCTAGTGAAATCCAAGCAACTGTGAACTAGGTTAGGTACACCAATTTGTGATGGACAGTTTTGTTGTTGTTGTGTGCCTTCAAATTGTTTCAAGTTGTTAGATAGGTTTACACTCCCCCTGAAGACACAGGTTCACAGATTGTGTGTACTGCTGGACTCAGCTTTGAACGTGGAGTCCCAGGTTTCTGTGGTGGACAGAAGTGCTTTTGCACATTTAAAACTTGTGTGCCAACTGTGCCCATTCTTTGAGATCCCAGATTTTGCCATGGTGCCTATGCCTATTAACATCCCATTTTGACTACTCTAACAGTCTATTTGAAGCTGCCTTTGAAGAGTGTTCAGAAATTTCATTTGGTTCTAAGAGCTGCCATCAGACTGTTAACTGGGGCAGGTTAAAGAGATCATACTATGTCCCTGTTGAAACAGCTCCACTGTCTGTCAGTTTGTTTCCTGGCACAATTCAGAGTTCTGGTTATGACCTTTAAAGCCCTATGTGACTGAGGTCCAAGTTATTTGGCAGACTGTATCTCCTGTATGAACTGGCGCAGGCTCTGAGATCATCAAGAGAGGCTTTTCTCTCAGTCCCACCATCACCACAACCAGGGCTGAGGGAGACATGAGAGAGGGCCTTCTCAGTGGTTATCCCTTCACTCTGGAACTCCCTCCAGGGAGGTCAGATGGTCCCCTTCCATCAACAGGTGAAAGTGTTTTATTCAGTCAGGCTTTTAACATAGAAATTTTTTAAAGACAGGCTGGGGGGGGGTTGTTGGCAGCATTTGTTTGGATGGGGTATGCCTTTGCCTTTCTCTGAGGCTGCTTGCCGAAGATCACCCAGTTGGTTTCCGTGGCTGAGTGGGGACTTGAACCCTGGTCTCCTGGAATTGTAATCCAGCACTCAAAACTACTACACCACACTGGCTTTCTGAGCCAGTTTATGCCTTGGAAAACCAAATGCCCTGCTTTTGTTTATGATATAAGTTAAACCTGTTCTCTAGAACTTCTCTCTTAAAAGTCTGTGAGAAAAGAAACTTCACAATAAAATTTGCTTTCCTGTTTTTCTGTCTGAGGCATAAGCATAAAAAAGTATTTTACAATAGCTGTCCCAAACATGCAGCCCAAATCTGCAGAGTATTAAATTTCTTGTTACAAACTATTATAATCTGGAAGGATTAATAAGATGCTTCATTCCAGGCATCTTCAGACAAACATGACCTCAGTAATGGACAGTGCTTTGCACTGTTACAAGTTTATGTTAAGTTTATATGGTCACAGAGTCAGGGATACAGAGAAGCCACAGTGAGAGAAGCTGGTGCAAATGAGGTCATTTAATTTTAAATGCCAGATATGAACTTAGGTTTTGAATAGTAAGCCCCAAGGGATGAAAATATTTGCCTATAGTACACTCAAGAGATTTGATACTCTCCTTATAATAGACATATTAAATATTTTAATGTGCATTTCATTTATAATCCAGCACGATTCCAGTTTCAAACTTATCCTGTTTTGGCAGTGGGCCAGAGAGGAATATATATATATATGTGTGTGTGTGTGTGTGTGTGTGTGTGTGTGTTTATTTTAGAAATGGAGCATGCTGTACAAAAATCTTCTTGGCTGGTTAACTATTCATTGCTCTTCAATATTGTATGGTAAAGACATACTAAAGGCAGTTACAGTATTGCCACTAACTTGTTAATTAACTCTGAAACCATTTACTTGGACAAAAAGACTGTTATAGGCCAGACAGATTTCAGTTGGCAACTCCTCAGCCTGTATATGTAAAATGTTTATATATCACTGCATAAGGACATGTGACCTGGTAGAAGTCTATAGATGGTAGGATATAGAGCCTAAGATTCATGGCATTATCTGCTCATTTTCTTTCTTATAATAAAAGAAAGGGAAATGCTTGTTTAGATTTCAAATCTGGGAACAATGCCAGATGTTCCTTTGAAGAATGTTTTAAAAAATTGCAAAGAATGACCTCAGGTCATCCAGCAAGTTAATACATTAGAGGCTCCTAACAACAGGTAGTAAGGTATGCTCTAAAACTGGTGTGCATTAGACTCTAGTGTACTGAACAAAAATATAAGAACTATGCCTCTGATTGCTTATCTAATGGATATTAGGAGAGAATAGAAGAGCTGAGTTAGAGCCACATAATTAGACTGCTATTCAGCATGCCTCCAAAATGGGAAAGGAATATGCTTGTTCCTGATTACTTGAAAGCCCTGACATATCAGCCCTAAATGCTGATACTGTTAAGGATAGACTGTAGATAGATAGATACCTACTACTATTGATATTATAAGGTTTTCTCAAGATTTGCTTGGGGTTAATCCTTGAAAGCAACAGATGAGATTGTATTCTGTCATGGATAATTGATTATTAAGATGAAAATCCAGATGAACATGATGGTTATATGACTTAATATAAGATGCCCTTCAACCAAGTTGAGGTGCCCAGAAATTGCTATCTCTGTGTTTCTCCCTGAGTGGAATGTATATGTATAGTTATCTGTATGAATCTTTATAATAAATAGCCTAAAATAGTATCGAATAAGTCTGTTTATTCCCATGTAAATATCCTGCAACTCCAAGATTTGAAATTGTTTAAGTAGAGTGTTTTTTGTGTATGTGTGACTTCAAATTATAAGAGGCTACAGAAAGTTTTTAATTAACATAAATTAATCCATTTTAAACAATGAGAATGCTTAGGATCCTTTTAGTCTATGTGCTAAGTTTCAGATATCTATGTTTTACAGTCTTGGAATTATGACAGAGACAAAGATAGACACATCTATAATTATAAAATCACTTTTGTGCTATAGATAAATTGCGTTTAGTCATTATACCCTTTATTAAGTATTGGCTGAATGTAGCCAATGCTTAATTGGCTATACCCAGTACAAATTAAAAAGGAATTAAACAGTGACTACTTAAAAAATCCAAGAGAAGAACATAGAAATTAAAAATAAAAAAATAAGTAACATAAAAATAAACAGAGCCCTGCAATTTTTTTTTAAAACAAATCTGGTGCTGGTCCTTTAACTGATTCCTGAAAGAACTTTAATGTAGATGTTTAGGCAAGACTTCCTCGAATGGAATTTTCTAAAGTTCTGAAGGCACAACAGTTTTGAAAGTTGATGTATCTATTTTCCATGAATAAATCCCATGAGACATTTAAGAGCAGTATTATTAAAAATTTTGGTGTTCAGAATGTAGGCCATAGCATGTTTTATTTGTTACCACCACAAGATACTTCTTGTTACATATGTGTATATTTTGTAAGATTAAGGCACACTTTGGCATGTGACTCCTTAATAACATTGTGATTCATACATGTTGCTGCTATACATTGTGATGTTCCTAGCTTTGATTAACATACATAGACCATTTCCACAGGACAAAGCTCTTCCACATTGTCTCACTGCAGTCCCGGGTCCAGAAGGGAGCATGTGAGCAACGCTCCCCTCTGCACTTGCTCGGTTCATATGGAAGAGAACGCAATGGCACCACGTCTTCCTTCCGCAGCACAGCTGGGCTTTTTCCATTGCTGCGCTACAGAAGGAAGTGTCGCCAATGCGCTTCCGCATCTTCCGCATGGCCAGAGGTGACAGGAGCACTGCGCAATCACAGACGTGAAACGGATTTTTTCCGTTTTGCAAAAACTGTGCAAGCACAATGCTCTGCAACAGGATGGCAGCAGGACCGCTGCCATCCTGTGGCAAAAACGCAACAGCAACATCATGCGGAAAGGGCCATAGTTTGAGAGACAGTGGCCTGAATTCTGTTGTCAATCCTGACTACAGTAGAATAGTTAATCAATGGGATTTACATTTGTGTTGACTTACTAGTCAGCCAGTGATTCAGTAGATCTACTGTAGTTGGGACTAACCAGCAGAACTTTAAACATCCTTGTGCACTTCTAATTATAGCACTTGTTTGTACAGGAAATTACCTGTTGGCCTTCTCTGTGCTTAATGCAGTAAATGTATGCTTGATGCATTGTCTAATGTCTGTCCACATGACAAAAACATGAAAGAAGGCCTAATTGTTAGCAGAATATTTTAATAATCATGCTTTTTGATATAATAATTAGATATAATGATAGTGAGTGTTAAATTTCAACACTCCTCTTGAATAAAGCAGAATTTATGTCATTTCTAGGCTCCAATGAAAGCTAATTGTCCAGTTATCTCAACAGCAATTGTTGAGGATTATCGAAATGTATAGATACTAGCTGCTACTACAAGCAGTCTTTGGGACTGAATAAGAAAGGAGGATCCATGCCACATACATTCAAGGAGAAACACAGGCTGATGAAGACCAATCTGGTCAAAACATCTCACATAAAGATCCCGGAAATGGATGTACCATCAGCTCTCACTATCATTATATCTATTGTTGTATCTAAATAGTGTTTTCCTACTACGTTGTCTGTTGATTCCCTATGGCCAATAATAGTTTTTTTGTATAACATTGTGATCTCAGAGCCTTATATGTAAGTTCTTTCTGTACATGTACATGGATATTATGTTTGATATATAGTTGTTAAGAATATTTGTAACATGTTGGTTGGTATAAATAGTGATATTTGATCCTTGCTTTATGTTTTTTTAATCCCTCCCATTGGTAGTAGTTTCCTTAATTCTGAGGGGGGAGTGCTTCTAGTTTTTCTGGTAGTCAAAAAGTGACTTCAGTCAATAACTCCGTTCCCTAGAAGTGGGGAGACAGGAAGCACTGTCCAAAAAGGGACTTTCTTGTCAGGTCTTCACTTTTCCTGGAGAGGAGGAGTAAAGCAAGGAGGGCAAGCTGAGGATTTAAGGCCTAGGGGAAGGCTTGGAGACTTGCAGAGGTGGCCCAAGAACGAGATGGAGACATGTCGTGCCAACAGCAGCTACTGCAAAGATTTCATTCTGTGTCATTCTTCTCTTTCTTCTCCTCAAGGAGCATGATGACACTGAAGGAGACTTTTGCAGAGTCTATAGCTGCATGTTTGGGAGTCTTAGAGATGGTCACAATTTTTCTACTTTCTCAGGGATCCCAGGCCACTATAACCCCTGTGAAAGTTGAGAGCTAACTGTACGTGGAAACACATTGAGGATTGGTATTCGAGAGGAAGAGAAATTGACATCTGCAACAATACAGCTGGCTACTTTCTTAATGTTACAATTTCTTAATGGTACAATGTTAAAAGAATTCTGTTTTGCCTTAAAAATGGAGCTTCCTTATTTTTTGTCTTTATACCAGGCATGATTGGTGCGGATGTTAAAGGACATAATTTACCATGTGAAGACCAGCCAATTACATCACGAATTGCTGTAATATCTGGGACATCTTCATGCCACATGGGGGTAAGTTGCAAGCAGAATCTTCATGCAAATCACATAAATTGGGCTGGTTGGTTTTAAAAAAACATTAGCCTTTTTACACCTCTTTTAATTTCCTTGTCTTTAACTCTTCATGCATCTTCTGTATTATGTGATAACTCTTCTCATTATCTTCAGAAATTCATTATATACTGCATAGATTTGCTATCAAGAAGCATTTTATGGTAGAAATCAATACTGAGGGGAAAGGCACAAAATGTAAAAGGAAAGTCAAAAATTACTCTACAGCAATTTTAACTAGGCATTATGAAATTGGAGACTGCAACTCTGGCTTCGAGTGACCCCTGATGAGCATGTCACCAGTGTATAACAGAGTAGTTGGTGTCTTTAGAAAAGCCCCTTAGACCTTCCTTTCTCCCACCTTCTCACTCAATCAATATAAATCCATCTTGCTCTGAGAGCTCTAATGATCTATAGAATTACGAGATGCATTGTGACTCTAAAAGAGCCAAGATAAGCAGTTTTTGCTTCGATAATTTTTCTCACTGAATTAGAGGAAAAGCTTTTTCCTGGGATTGCAATTAAAATTTAGTGTCTCTCTTTTTAAAATTAATACCTCTTTAAAAATGTATAAACCTGAAAGCATTCCATTTTCATGACTACTTTTTTCAGTTTTTTTTTTCATTTCAAACCTGTGAACTTGCTTACTTAGGCTGAATCGTTATGTTGGAGTTAAGAAAATAAGTAGATAAGCAAAATAAAGAACTTGTGCATTGGTGAGGGTTGTTTTTGTTTTTACAAATGACAGTGTATACTTTTTTGCATATGTTGTTAACACAAAAAGATGATGTGTGTGTTGGGCAACAGTCTTTTTTGCAGTGGAACACAGATGTTGAAAAGAGACACCTGTCAAATGTTACCCATAGTATACATTTAGATTTTGCCCTTTGCTCTCTAAAAGTGTCTGTATATAGACCACAACAGCAATAAATGAATAACGCAATGATGTAATCATGTACTGTTTAAAAAAAGCAATGTAGTGGCTTAGTTTTTATTTATTCAGCAAAGCATTTTAAGTCAGCTATGTAGAGTTATGTGCTCCAGCACAAGCTCAAGTAGCTAACTTAATGGGAAGTTGAACTAGATCTAGATCTTGCCATTTTTGTTCATCCCAATATGTCCCATAAGGTTTTATGGTAATGGACAACTTCTCTTTTATTTAATTTGGAATGAACCCAACCAAGTTAAGTTGGGTTCAGTATGCTACCCGTATCCAATATGTTGCCTGTATTCTGTAAGTTGGACTCAGTCTGTTCTTTGTATACCTTTCCTGCATGCAACCTTCTTTCCAGTTGCCCATTTTCAGAATGTCCCAAGAGCATGGTGAGGTGGTGTGGGGTGAAGAGGAGACCTGTTAGCCATGGAGACCTCAGACTCCTGGTTTGGCTGCTATCATAATCATGGTTGTGAAAGTTTGTTGCTGGGAGGAAGCATAGGAAATGTTGCCCTTGCTCTTTGCTTCAGATATGATCTCCAGATGCAAGGAAACAATGTCTGAAGTACAATTAAAACTTGTCACTATATGCACATGTTCTGTTTTCATGGCTAACTGCAAATGAATAAAACAAAAACACACCAATCCTCTAATTTTTCAAAACAAGCAAGGGGACCATGTTTTTATAGGTTTATAACAAGCCCAGAGAAATGCTATATGGGCTCCGGCTGGTTTTAGGCAAGCTACTTTCAGCACCCTGCACACATGCACACAATACTTACACCACAGAAAAAAAACTTTCAAGTGTGACATGATTGTTGTATGGATTATAAGATAAAGTGAGGACAAGTAAAGTACTATACAAATGCACCTCCCTATGATGATGTAGACTAAGAATAAGAAGATGATGACAACAGCGATGATTACCGCTACTGAATTTTGGCTCATATCAGCCAACAGAATCAACAGAAGAGTGAAGTTCCTGGCACAAAATAATGGTAATGACATAAATGTTCCTAATGATTAGAACCTGACTTAGGAGTTGACACCTTTTATAAACTTATAGAGAACTGAGGCCATAATGCACATATGTATACCTGGGAATAAGACCTCTGACACTTCCTAGCAAATATGCATATAGAACTGTATTATAAATCTGTCTCAGTTTCAAAATAACTTTTTTTTTTCTTTTACCATACAATATTTTGATTGTCAGAGGCAACGTAATTTCCTATCAGCAGACAACTAGCAAATCCAAAGCTTTATGAAATGAGTGTATGAAAACCCTTTGGTTGAAGCACGCTTTTATCTGTACCTGTTTATACTGTGCCGACGACATAGGGCAATTGTGTGTGCCTTTTTAATGAGATGTATATGCAGCTGCAGTTGGTTGAAATTAACTGTACCTTTTTTTAATTAGGGCTGTAAAATGTAAGTTTATTATCCTTCATGTTTTTGTTAGAAATTTTCTCTCTCTCCTTTTTTCTCTACATATATTTCTCCTTCTCTTTGTACCAAGGGACCCTGAGGGCAATACAGATGAATCATCAGGTTTAATTTAATGCAGTGGGAGAGAGACCTGTGTGGTCAGGCTGGCATAAAAATGTGCCTTTGATCTGCTTCAGGTGCACTGAGCCCCGGTGAGCCAGCAACAATAATATCTTTGTGAGATGATCAGAGTAGAGAGTGAAGCAGAGTTGGGGTGATGGGAGGGGGGGAGTGGCCTGCATGGAAACTCAAGGCTTTCCTTTGTTGTGGTTCTGGCAAACGAAAAAGTCAACTGTCAGGAGAAATTCAGGGAACATAAAGCAGGGTGAAAGTGCAATGGTTGAGTAGTGGGTTTCTTTCAATGGCTCTTAACAAGAAAGCATTCAAAGCAATTTGCCTGCTTACTTTATTTTTTTGCAAGTGAGGGTGAGAGGAGGAGGAGAAAAAAGTGCCTTGATCAGTTCAGACATTTTGTGAGTCAGATGAGTAGGCCTTCAGCAATGGGATGTGATTGAAAAATGATAAAAGATGCTCTATTATCTCCTTTTTTATTTTTTTGTTTTAATATCACCACATAATCTTTGGAAGGGTTTTTGTTTATTGTTCATGCCTTGGGTATTTTAAGTGGTTCAGAATTCAGATTGTAAACAGTGCAGTTTGGGGCTCGTGTTTGGAAGTAAGTGGGGAGGAGGTTGTTCTGCAGTATGGAATGTCAGGCTAAACGGTTGTTCTGTTCTGGAACTGGGGGTCCATTCACACTACAGAATTGTAACACTGCTATTCCAATTCAACTACCATGGTTCTGTCTTATGGAATCCTGGAATTGGCACTTTAGGGAGAGACATTTAGAATTCTCAGCCAGGCAGCTCTGCTGCCCCATCAAACTACAAAACCCAAGATCCCATATGGTAGAACCATGGCTGTTAAAGTAGAATAATAATACTGTAATTGTGTAATGTGAATGAGCCTTAGGTGTAGTTCCAGGCCTTCTCAAGACTTTTGATGTCACTGAATGCTGATGCATGTTACTGCTCTAAGATAAGCTTTAGTGGTGGCAAATGGTACAGCACATGGTCTACAGAAGAGACGCATTTCATCCCTTTGTCTGACGGGATCTGACATCCCTTCACAGTCTGTGGTAGAACTGATCCCTAAACAACTAATTATAGCCCAGCTGTCCCAGGTTGGCAATCCAGTTCCTCATAGTTTATTATAGGGAGCCCCTGGACTGAAATATGTGATCTCCCTCTCTTTCAGGCAGCTCAAATGAAAGATGAATTCCTGAGTGGGAACTACACTGGGTGTGGGGAATTGAAGAGGGTGTGGAATTGTTGTTGTTTTTGTTGTGTGCCTTCAAGTCATTTCTAACTTATATTGACCCTAAGGCGAACCATAACATTACCTTTCTTTGGTGATGGGATTGTATGATCATGTGAGGCAAGAGGCAATGTTGGTAGTAGCAGTGCTGCTAATAGGGTCACACATGTGGGAATGAGGAGTTTAAGAGAGTGAGAACTGATAATTGTTGTTGTTGTTGTTGTTGTGTGCCTTCAAGTAATTTCTGACTTATTGTGATCCAAAGGCGAACCATAGCACTGCCTTTCCATGGTGGTGGGATTGTGTGATAATGTGAGGCCAGAAGCTATGCTGGTGGTAGTAGTGCTGCTGGTAGGATCACCCATGTCAAACAGGCTTTTGCTGAGGAGCCAGACCAAATGTGCCAAACAGCTGCTGGGAAACAGCAGTAGTTGCGGGGGGGGGCACTGACAGAGGATCTCTCAGAGACAACAGTAGTGGCACCATATTAACATTTGTTAGTACTGTGCAGAAGGAGGTGTGGTAAACCCTTTGGAATATCTTTTACCATGAAAACCGTATAATGAGACAATCCAAAATGAAACAAGGCAAGGGCCATTTCCACCCTACACTGTTGTAGTGCTATTATTCCAGTTTCTAATCCTGTGGAATTGTGGAGTTTGTACCAAGGCTGAAGAGCTCTCTGGCTGAGAATTCTAAATGCCCCTCCCTAAACTGCAAACCCCAGGATTCCACAAGATGTTGAAAGTGGAATAATAGCACTGTAGCAGTGTGGTGCAGAAATGGCCAAAGTGTCAAAAGATTACACTCCCAGAAGGAACTCAATGTGCTACTGGGGTACAGCAGAGAATAACTGTGAGTACAGCTGTGGCTAATGACACAAGTGAACTCAAGCCAAAAAGACATTCAGCTGTTGACATGGGCAGAGGTAAAATGAAAACCTGAAGCTGCATAACACATATTAGAGGAACATGGAATGTGAGAAGCATGAATCAGGGGAAGCCAGACATAGTAAAACAAAAAGTTGCAATATTCGGTATGAGCAAATTAAAATGGACAGGACAGAGACATTTTCAGTCAGATAGTTATATGATACTCTATTCAGGAAGTGAACATCTCAGGAAAAATGAAGTGGCATTAATAGTGAGAAGAGATGTAGCAAAAGTGGTCAGTGCATAAAATGCAAGGTCGGACTGAATCATATCAAAATTCATCAGGGGAAACCCATCAATATAACTGAAATCCAAGTTTATTCTCTAACTACAGAGGCAGAAGAAGAAGAAATTGAAAGATTCTATGCTGGAGTTGAAGAGGAAATTGATCACACACCATTACAGGACTTTTTCTAATTCATAGGTAATTGGAATGCAAAAGTGGAAAACAGAGCACAATCAAAGATTGTAAGAAAATTTGGCCTAGGATCAAGAAATGAAACGAGAGTGGCTGACTGCATTTTGCGAGGTCAACAGTTTGTTTGCCACAAACATGTTCTTCAAGCAACCCTAGAGGTGACTGTATGCATGAAGATTGTCTGATGGCCAATATAAAAAACAAGTAGCGTACATAATTGGAAGATGAAGATAGAGAAACCCCATTCGCTCTGCAAGAACACAACCAGGAGCAGATTGTGGCACAGATGATGAGATGTTAATATCAAAAAGTAGAGTAAACCTAAAGAGGAACATTAAACCAACCATCATGCCAAAATACAACCTGAAGAACATACTCATAGAATTTAAAGACAATAGATTTACACTATTAAGCCTGATTGACTGGAAGCCAGAGCACTGGACCAAAGCCAGGGAGACTTTCAGGGAAGAATGCAAAAAGGCACAATCTGTAGCCAGAAAGAAAGAGAAAAGAGAGATACCAGATGTAACTCTTCAAGTAGTTAAAGACAAATAAGAAGCAAAAGGAAAAGGTAATGGAAATAAGGTCTGAATGCTAAATGCAACTGTTTAGGAACTTGTGTGCAGGGACAAAGAAAACTCTATAATATTAAATGCAGAGAAACAGATGATGACAATAAAAAGGAAGAATAAGAGACCTCTTCCATAAGATCTGAGAAATCAACAGGAAATTTAAATCAAGAGTGGGGATGCTCTATGATGAACAGGAGAACACATTACATGACCAATTAGAAATAAAAAGCCAATGAAAGAACTCTGTAAAAAGAGATTAAATGTTGACACTAATTCAAAGAAGAATCATATGAAGATGAACCAGATCACCAGGAACAGAAGGCATGATGGAGCTGTGTCTGCCTCTTCTTCTCTTCCTCCAAGGCCAGGGCAGTGGCAGTCGGGATGGAGGGAGGATTTTTCATCTTTTTCTTGTTGTGTTTCATACATACAGAACCATGTGACAGACACAATCATGTTATGCAAGGTTCACAATGATTACCATCGGGAATATTACCCATTATGCTGGCTCTGTTGATGCGTCCCTGAAATTGTCCATAAGTGATGACTGCACAGTGGTTTTAGGTGGACAGACATTTTAGAGGACATGAAACCTTCCCAGGGCATGGAGAGCTACACAGTGGAATCTTGGCCAAAATATTTTACTTCTAACCAGTTATGTGGCCTATTTTTAGCTCCTGTATTAAAAATAAGCATATTAATTTGAAAAACATTTTGAAAAAATAGGAATGTAGAAGTCAAATCTAAAATTAAAATAAAAAATAAATTATAAAGTAAATTCTGCCCTTAAATTGGGTGGAATTAGAGTTATGGAGGAAGGAAGAAAATAATATGAATCTAAAAAGCAAAGTAGTTTTACACACTTAACGTTTTCTTTATCTATTCTATTCTATTCTATTCTATTCTATTGGATTCACAATATTCCTGTACGACAAAAAACACTGTGGAATAAGTTCCGTATGTACAGTTCAATATTACTGATCAATCTTTGGGCTGGGGAACTAGGTGCATAGGAAGCATGAACCTGCCTTTACACTCTGGTATGCAATTAGTGACTGTGATCACTTCAGAGTTTAGTCTCTGTATGTGATAGGAAGTAGTGTAAGTCAGGAACATCTGTGACACAACTTGACTGATCTGACAGTGTATTTTTGAACTTATTTCTTCAAATTGCATCCAAACTTTTTTGAAGAAGCTTAAGAGTACTTCCAACCATTTATATGCCCTATTCTTAGCTCCTGTACTAAGTATTTTAGTTTTAATGACATACGGGAGCTTCTCACTTAATCCTTATTGCAATCTTGTGAATAGTTGTTGAGTTTCATATCTTCCTTCCTCTCTCTTTGCTTGTTTCTCTCTTTGTTTTTCTTTCTTGCAAACCCCATGTTTTCAGTATGTATTTCTCAAGTTTACACTGAAATAGGCAGAAATGGGCAATTATCAAATTAAGTTATTAAATGTGATTACACTCCACCCAACTTCTGAATTATTTCTGTATTTTCAGCATGGAATGGCTGGTGTTTGATTTGAATAACCTGCAGGAACTTAATTTATCTGTTGTGAGATTTTATCCTCTTGGATTTTCAAATTGTCTTCTTGAAAACATCAACAGGATATGAAATCTGAAGGACTGCTTGGGTGAATTTGTAGTTATAAATATCCTGAAAGGTTCCCAGTTTAGTTCAAAGGGATGTCCTTTGCCTCATTTTGTTTGCTTGATTGCTTGTTTAAAGAGCAACTCCAGGCAAATGTTCATATTCTGATGGCTCATCTGCTTTTCCTAGTGCTTATCCTACAGAAGACAGAGCTGTTTTTGCTCTGCAATTGTCCACGCAAGCTGCCAGCTTTGTTTACACAAATAGAGCCCTGAGCACGTTTCCAGCCCCAGAGCTTGCACAGTACGTGTTCTTTGCAGAACATCCTGGGGTGGAGACCGCAGAGGCATGCTGGCTCAGTGTTCCTGCAGGCTGAACTTTGTAATCTCAGTGGGAGCCAGACCAGCAAGTGGTTTCAGTCTATGTTGGCTGCAATTTGAGGGCATAACATGCCACATAGTTAAAACATCAGAGCCTTTGAATCATTAGTGCAAAGGAGTCCTTGGCTGTGTTGGGAAAATGTCTGCACAGATGGGGAAACACAGCACCCCATGCTGCTGGATTTGAGTGTGCCATGCTCAGTCTTTCTGTGGAGCAGCACTTGGCAAAGTGCTTTCTGCAGGAACACCCAAAAGCTGCATTCTGGATTGCCAGGCTTTTGCTCTGCAGCCCCAGTTGGTTCTTCCATTTTGGGTAAGGGAGATGAAACGCGCCATCTCCAAGGGAATGGAGCCGAGTGCCCTGGGCAATGGAGCTCTCAGCCAGCTGGCCCTAACCCAGCAGTTCCCAAAGCAATTTGTCCCTCTCCAGAGCGGGTGTGGGTGGGTGAGTGGGATGTTGTACAGAAATGAAAACAAAGGCAAAAGAAAACACCAGCACAAGACTTGGAAAGAACAATGAAGGTTGAAACAATCCAAATCCCCTTCTTCTTGCAGACTCTGATCTTAAAAGGCATGTTCACCAATGTTCACAATACACTCTCAGAAGTGAGAAATACCTCTTTTAATTCAGACTGCTGACTAGCTGTTTGTACTTGATAAAGTGGATGCAAATCTTTCTGATAATTCCTGGCAGGCACAGGATTACAAAGGCACATTATTGGTAACTTGTTGCAATATAGAAATGTGAAACACTTGGGAACCTTGCCAGTGATCTAGCTTCTCTCCTGATAAGATGACAGGGAGAAGAGAAAATAGGATTTAGAAAAAGAAAGAGAAAAGAGAAAACTGAACAAGAATATACAGGTGGACAGATTACATATGATTGCAGAAACACTGGGAGTACAAACAGCAGTTTCAACTTCTCTGCTAGAGCACCTCCTTATTCTGAGGATCTTTTAACATCATCCAATTATAGTGCTGTGATTCCACTTTTAGCTATCATGGCAGGATCATATGGAGTCCTGGGTTTTGTAGTTTAGTGAGGTTTATGTAGAAATCTCAACCAGAAACTTCTAGTGCTTCACCCAAGTACAAAGTCAGGGGAGTCCATAACATGTTCCCATGGCAGTTAAAGTGGAATAAAGATGCTATAATTGTTTAATGTGAAAGATATGCATGTTTGCTTTTTTCACTTGGAGAAATATGAGTGGTGAAAAGTGGCCTGGTGTAGTTTGCATTCTGTGTACACAGAGCATTGATGGACATCTCTGTTGCTTACAGCCGTAAATAAGTTGCTTTCACCTTGAGATATTGACCTTCTTTCTCTTAGAGAAAGAAATAATAGTGAAGCAATTTTCACTGTTCAACAGAATGCAGGACCAACATGGTACAAAGTTACCTCCTTATTTGTACCATTTCACCTTATAGTCCACTTCCAGAAGAGGCTTTTATTATGCAATCACTTCAACTTGTTCAGATGTTACATTGTCTTCTTCCACCTGCAGTTCTGCTGTACTTTCCGCCTCTTTTTTCTTTACCTCAAAAAGAAAAAAATAGAAACCTAAGGAGGAAAAAGAATGATTGCACATTTTTTTCATTGGCAGTTCTGGGACTCATTCACGTGAAAGTATCATTTATAGCATCTGTGTCACACTGGTGACTTCATTTTAGCCAATGAAGATGTGTTCAAGCTAACTCTATTTCCCCCCTTCAATGATTAAAGCTAATCTTGCTGCCACTTACTTTGTTTTCATGTACACCTGGCTTTCAGACACTACAATGGCCAACTGGTCTATATGAACATATTGGAATTATTTCTTTCCAGCGTTTGGTTTTGCAGGCTGGGGCAGCCTAATCTGTAAACACTAAAGGTGCTGACATGATGTGCATGGAGCCCTGAAGGTTCCAGTAAGTGGAGAGTTCTTTTTAAAAAAATAAATAAAACCAAGGACGACAAGAGTGAAAGTAACAGGCTAAAAATCTGCCAAGACTTCAGACTTCAAGAAAGCTTCCATGTGAAGCTTTCTTGACTTGGTTGCTGCAGAGGCTGCCGGTTTATTTTTTCTTTTAATTAAAATCTACATTGCAATCATGACTTGATTTGGATATTATTTTTAATGAAAATGTGAATTGTCAATATATTTTGCAATATACTTTAATCTATTCACAACACCACTAAGGAGATGAATGTTTTCGATCGTGTGCTCTAGTTTGCTAGGGATCACTATATGCCAAAGATCAAGAATCACTGGCCTAAATCCTCTTGTTTTTCTGGACTAGAATAAACCCATTCAATTCATGGAATTTACTTGTGTGTTGACCCAGTGAGTCTGCTCTATTTGGATTAACCAACAGGATCTCAGCCACTGAAGTCTTACAGGTGTTTAGGACCATGGGCTGAGTGCAGTGTTAATCCCAACTAAACTAGGCCCACTGAAGTAAATGAAATTAAACCATTGAAATTAACATGTCACCTTGATTTCAGTGAATCTTCTTTGGTTGGGTCTATCATTGGATTTAGCCCAATGACACTCCTGGAGAATACATACAGCTGGTTTCGTAGGCAGGGTCCTTTCCTATTTTCTGTTCTGCAGAGGGCTTCTAATTGATTTGGTCATCTTTTTGCATTTCACCTAAGCATGTTTTCAGGATCACACATCTAAAAAAATAAGCTTTTCACAGTGTCGACCTGCCCTCTGCCTTTACCTCCACTTCTTGGGCAGAAACAGAATTAAATGGTTTAGATCTTTCACTAACCATTATGGAAACCAAGCATAATTTTGAAGCACTGCATATACAAAATACAAATTACTTAGGATGATCTGTCTTGATATAACAGTTGACTGTGCAAAATATAGTGTTACAGATGTATTTACAAATTTTTTTAGCATGGATTTCTAATCATAGCTTATTCTGAAGAAATTGTCTATGAAGACAGAATGACTGCTGCATATCTTTATTCAGTCCCCGACAGTTTGTTCAAGTTCACAATTCTCTGGTTCACTGTTGCTATTGTAATATAAAGCTAGGTTTTAGATGGATGCAATGTCAGAACCCGTGGAGTTAGCTGCTTTGGAACTGATTCTAATTCTTTCCATGTATAGAAAAGCTGCCCAGAGGCCTCTGTGTCAATCTAGCAGGAGTCAAGATGGGGACAGGGAACAACATGTTGGTATCCAGTGGGCATTCCGGGCATATTGGAAGCTAGTGTAGCCTTCTACCACTTTTAGTTTCTCACAGATGTGATCTGCTGTCTGTCCTCCTTTCTTTAAAAAGTATTTATTTAGGGTTACAGCAAGATCTTTCTTACAAGAAGAGCATTCTACTGCCTCCATCCCATTTTGCTTTTTTCCTCTGTCACTTAATATTTCCTGTGTATAGATCATGCTTAGTCCTCACTGGGATGTTTTGTTTTGGGTGGTAAGGATAGGGGCCCCCTCTGATTTTTTTTTTTTTTTTTAAGGAAAAGTCTTTACCATGAGCATGCTGATACATCCCCACTTGTCTCTTAGTGTCTCAATTTGGGCTATAATCCTGTCAGCACTCACCAGCTACTATTAAAAGAAGGGAGAAGGGTGTTGAGGGCAGTTTTTGTTGGCAAGAGCTTAGAGTCCATTGTAGGACCACATCTATTCTGGGTCTACAGAACTCCACAGCCCTTCTAGTAGCTTGGAAGATTTATACCACCATGACTTTTCTATGAGGACTGCGTTATTATAAGTGCGTTATTTGAATCTTCTGTTATGTGTTAGCAGTCCCCATTCCAACAATTACACACGCTAGGCTTTTATTACAGTTTGAGATGTCACTGGCTTATGTAAATGT
Organism: Ctenosaura bakeri; assembly: GCA_948474755.1. Taxonomy (NCBI): domain Eukaryota; kingdom Metazoa; phylum Chordata; class Lepidosauria; order Squamata; family Iguanidae; genus Ctenosaura; species Ctenosaura bakeri. Next base: position 282,239 of record CAOLHI010001744.1, read on the forward strand.
GCCCTCACTTTAGGTGTTAGGTCACTATATAATGCAATGCAATTTAGCAGACTACGAATAATGGCTATTAAAATTATGTTCAATGAAATGACTAAAATGTGTTTTGTCATAACAATGGCACAACTATAGCTGGTTCTGAACTAATTTCCCATTGAAAAAGTAGTTTTCAGTTCAGATCAGCAATTAAGGATCTGCCTGCTTACATTTTAATTTGAAAAGCCATGGACAAACAAATGCAACTCGACTGATGGACATCTTTACTTGTTTTGTTCCTGCAAGCAAGAATAAAGACATTCAAGAAATTCACTCTTTTTTTCTCTGTACTGGGTCAGAATACAATAGTTGGGGAAAAATTTTGATGACTTCTTGCGTTTGGAAAACTTTTAGGAAAAATAAATCTTTTTTTTTTTTCTGTACAAAATGTTGTGGAGGGCAGGACAATCCTGAAATTTAAAGTCGTGCAAATCTTTTCCATTCTTTGAACAGGAGGCCAAAACAAAACTCTTTCTAGTTGAGAAAGAAAGTTTGTGGATAACACACTAATGAAAACATATTAAGTCTGAAATACAGAGGAAACAGAGTAGGTTAGAAGTTTTTAAATATGAAATTGCCAGTTTCTTTATTTCAGAAAGCTCATTTTTGTTCCAATGTTTCAGAGTCTCCTAAAACATAAGAACTGTATGTTTACCTACTTCTTGAAATCTGCAGGAGACAGGTTTTTAAGTCTTGTTGAAAATGAACTACAGTTAAATGCTGTACATGGGGCTGTTTTTCAAGAAGGGGTAGTGATCAGTAGTGCAGGGACTCCCAGTGTAGTCACACAGCTTCTGATAATGCACACCTATGGGGCATCTTTGATCCTTGGCAACAGTGTATCCTGGCATGTTGGTCCTAGTGACTCACACAGAGCTATTTCGGAGTGGAGAGGAACGGCGAGGAGAGTATTTAATACACTAAAATGAAAATGTGCACAATAATTGCATTAGGGATGAGCAATATTACTACAAAACGTCTAGGTAGGAATCAATTAGTTCATAAATAATAAATGGTTCAATAAATGCTCAAGCAAATAAATATTGTAGGATGAATAAAAGGCAATTCCATGAAACAGACTTTGCTAGCGGGAGAGATAATTAACTCAAAGAACACACTTGCTGTGGCACTAGGAGGCTGTGAACCTTTTACAACCGGGCCATGATTCTGAGGCCTATGCTGAATTTCAGTTCCACAAGCCATAAAATGTGGCTGAGCATACTGGGATTCTGAGGGTACTGCTAGGAGAAAGAAGGATGCAATAACCAAAAAAGAATAAATTTAAAACAAGCAAACAAAGTTCCTGTCATTTGCTTCCCCTCCCCTTTTTAGAAAGCATTTTTCTTTTCTTTTAAAGCATTGAATACATGACATATAAATACAAAACACATATCAAATACGTGGGAAACAAGAGATATATCAACAAGTATGGATGGAAAGAATGTTCAGATGCTTAAGAGAAAAAATGAGGAAGGGACTTGTCAGATATCCAAAATAAGGAGAATCCTCCTCAAGCTCTCTTCTTGTCCCCCACCCCTAAAATCCTAGAATAAATTCACCTCCTGATATAGCATGGTGAGCAGGCATGGATGACCTGGATCCCGGAAGGCTATAGCTTTTCATGTCCTTGGCTTCCTTCTCTACCCCAACATCACATGTGACAGGTGAAAGAGAAAGGTAACCAAGGATTTGGAAAACTGTAGCTTTCTGGCTGCATCTTCCCCTACAGTCTTCTCAATGTCACATAGGACAGATAAAGACAAAAGGGAGCTGAGTAAATGGAAAGCTACACTCTTCCAGATCCATGACTGCCTTCCCACCACTGTCACATGGGAGCAGGGCAGGGGCATCTCCCCCTCACCGGTTCTGTAGACTTTCTCCTCACAGGAGACTACTTCAAAAACATCTGACAAGAGGGAGAAATTGATTTAATCATTTTTTCTCCCTTGTGGGAACAAATAAATTTACACAGTGCAGCCTTATCAACAAGCAGCTGTCGGTTTTCTAACTTTGCTTAATTACTCCCATTTCACAGGGACATAATGAAGTCAGATCCAAGTTGGATGGACAAAACAACAGAAAAGGTGCTTTTTTTGAGAGCTCACCAATGAAACTGAGACATTTGTCAGTTGTTAATGGGCCCCTCCACGTGCATCCATATGATTGCAGAGTGCTAATCCAGATTTAAGAAGTGTCACTGTGCTCAATAAATGTGAGCCGTACTAAATGTGGGAAGCATGGAGACTATTGAGGACAACTGTGGAGGCTGCTTCTGGTTTGTTGTTAACTACCATTAAGTCAACTTAAACTTGTGGCAAAACTATGAAAGAGAGACCTTCAAGTCACCAACAGGCCTGCTCAGCTCTTGCAGACTCAGGGCTATGGCTTCCTTGATTGAGTCTATCCATCTATAATGCAGTCTTCATCTTTTCCTAGTGCCTTCTACCCTACCAAGCATTATTGTCTTTTCTAGTGAGCCATGTCTTCCCGTGATATGACCAAAGTACAATAGCCTCAGTTTAGTCATCTTGGTTTCTATGGAGAGTTTGGGCTTGATTTGCTCTAGCACCCACTCATTTGTCTTTTTTAGCCATCCGGGGCATCTGTAGAACCCTTCTTCAGCACCACCTTTCAAATGAGTTGATTTTCTTTCTATCAGTTTTCTTCACTGCCCAGCTTTCAAAACCATACATAGACATTGGAAGTACAATGGCATGGACCATCCTAACTTCTGTATTCAGAGATATATTTGAAACTTGAGGATCTTGTCTAGTTCCTTCCAAGTCATAGTCTACTTTTGATTTCTTGACTAGTCTTATTATGATTAACTATTAAGCCAAGGTATGGAAGATCTTGAAATATTTCAATATCTTCATTGTCTACTTTAAAGTTATGTAAATCATCTTTGGTCATTATTTTTGTTTTCTTAATATTCAGCTGTAAAACTGCCTTTGCACCTTCTTCCTTGACTTGCATCAGTAATAGTGCCAAGTCTTTGCTATTTTTCTGGTAGTACTTTGGTTTCATCTACATATCTTAAAAATGTTGGTTTTCCTTCTAGAATCTTTCAGTTTCTTCTTCTTCTACCTCTGTAGTTGAAGTATAAACTTGGAGTATATTTATACTGATGGGTTTTCTCTGAAGTCTTACTGATATGTTTCAGCCAGACCTTGCATTTTATACGTTGGCTGCTTTTGCTACATCTCTCCTGACTATTAGTGCCACTTCATTTTCTCTTAGATTTTCATTTTCTAAAACACTGGGTAATTCTCTGACTGAAAATGTCTCATTCCTGTCCACTTTAGGTTACTTAGCCTACATATTGCAGTGTTTATATTTACACTAATCTTACACTAATTCAGGGCTCAGCATCTTGAGTATCTTACTCATGTTCCCCTTATCTTCCTGTCAGGAAGTCATTGTGTGCCTGAGTGTGTGTCACAATCGTTCTGAGTTACATTCTGTGCCTTGGCAAACACCTTCAAAGTTGTTTAGCTAGAGAAGAATGAGTCATGGGACTAGAAAGCAAGATATGAGAGACTGAACTTGACTATCAGAACTTTCACTGTGCTGAGTTGCAGGACTCATGACTGCAAAGTAATATGAAAACAACTACTCTCGACACATGGGTGGCGGGGGGACAGACGACCACATTAGAAAAAAAGGATGTAAAAGATGATGCCATTATTTCTACATAAAAGACCTCCAGAAGGTAGATCAGATCATTGAAAGATACCTGGCTTTAGATCTCATTATAATTCTTGCTGCACAGAAACTGGGGTGTGAGGACATTCTTGGTCACTGGCATGTGAAGGAAAAGCCTTGTCAAGGTCTCTTGTCATGCAGGTCCTGTGATTTATGTGGTCTTTTGGCAAAAGCCTCTGATTCTGTAGCTACACATGAGTTTCAATTCAGGATTGAGTTGTACAAATGCTCTTAGTTTAGCACAAAGTTATCCAGACAGTCAAAACCCTTTCATCCCTTTCAGCCATTGCTTTCCTTCAGCTTTTGCTCCTATCTCCACCCTTCCATTTTGCTTGAGCACACAACTCTGAAGATAACCAAGTTCAGATAAACCAGTACAACAAGTATATGTCTAGAGCCCAGCAGAAAGTCCAGTGCCAGGTGAAGAAATTCAGCCCAATTGCTTGTAAAACATTTGAGCAGAATGATCTCTTTCCAGTAGGCAAGGTCTCACACCCGGCCTCTCTAGACATGTCTGGTCACTTTCCAGCAGGAAATCTTGGAAAACTCCACTGAAAAGGTGGACCTTATCCCAAAGGTCAGACACTCCCTATCATGAAATTTGACAGAAAGCACTTCCATCCACAGTCTCCTGTACATTGTCCTCACCAGAGTTACAAACCTATGGGAATGAGGCAAAGTTTGTGAGACATGCACCACATGTCTACCACATGCACAAATTTGTGTGTTCCAAGCAGCCTCTCCTAACCATCAGCATCCTAGAAACATGAGTTGACCACGTAGACACCAGAGTTGCCAAATCTTATTATATAATATTTCACATCTGAGTTTCCCAAATAAAACATGTAAGCCAAGAAATTTGACATAGAAACTGCAGTTTCCACCCCATGCAGCTGATAGGAGATTTTGACATTCTATAGTAAATGCTATCATTAGGTTCTCTGGAGTTGTTTCCTGTGAAGAGCCTTCCATTTTTAAATAAATGTATTACTAAAAGAGATCTATGGAAATTATACTAATATGCATATAGAGTTCCTGCTCCATATAGAGTTTCCAGTATGTGCAGCAGTATCTGTTGTAAGCAGTGCATTACTTCAGAAGGGTACAAAAAGGCATTTCAGTGCACAACACAAGACTGCCTGTAGAAGTGTACCCAGACAACCTTTTGTCCATTTATCAAAGCACTCTACTTCCATTTCATGGCAGGCGACACAGTAAATACTGGAAGGGCAAAGGTTATTCTGTGCCCAGACAGTTTTATTAAAAGAAATAATAATAAAAAAAGAAAATCCACAGAAGTGTGGGCTTTAAAATACTGGGCAAAAATCTTTACATTCATTAAAAATCATTGAGCTTTGAAAACAATTAAGAAACCCTCCACATCAACATACCACCATTTTAGCAAAATGTTTTTCAAACTCTCCCATGATATCCTTGTCGATAAGATGGTAAGATATGTATTGCTAGGTAGACACAAGGCTGATAGAACAACAGTGTCCAGTGAACATCATTAAGGGTTCTACATAAAGTTAGGGGTGATCTTGACTAGAGCACCATAAAGCTTTGTCTTAACACTATGTGCTTCAGCTTTTTCATCAGTTGTTTAGACAGAGGAGTAGATAAGATGGTTTGAACATTTTCAGATGAGTCAATGCTGGAAAGGGCAAATACTACATTTCCCTTTTGTTTTGTTTTGCTTTGACCCAGTTTTTACACTTAACAAGATCATTTTAATATAATAAGCTTTTCTTCTGTAGTAAAGAAGGCTGGGCGTCTTAACTTCCTTATAAATATTACTTGTCCTTAGCCATAAAGATTGGAAACTTTTGAGTGAGATATCATGACATCCCTGGTAAATGTCTGCTTCCATCCATGGTGATGATGTTACAAAGAGAGATTAGCTAGATATGGTCTGAATATTTCTAAGAACCTTCCTTTATCACAAATGTTCAGAGTTCTCAGTTTGATAACATGTATCCATTTCACTGAATATCTATTTTTAATTTGAGTGTTAAAACATTATGCCATTGTCATTTACCATCAAGTCAGCTTTGATTTATGCCTCCTTATAAATGAGAGACCTTGAAGGACCCAGCTAAGGCCTTTTGATGACTGAGGCTCTTGGAGCTCTTTCATTCATAGGATTATCAAGTGTTGAAACTGACTTGATAACAAATAGTAGCAACAATGTGTCCAATCACAGGCCATTTCCATACTAGAGTGTTACAGTGCTATTATTCCACCTTCAACGTCCTATGGAATCCTCAAATCCTCTAAACTGCGAACCCCAGGATTCCATAGGATGTTGAAAGTGGAATAATAGCACTGTAACACTCTAGTGCGGAAATGGCCACAGAAATTAGGAAATACCTGTTACCAAATTGAGGTAGTCCAAGAGGCTAATTGAGAACTTTAGGGCTTTAATGGTGATGACTCAAACCTAAAGAAGGAACTTGGAAAATTTGTAATACTTTTCTGAACAAACGTTTGGCCAGTTACACTTGTTTTACCTACTCTGTGGGACTGTGTTACCTATATTTGTATATGTATTCATATAGAGCTCCTACCTGAATTTATACTAACTAGAAATCAGATGAAACAGATCTTAGCAGTACATGCAGTTTTGTGGAAGTGAGACATGAATGTAACATGCCTTCTATCTACCACATAAGCTGCTAGTATAGTCTTACTTAAATTCCAGTCCTCATGCCATTGGAGAACTTGGCTATCACCTGCAAAGTAAATCTAAGTATTAATAGGGTGTAGAGCTAAATCTGTACCTTTCTCAGTTTTCATTACAATATCCCAACAAAGAGGACTTCTACATAATTGTACTGTTAGTTCTTTCATGAATGTCACATCACTTCATCTCAGTAAAAACTGTTGTACTGGGGTATTTTCAAAAATACTGAATGCAAGTTAGTCAAGCGTGAGCATGTTTGAAGTTATCTGACTATTTATACTGAATACTTCTACTTCGAATGCTGCTGAGAAGGCAGAAACCCACTCTCTTACAAGCTTGTTCCACGGAATGCTGTGGACATTTGGGAAGTGATTCCTTGGGACACACCAACCTCAGTGTCAGTACTATGTTTGTGGGTGAGATACCATTGTTCATGGACTTAGAGTAACTTTGTTGACCTGCAGTGGATTAGTCTTCAACTCCCTGAAGTTCCATTAACGTGGCCAGTAATAAGGAATGTTGGGAGTTATAGTCAAAAATGCTTGAAGGGTACCGTACTGAGGAAGTATGAATATTGATTATAGGGAAATAATAAGTCACTTGATGTGTTCCATGTGATATCTTCCTATAGACTATCATGAAGTGGTTCACACACCATTGCAGAAAGAATCATAAGCTTGTTCATGCCTATCTCTTATTAGTAAATTTGAGAACATCCCTACTGTAACCATGTGGAAGGTTAATTAATTTGTAAGCTTAATTAATTTGTAATGAAATACATTAATTAGTTTAGAATTTTGAATACATTTCCATAAATATGCACTGAAAGTGATATGCCCATGATGGAAAGGCTGCAAGAACCAGCATGATATAGTGGTTTGAGTTCTAGACTAGGACTCCAGGGCCATTTCCGCACTAAAGTGTTATAGTGCGATTATTCCACTTTCAACATCCTATGGAATCCTGGGGTTTGCAGTTTAGGGAGGGCCTTTGAGGCCCCTCCCTAAACTGCAAACCCCAGGATTCCATAGGATATTGAAAGTGGAATAATAGCACTATAACACTCTAGTGCAGAAATGGCCTAGGAGACAAGAGCTTGAATCACTGCACAGACATGGAAATCCGCTGAGTAACCTTGGGAAAGTCCTGTTTTCTCAACCTCAGAAGAAAGCAGAGGCAAACACCATCTGAACAAGTCTTGCCAGGAAAACCTCATGATAGATTTACCTTAGGGTCACCATAAGTCAGAAGTGACTCGAAGGCACATGCAATAGCAACAAAGAAAGGATGTCTTGTGTCTTAAAATGTGGACACTGTGAATTTGAGACCATCCCCACTGTAATTGTGAGGATACTCCTAGTTTATTAATTGCTAGTGAAATAGATTAGTAGACCGTCAACTGTTTCTAAGTTATGTTTACAGACATTTTGACAAACATGAGCACTTTTTAAATTCAAAACTGTATTAAGTAAGTAAATACAGTTCTTCCTTTAACTGACATATTGCCGCCCAACCCACGAAATAACGAGATCGCAGACAGAGCTTGGGTTGAACTAGGGCAATTTATTAATATGCCTAATTAACATAAAGGGGTGAACTTAAACATGAACTTAAACTTGATCTTAAACTTGACCGTGAACTTGAACTTGCATTTTATGACCTGAAGAGATAGGGGGGGTCAACAGCATCTTCGGACTAGGGTCAAGAGGCAGCTCCCGACCATCTCCCCTAGCCCGTTGGGCGAAATACCAGGCCCCAAAGCCAACCGCTGAAGTTGCATGATGACTTTTGGCCAGCCCTTGTCTGGAAGGTGAGCCCCAAGGCCCCACCCCCCGCTGCATAGCAAGTGGGGTGATCCCAGGGCCCTCCTCAAGGATAGGATTTATCCTACACCCCAAAAGGGGTGCCATAGGTACACGCCGAACCTAAAGACCCCCCCCCCATGCCGGCCACGGATAAGGGCAATAGCACTATAACACTCTAGTGCAGAAATGGCCTAGGAGACAAGAGCTTGAATCACTGCACAGACATGGAAATCCGCTGAGTAACCTTGGGAAAGTCCTGTTTTCTCAACCTCAGAAGAAAGCAGAGGCAAACACCATCTGAACAAGTCTTGCCAGGAAAACCTCATGATAGATTTACCTTAGGGTCACCATAAGTCAGAAGTGACTCGAAGGCACATGCAATAGCAACAAAGAAAGGATGTCTTGTGTCTTAAAATGTGGACACTGTGAATTTGAGACCATCCCCACTGTAATTGTGAGGATACTCCTAGTTTATTAATTGCTAGTGAAATAGATTAGTAGACCGTCAACTGTTTCTAAGTTATGTTTACAGACATTTTGACAAACATGAGCACTTTTTAAATTCAAAACTGTATTAAGTAAGTAAATACAGTTCTTCCTGTAACTGACATATTGGCTTGATAAGGGCCATTTGGGTCTTCCTGTGTCAAATAAGAATTCCTCAGAGCAAAATTAATAACGGCATTTTTCATGTTTAATGAAGAACCAATCTGAAAAGCCCCTCAAAACATCCCAAGGTGTGAATGACAAAGGTTAATGTGGTATGCTTTTAAGATGTCCCTGAGATTTTCTTTTCTGATGCTAGAAATCCTCCTTTCTTCCTCTCTTCCCTGCTTTTAAAATCCCATAACCTAGAGCAATGCTTTTATCTTGGTGGGAAGGTGATGGGTTCATTGTTTGTCTGGAGCAGATGGCACTGAAAGCCACATATGAGTTTAGTTTGAATGAAAGGGAAAGCTGCCTGTGTTTTCTTGATTTCATATAAACTTGTGCAATTGTGTTGTGATTCTGCAGAGCGGGAATAAATAAGAGAGATCATTTGTCTTCATAATTTGAAATGACTCTTTGATGCTGATAGTTATTCCTACATATGTTTTTTAAATCTGTTTAGAATTCTGTATTTTTCTAGTTATTTGCAGCATGTCTTACAGTTTTCTGATCCTAAAGAATTTGACCTCAATTTCAGTAGGGCATGCAGAGGTTGAACGGAGTACTGTATCACATCCAGATGATTTACTCATAACAAATCCTTCTGGCAGTTGCATCACAGCTGAATACTGTTAAACTGAATCCATTATTTCATTTGTTTCTGATTGCGCTATAATGTTTACATATCTTGCATATTAGTATAAATCTTCCAGGGAGTAGACTGAGGTTAAATCGTCCCACACAGAGTTCTTTTTCATTTCTCCCTCTTATTAGGAAAGACTGAATCTGAATAAGAAAGAAAGGGGTTCACTGGTACCTCAAAGACTATTTTATTTCATCATAGGCATTTGTGGAGTGCAGCCCACTGCACCTGAGGAAACGTGTTTTAGTTCACAAAAACATCAGTTCAGAAACTAGCCAGTCTTTAACATCCCATAAGATCCCTTATTTTTATACTGAAACAAGCTACTGTGGACATCTCTCTGAAAACTTATAGAAGCTTAAAGTATCCTGAAGCAAGAAAGAAAAAGAAAGGGGGCGGGTGGGAATCCGTTAGATAATTTAGGAATGTAAATGTCTTTACATAAGATCAGGCAATCATAGAAACAACAATGTATTTCTCCATATGTTGGAGGATTCAGTTATTCCTACTAAAAATAGTTGATAATTATGGTTGATAGTCATGACAGCCAACTAATCCAAGGGTTCTTTTACATAACAAGAATGAGTGAAAGAATATTGTACTGTCTTCATGTTTGTACCTATAATGGCCAGAAGCCATTACTTCTCGTGGACTCCACTGTTTCTACCAGAATCAGTACTCCACTCTCTCTTCTATCCTCCTTTCATCTCAGTAAACCTGATCAGAAGGGCTGGAACCCCTTCCCCAACTGGAGCAGTTTGTATAGCTTCACAGAAGGTGGAAATGGAAGAGATGTGGAAGAAGTCCTAAATGCTGGCATTGGATAATGAAAGATTTCTTTCATCCAACTCTTAGTGTATGTGGACTGCCAAGAGAAAGGAGTTTTCCTGTTCTGTTCATGCAGAAGATTGCTACACATATGCAGCAAAGGATACCTCTGAATGTGTAGAAACTTTGGTTGGCATCCTACACTGCAGTTATAGATCTGTAACCTAGAGTAACAGATCAATAAGTACTTTGTATTCAGCTATACTGTGTATTCACAATTGTGGCATTATTTCCACGATCATAAGTGCCACCCCAAATCCATCTTAAACTGCAGGGGATAGCTCTGAGAAATGGAGGTCTGTGCCATAGTTGAATGGGGCACTTCAGGATGATGCGGCCAGACCTCTCCTGCACCTGAACTTCAGTGTGATGAGATGTTCTTGCTTCCAGGTGCTCTTGGTGCTGTTCTTCTTATCACATCTCAGCTTGGGGGCAGGAGGGGGTTTGTCACATCATTGCTTGGAGTTTCTTCCCGGAGAATAAGGTGGGCTTAAGAGGTCGATGTCTTAGAACATTTGTAGCTACATTTACATTACTATGAATGTGATGTAGGATCTTGTACATTCACTTCATGAAAAAAAGAGTCCAGAGGACTATCCGTTGTCAATCCTCTTCCAAAAGTAATACTAACAGAAATACATAGATATAGATATAGGCCATTTCCGCACTACACTCTTACAGTGCAATTATTCCACTTTCAACATCCTATGGAATCCTGGGGTTTGCAGTTTAGGGAGGGGCCAATCAGCTGATTGGCCCCTCCCTAAACTGTAAACCCCAGGATTCCATAGGCTGTTGAAAGTGGAATAATCGCACTATAAGAGTGTAGTGCGGAAAAGGCCATATATAGAGATATATAGATATAGATACAGATAAGAGCTTCAGAAAGTTACCTTTTTTGGACAGTACGTTCCAGAATTCCTAGCAAACATGGATTTATAGGGAGTGTCCCCAAAATTAACTTTAGCAAGCTCCCATATAGATACAAATGTACACAGATCTAACATGGAATTCCATTTTGTTTCACTAGCTGTGGATTTCTTTGCCTAATATGATGAAAATGCAGCATAAGGAAGCAAAACCTATTACATCCATAGGGTTTCTCAGTTGTAATGCTTTTTGTTGTGTCCTCATCATGAGTAGGGCTAATGGTGTGGGGTTAGATTCGTGACTGGAATTTAATGCAGTTGGCAGTAACAGTCACTGCAAAAAGTGGATGGCTCCATCTTCCTTGCACCAAGTGCAAGCTGGTCACCTTCTTGGAGGTGAAGGTTCGCCAGCTGGAGGCATGAATTTCTGATCTCCATCTTATTAGGGGAGGGGAGGAGTTTTTGGATAGGGCAGAGAAGACCTACCAGAAGACCAAATGCACAGAGGAGCTGCCAGATCAGGAAGTCACCACACTTTGCCAGGAAACGGAGGCTTGGGCGAATGTCACACGGAGGAGTAAAAGGACCAGGAATGTAACAGAGACTCTTAACCTACACAATCGCTTCAAAGTACTTGGCTTCAAAGTACTTGGCCTTACGAACAATGAGGAGCACCACGCGGAGGGAACAGAATGTCAACAAGAAGGAATCAAACTCCACCAACAGGAACTAGATCAACGCTCCCAGCCTCAACAGAATGCCCAGGCAGTCCTAGTAGAACATGTTCGTCGAGGAGCCCAGGACAAGTCTCAGAGGAGGCAAGTTCTGGTTGTTGGGGACTCTTTGCTCAGAGGAACCGAAACGGCAATTTGCAAACCGAACAAGCTCAATCAAGAGGTCTGCTGTCTTCCTGGGGCCAGGATCAACCACATAACGGAGAGGCTAACCAGGCTGGTCAAACCCACTGACTATAAGCCCCTCATTTTGGTTCATGTCGGAACCAATGACACTGCGAGGAGCAGCCTTTACCACATTGCAAAGGACTACAAGCGTATGGGGACGAAGCTTAAGGACCTTGGTGTGCAAGTGGTCATTTCGTCTCTCCTCCCTGTTCAAGGATACGGCGCACGTAGGGAAAGGGCAATAGCAGAGGTCAACAACTGGCTCCGCATGTGGTGCCGCCGGCAACGGTTTGGGTTTTTGGAACATGGCCTGAATTTCCATGAACATGGGCTTCTGGCGAGGGATGGGCTGCACCTCACAAAACTGGGCAGGAATGTTTTTGCAAACAGTCTCGCAAGGAGGATTAAGAGGTCTTTAAACTAAGATTCGCAGGGGAGGGAGACAATATTATTCAGGGCAAGGACTCGGAGAGCGCAGGGGGGAAAGGCCCAAATGATACTGGACAAGTAGTACAAGTGGCCAATGGCGGGAGGAGTAGAAACAATAGTACAGGACTTGCAGGAAGGGCCCGGGGACTTAAGTGTCTCTACACTAATGCAAGGAGTATGGGAAACAAGCAGGACTAACTTGAACTCCTAGTACAACAAAATAAATACGATTTGATAGGCATCACTGAGACCTGGTGGGATGAGTCTCATGATTGGAATATAGAAATAGAGGGGTATAGCCTATTTTGTAAAAATAGACCAAACAAGAAAGGAGGAGGAGTAGCCTTGTATGTCAAGGATGTTTTCACCTGTGAAGAGATCCAGGACTTAAACCCAGAAAGCCAGGTCGAGAGCATTTGGGTAAGAATTAAGGCAGCGAAAAACAATAGGGATATTCTGGTGGGGGTTTACTACAGACCTCCAACCCAGACTGAGGACTTGGATGACGCCTTCCTCAACCAAATGACTGCACATTCAAAGTGGAGAGATACAGTAATAATAGGAGACTTAAATTACCAGGATATATGCTGGCAGTCAAACTCTGCCAAGGCAGCAAGATCCAGCAAGTTTCTTGCTTGTCTTGAAGACAACTTCATGGTCCAGAAGGTGGAAGAGGCCGCAAGGGGATCAAATATTCTAGATCTGATCCTGACCAACAGGGATGACCTTGTTAATGACGTAGAAGTGGTTGGATCTTTAGGGGAGAGTGACCATGCCCTATTGGAATTTGGCATTCAGTGGGAAGGAGAAGATAAGGGTAGCCAGACACTCATCTTAGATTTTAAAAAAGCGGACTTCTGTAAACTTAGGGAGCTGCTGGCTGGAATTCCGTGGTCAGGAACAGTGAAAGGGAAAGGAGTTCAGGAGGCATGGGAGTTCCTTAAAAAGGAGATACTGAAGGCACAGTCTAAAACTGTGCCAATAAGGAGGAAAAATGGAAGGCATCTGAAGAAACCAGAATGGTTGACTAAAGAACTCTCAGCTGAGCTAAGTGTTAAGAGAAACATGTACAGGAAATGGAAGAAGGGGGAAACCACCAAAGAAGAATTTAAGCAAGTAGCTAGGAGATGTAAGGAGGAGGTCAGAAAGGCTAAAGCACAGAACGAACTTAGGTTGGCCAGAGACATTAAAAACAATAAAAAGGGCTTTTTTAAATATGTCCACAGCAAAAGAAAAAAGAAGGAGACGATAGGGTCGCTGCGCAGAGAAGATGGCAAATTTACTAACGGGGGAAGAGAAAAGGCAGAACTACTTAACACCTTCTTTGCCTCAGTTTTTTCCCAGAAGGATACAAGCACTCAACCTGGTGGTTGGGGAGCAGGGGAGGAAGCAGGAGAAATGAGACACATAATAGGTAGAGAGATGGTACAGGAATACCTGGCCACACTGTTTGAATTCAAGTCTCCGGGGCCAGATGAATTGCATCCTAGGATATTAAAAGAGCTGGCAGAGGTCATTTCGGAACCGCTTGCTATAATTTTTGAGAAATCTTGGAGGACAGGAGAAGTTCCAGCAGACTGGAAGAGAGCAAATGTTATCCCCATCTTAAAGAAGGGAAAAAAAGACGACCCAAATAATTAGCCTGACATCAGTACCCGGAAAGATCCTGGAGCAGATCATTAAGCAGTCAGTTTCTAATCATTTAGAAAGCAATGCAGTAATCACGAGAAGTCAACATGGATTTCTCAAAAATAAGTCATGCCAGACTAATCTTATCTCTTTTTATGATAGAGTTACTAGCTTGATAGATGAAGGGAATGCTGTGGATGTAGCATATCTCGATTTCAGTAAGGCCTTCGATAAAGTTCCCCATGACATTCTTGCAATGAAGCTAGTAAAATGTGGGCTGGACAGGGCTACTGTTCGTTGGATTTGTAATTGGTTGACTGACCGAACCCAAAGGGTGATCACGAATGGCTGCTTTTCATCCTGGAGAGAAGTGACTAGTGGGGTGCCACAGGGTTCTGTCCTGGGCCCAGTGCTGTTCAATATTTTTATCAATGACTTGGATGAAGGAATAGAGGCATGCTCATCAAATTTGCAGATGATACCAAATTGGGAGGGGTTGCTAATACACTGGAGGACAGGATCAAAATTCAAAATGACCTGGATAGATTGGAGAGCTGGGCCAAGGCGAACAAAATGAAATTCAACAGAGAGAAGTGTAAGGTCCTACACTTAGGTAGAAAAAATGGAATACAGAAATATAGGATGGGGGACACGTGGCTGGATAGCAGTACGTGTGAAAGGGATCTAGGAGTCTTCATAGATCACAAGCTGAACATGAGTCAGCAGTGTGATGCGGCAGCCAAGAAAGCCAATGCAATTCTTGGCTGCATCAATAGGAGTATGGTGTCTAGATCGAGAGAGGTACTGGTAAAACTCTACTCTGCTTTGGTTAGACCCCATCTTGAATACTGTGTCCAGTTCTGGGCATCCCAATTCAAGAAGGATATTGACAAGCTGGAGCAAGTCCAGAGGAGGGCGACCAAAATGGTGAGAGGCCTGGAAGTCATGCCCTATGAGGATAGACTTAGAGAGCTGGGTATGTTTAGTCTACAGAAGAGAAGGTTAAGAGGGGACATGATAGCCATGTTTAAATATTTGAAGGGATTCCACGTAGAGGAGGGAGAGGGCTTGTTTTCCGCTGCTCCAGAGACCAGGACAAGGAGCAATGGATTCAAGCTGCAGGAAAGGAGATTCCACCTGAACCTCAGGAAGAACTTCCTGACAGTCAAGGCTGTCTGGCAGTGGAATCTGCTGCCTCGGAGTGTAGTGGAGTCTCCTTCCTTGGAGGTTTTTAAGCAGAGGCTTGATGGCCATCTGTCGGGAGTGCTTTGAGGGTGTTCCTGCACGGCAGGGGGTTGGACTGGATGGCCCGTGTGGTCTCTTCCAACTCTACATTTCTATGATTCTATGATTCTATGATTCCTGTCGCCAGCTATTCCTCCCCTTATAGGATTTTACTGTTCTTGAATTGTGAAAAAAGCAGTAAATGCCATTTGCCTGCTACAGAGTTCTCAGACCCTTTAAACTGAATATTTATAAGTGAATTGGGATATGGAGTCCTTTTCTGAAACTTTCTCAAGTAGAAGATTAGCATTAGGCTTGGGAGTCAGGGACTGCTAACACTAAGCTAGGAGCTTCCAGTTTTTTCTTTCAAAATGGAGTTGCAGTGAGGTGACAGGTGACTAGAAGGCACATGCACACACACAAATGGAGATTATAACAACCTAGACTATATTAATGTAATATGGGAAACTGTCAAGTAATGGTATGTAAGGCATCTTAATTATTTAAATTCTTATATTTGTTTAGGCTACTACTGATCCCTGCAGGCTTGTACAGTAATTGGATGATGGTATAGTTCTGCTTTATAGAGTTATCCTCTGTATGAACCTATAAACATACTATCTGAGCAGTGGACATGAAGCAACTCCTGGACTGTTACTACTCAGTTTACAACTTATTTCACTAGTTTGCATAAAGTGTTAAGACCAGATTAGGTACACACTGGTTCTTTATTATGAGCAACTGGACTGCAGCTGATGCATGGCTGAGAATGAATATTTATTGAATCATTTTTGGTGATTGTGCCTAATGGTGGTGGGAAAGAAACCAGGGACTGTAATCAGACTTTCCTCCATTGCCTGTTCAGCATATTTCCCTTGTTCTACATCTGATGCATGTATAGAGATTCTTTTTGCTACTTCCATCTCACAATAAAACACCCTTTCTTTGAAGATTGTCAGAGTCTAAGCTTCTTTGGAAGCCACAGTTAATCTTTTAATTGGATGAGAGATTTAGCATACATTTGAATTGGTCTAATTTTACTTGGATACTCTATATGTGTTTTAAAATGCTAAGCTAGAATCTGAGCAGCCCCCCACCATACTTTCTAAATGTCAAGGGGCAGCAAACAAAAGAATGATTGTGCTAGTAAAGCTCAGTAGCAAATTATTCCCAGGCCTTATCATAAAATAATAGCAATTTAAATAAGCATTTGTAAACATTATTAGAAGAGAGAACCATACTGATGGCACATGGGATAGAGGAGAAGGCTCTACAGAAGATATAACAGCCAAAAATATTGCTACTTGAAAAGCTTAGCTAAAAATCACTGAGATGTAATAACAGAGCCTTGTTGAAAATGAAAGTCAGTGAACAATATTGATGAACTGTGTTCATTTATTTACAAATTTTAATATCACCTTTTTGTAAACAGCTCCATGGTTGGATTTGCAATAAGAAATGTTAAAACAACAATTTAAATTTTACATTCCAAAAATGTTAAATCTATGCATCTAAGTTCTACATGATTAAAAATATAAAACCTTGTATCAATCAACTGTAAATTAACACATAAGCAGCAACACCAATTATAATAAATTACCAGTAATCAATTTCCCAAAGCTTGAAGGCATAGCTGAACTTTTAGTTGTTATCTGAAGGGAGGAAAAAAAAACCCAGAGAGAATGCTATTTGAGCCTTGGGGAGAAGGAATTCTATAAAAGTGAAATACAACCTTACTGTTAAACGCGAAGCTATCTTGAGGTCTTACTGGCTTACTGTAAATTCTCGTAGGCCCCTCTAGGCCCCTACCATCTGCAGTGTTGCAAGTATATATTCAGCTCTCCAGTACATAAAACTGAGGCTGCAAACATTGGGTGAGACTTGGTTCTTCCCCAAATAGCTGCTTGAATGCATAGTTGGGCCAAACTTCTGTGAATCACCTGTAAATATGCTGACAATTTAAATTGGGGAGTAAAATCCCATAATGAAAGGCAGTATTTTTTACAACAGGATAGGCACACATTCAAAATATTGGGAAGGGGATGTATTACCAAGATAGACCCTGTTATAAAAATTAGGGGAAAAGGCTTTCAAGAACTTCTGCTTACTTTCCAGAAGAAAAGTATTAGGAGGATATGTTCCTAAGCTATACTTCAGATAGCATATCAGTAGAACATCAGTACTTTTTATTATATTAACCATAATACTTGTGTTTGAGTGTGCCCACTCATATCATTCACTGTAATTTACATTGACCTACCAGTAGGATAGGGGTGGGCAACTGTACTGGGAATGCGGGCCATTCTTCTTCACTCGCCCAGTGGGTCACACCAGCACTTTTTAGTGCATCTAAAGTGATGTCACTTCAATTCTGGTTGACATATTGGCTGATTTTTCATTTGATTTTTAAGATTTATTTGGTTGTCTATAGGAGAAGGTTGGGAGGTTGAGGGACATTTGGCCACATTCTGGGCAATTTTTTTTAAAAAAAATAGTCTGGGGGCTTCAAGGGCTTCACCTTGTGGGTCTGAGGCCTGTACTTTGTCTACTAGATTTTAGTATTTCTATTTGTAATCTCATTGTAATTAATACGTACAGTCATTTTAACAGAAGCTCAGTTAACAAAGCCTCTGACAAAGAAGCTCCTATTTACAAAGACTTTTTATGCCTACCCAACACCCTGTTTTCCTTCTCCTCCTCAGCCTAGCTGAAAATGGTTTTTTTTATAACAGCATTAACATTGGGAGGATGCTGAAGAAGGGCGCAAGGAAACATGAACTTTTGGTATTTATTTCTGTGGACTGCAGCAGCATGTCTGCAGTAAACAGTGCAACGAAGCTTGAACTGAGAAGGAATAGGATTCTACTCTAGTGGGAATATTTGTAGCTGTTTGTGCCTGCCTAGAACAGGCAAGATAAACAACAAGTAGCTGCAGAGTTTTTTGTGGAGCATGCTTGACCAGTAAAACAGAGGGGAAAGAGGAGAGCACATAAGTCTCCAAAACCAGCTACTCCCCACACATTAACAAGCATAGATGGATAAGTTCAGCCACCAAAATGGGAATCATAAGAAAAATGAAGGTTGGTGCAGGACAAAATCACCCTGAGGTGCACTTTGGAAGAAGCTTCCAAACCTGTACAGGAAACCTCCACCTTTGGATGTGCCTTTATTTACTGACTCACTCTTTTAATGCTTCTAAATTAAGGACAAGGTCCATTAATTCAACAGGGGTTCTGCTCTTTCACCAGTTCTTCTCGCCTGTGGAGACTCGCTTGGAATTGCTTGCCATGTATGCTGCTTGCAAAGCACTCTGAGTGGGGAAAAAATGGGGCTAAGCCATCCGAGAGACTTTGCAAGTGGTACACACATGGTCAGTCCCAAGTGAGCCTCCATAAGTCCTTCATGTTCCCTATAGTACATGGGTTCCACTTTTCAAACAATTCAGTTTTCTGACATTGCTCTCTGTTTACTTAGGTAAGGCTTACATGAGTGGTTTCATTTCACATGTGCCTATTGTTAGTTTTGAAAAAGAAATTGCAAACACTATTTGGAGGGGTGGGGGTAGTGTAGGAACCTATCTCTGTTCTTTCCATGTTATTCTTGCCTCTGGTACCAAATTTCTGATAAAGAAATAATGCCCAGGAACACATCTGTATTGTTGACTGAAGCATACCTGTACTTTCTCAGCCTTGTTTGTTGCACCTATATTTTAAAAATGTCTGAAGTATTTTCAGTCAACCACAGCTTCTTACTGAGGAGCTCACTTGATGCAAGCTTAGCTTCCACTAGCTTATAAAAATGCAATGCTTTTGTTGCTCTACAGTGTGTCTCTAGGAAAGGTAGTTGTGTGTGAGGTAGAAGAGGAACTAGAAGATGAGTTTTCATTCATTTCTAGTATTAGGACTAATATGAATCACTGGTTTAAAGCTTCTAAGCAGAGAATTTCTGTCTTCGTGTGGATAGACCTAGCCACAGTCCAATACCATGACCCTTTCTGCACCTTACCTTTTTCCGGTGCTGGGTTGTGGGGATCACGCAAGCAGCCTCTGGTGAGAGGCTCTTGCATCCCTGCTGCTTCAGCTCTGCATGAGCCGCCTGCTCATGCGAGAGCCCCGCCTCCTCCTTCCGCAGTGCAGCCTGGGACTTTCCCAGGCTGCACTGGGGCAGGAAGCGCAACCGGCACGGCTCTGGAGACTCCACATGCCAGGTAAGTGCACACGGGGCCTGGGAGCAATGCGCGATCACGCACCATTTTTGGCTTCCAGCCGAAAATGAAAAGGTGCGCGATCGGCGCCTGCCAGCCCCTGGAGTGTCGCACAATTGTGAGTGCATCATGCAGATCGCTCCTCACAATCATGTGATGCTCCAGGCACCCTTTCGCATGGCAAATGCCATGCGAAAAGGGCCCATGTTAACTCTGACTGAAGCAGAGGACTTGGATTTAGCTTCTGGTGTAACTGTGAGCATAAAGAAGTAAGGGGGGGGGAGGAACAAAATGTTCTACAAATGAAGTTTCTTATGTTCTTTATTTTTAGAGACATTGATCAGTCTGTTTTTAGTTGGCCAGCCTCCCATGAAAGTGGTTACATATTGCAGGGAATTGAATATCTGGGGTTCATGCATCTGAACACCCTGGAGAGATTTATTGGGAAAAAGGAAGGAGTCATTAGCCAAATCCCAGAATGTATTTTATCTCAGTAGATTTTTTTAGGAGAATTAAAAGAAAATTCCTTGTGCTGAAGAAAGTGTCCTTACTCAGTTGTACTCACAGATGTACTGATGTGCAAAATTTAATTGCTCCACATGTTTGTTGATAGCTTTTTGGAATGCATACAAATGGCATTTCAGGAGTAAGATGATATGAACATTTAAGTATGTAACAGGAGACAAGATAGAGATGGAAATATCCTGTCCTGGCAAATTCTTGTGGGTATCCTCTAAAATACTAAACCTGTCTACAGATGGTTTCCCAGAAGGACCAGTTATAATTTTTTAATTGGACTTTCACTTTGAGGGTTGGCACAAGCACAAGGTAGCTTTGGGAGCAATGAAACAATAATTTATGGAATGTAGTAAATAATGAGGTAGGATGCATAATATTTAGACCTTCCTGAAACTGCTCAGAAAATGCATTTTATATGGCATTGTTTACTTGCAGTGTTCTGAAGTTTAGCTGGAAGAAGGATTTCATTTATTTTTTTAAAAAATCCAGTTTCAGGAAAGGTTGCAGGAAAATCTTCTGAGGTTTTCAAAGAAAGTGATAAAGAGATCATAAATTTCCAGGATAGCTCCAGGTGACATGATAAACATGATACTAAAAGCACATGAGAAAGTAAGCTAACCAGGCTTCAGGCAGCCACCAGCCTGTACTTTGGATCTGGTCTGTATACACCAAAGCTATACAAGAATTGTATAACACTGGGGTTACAAAAGAGGCAAAATTGGGGTATGCTTGTAGCAACTACAAATATCAAATTGATTACCTGTTAACAATCTTCGGACCTCCTTTTGCATCATTGAATTAGATGCAGAACAAGATAGTGCTCAACTACTTCACTGTCACACACACACACACACACACCAATGGAAAGAAAAGTTCCTTTTTTCTCTTAACCAAGAGAAGTGGGACTTTGGTTTGTTCTATATCAGACAATGCTACTTTAGTGAGAGAACAACTCACCAGTATTTTTTCAAAGTGTTCCAGTTAACAGTAAACAGCATGCAGATTAAACATGGGTGGAGAGGTTAATGGACTGCAAAAAAGATTGTAAATTTGAAATCTTGGTTCATAAACCTCTGGGGGATGGGAGCTGCCTTTGAAGAGAAACTCATCAAGCGACTTTCTCCTGTAACCTTATCCCTGGTTTATTATTTGCTTTTGCCACAGGAGTCATCATCTTACTTTGATTTAGGAAAAAAGAGGAACTACACTGACAGAAAAGGGACAGGACATGACACAACTTTATTTTGTTATGTTGATTTATACCTACATACACGTTCAGAAGTGATTAGTGTGTCAGTAGAAATACATTCTATCTCACCACAATGGGAAAAACTGTGTCCAGGTCATCTGTGTGTCTGCTATTCATTCTGATTTTCAGGGGCTAACTGTTGATGGATGACTTCAAAGTTTCTATCCTCCTTTTGTATGGTTTATCTTTATTTTTAAACTAAACATGAACCAAACAGTCCTTTAAATAAAGGACTGCCCAATGTAATGAATGAAACATAACCACTCTACAATTATTTCTTTAATGCTTCGCTGTCAACTCTGCCATGTTTCCAGGCATTTATAGCAGCATCTTGTACATCCATTATAATTACCTTCATAAGATAGATATTATAAAACATACAGAGCCCTATTGCAATTGGTGTGAAGAATATGGGCCCATTTGCAAAACATGGTAAGCAGGGGGCAGCAGAAATCCTAGTTTTATTGTTGTTGTGTGCCTTCGAGTCTTTTCCAACTTATGGTGATCCTAAAGCAAATCTCTCGTGCTGTTTTCTGGAGCTAATAGTGTATGACACACCCAAGATCATCCAGTGGGTTTCCATGGCTGTGTGGGAACTGAATCCTGGTCTCCAGGGTTGTAGTCCAATCTTCAAACCATTTTGCCACCCTGCCTTACCATGAATGAATTGTATGCTGGTGTATGCTACTAGATTACTCTTGCGGAAAGAACAGCTAAATAAATCATAGATGTTCCCTGCATGGCTTGTTTATTGTGTCATGTTAATTCAAGTTCAGCTGCCCTTCTGGTTTGTTGTGCCCCAATAAACCAGCAATGAAATACACATGTCTTAATCACGTGGTTGTTCCAAACAGGTAATCTAGAAGTAGGTCTGAGTGGAGATCTTGCATTTCAGGTGACCTCCTGTTAGCTTGTGGGTGTAGGGGCTAGCACTGCTGATTGGTCCCAACCATGCTAATAAGATAGATGCAATTGAGTGTCATGCTTGACTTTGTCAATGATAAGGCAGGTTCCTACAGAGATATGTCTTATGCAGACTTCCTAAGGGCTGCTTAGATTTCTGTTTGTAACTCTTTGCTAGCCCCATTACTTCCCCTTTATTGTCTATGCTTGTTGAAATTTAGACAGTTAACTTCATAAGGTATAAAGGGTCCTGTTCTGTGTTAGAATAATTTGCCAAGCTCGGGATGGACTCTATGCATGTATAGGTGTGCATATGCACATACATTTGTGCATATGTAGATTTACATACAGTCCCCGCAACACACACACCTTGCTCTTTTCCTGCCTTAATGTTTACATAACTGGACTTGCATGTCTCTTTTCAGATAAGCAAGACCCCTATATTTGTTCCTGGTGTTTGGGGACCGTATTACTCAGCAATGGTGCCAGGACTCTGGCTAAATGAAGGAGGCCAAAGTGCTACTGGGAAACTGGTGAGTTTGCTTCTTTTCTACACTGCACAATAAAGAAAAAGTCAGGAAGAATCATTGCTTTTCTCTGAATATGTTATGTTAAAACATATTATTAATTGTGTAAGCTGCTATGGAGCTTCTGATAGCAGTGTGAGTCAATTAAAATCATGATGAGGAAGTTTTTCAGTCCAAATTGTCTAGTCATCTGTAGGTATACCCTAGTTAATGAAGTAGATGTGTTCCTGGCTATTGCTTCTTTAACAGAAACTTTGGCACCAAAGGCAGAAATAACCTGGAAAGAACAGGAATAGATTGCTACACCACAAAAAAAGAAGAGCAGTTCAATATGCTTCAGCAAACTCTTTGTCCAAAGTTAATACTATGGCCACATGAAATGAAACAACCAGGTCAGATGAGTTTTCTGTAAGTAAACAAAAACATTTTCAGCTTTTTAGAGACCACTTGAAATGCACCCAAGAATTTTTTTTTCTTGCACCAGCCTCCACTATTCTTATGATTTCCATTTTAATGGCCCAGTCTGTGCTTTTTCAATATGCTGGATATTGGGGGTGAGGGAAGCTTATGGTTGGTCTTTGCTTTAGTCTGAATTCTATTTGAGGGGAGAAAGGTTGCCTTATCTTGCTCGCTTCTGGCACATTCAGAAAAACCAAACAGCTGTTTCCACATTATCTTTTTCTTGTATAGCATTTTGGGAAATCTTCTGTAAAGCATATATACATCTCAGAAACAAACAAACAAGTTCCGTAGAGCTGAATGGCACTCTGGACTCCAGTGGCCACATTAACTGAATGTAAGAATTCCACATCCCTCTCTATGTGGATGGAAACATGTAAACTTGGCCAGGGAGAACACTGAGTGCAGACAGCATCCATCCATTAATCTATCCAAGGAGATCTTATGAGACTATCATGCATCTATTACTATTACATCGCTTTTGGAGAAGAATGTGGTAAAATTTAGGTTGTTTTTTTCCCCGAGCAGTCCTGGAAAGGATGTCCATATTACAGGTAGCATCAGCAGTCTTCTGTATATACAGCCATGTTTACATATGGTCTGTAGATTTGTTCCTTCCCATAGGGTATAGCCAGCTCACTTAAGATGTTCAGATTAACTGCTTGGAAATTTACATGTTGCATGGTTCACACAGTAATGTGCTTCTGGTGTTCTGGCAGTTTTACGTTTGTATCCCACTTCTCAGAAGCTCATCATGTGTAGTATTCCAGACCATAAGACTGATTCTTTTTTGTTATCTCTGTGACACAGACATGTGGGATGTTTCTTCACCTGTGCAGGGCCGATGAGAAGTATCTAGAGATGAGCATAGTATTTTTGACAGGGGACTGCATCTACTCTACTGTGCATGACCACCCAAACTCTCACTAGTTTTGCCTATGGTTGCATTCTTTTAATAAGGTGAACTTTAACTATAAGGTCTTGTATCTAATGCCAGTGTGTTATACTGATTTGACTGTTGGACTAGGGCCATTTCCACACTAGAGTGGAGGATTGTTTCACTGCGTTTTATAAGCGGTGTTTTTTACTCCAATGTCCTCCAGTTTCTATCGAAGAAAAGCAGAGAAAATCATTTGTAGCTTCCACATGTCAATTCCCCTGGAACTCTTATTCTCTTCCTTCAGTCCACGCTGTTGATTGGTCAATTTAATGCCCACCTCTGTGGTGCGAATCGATGTAGTGCTTCCGCATGTAGGAAAAGATGCTGTGAACTGTTTTGACTGATGTGCATTGGAATTTTCCCGTTTCTACATTACACTGGTTTCACAACGATGTCAACCGCTTTAAGAGCTAAACACATGGGGAATGAACTACAACAGAAGGACATCAAACCGGTTTGATATGCGGATGTATTCGAGACACAACAACGCCACAGTGATGTATCTCCCTTGTACGGAAAGGGACTAGGACTCTGGAGGCAAGTGTTCAGATCCCTGCTTGGCCTTGGAAACCTACTGGGTGACCTTAGGCAAGTTGCATACTCTCAGCCTCAGATAAAGGAAAGGGCAAACCTCTGCTGAAGAAATCTTCCCAAGAAAGCTCTGGGACAGGTTTGCCTTAGGGTCACCAGAAGTTGGAAATGGAGGGGAATATGGGAGGAAGAAGCCTTTACATTTCAGGTAGTTTACCCAGTGGTGTCCACAATGCCATTCAGCTGTATCACTCTTATTAGTTTAGCTTGGACCAATCAGCAATGTCTGTTTGAAATAACCACATGGTTTCAGACATTTTGCCTTTGGCCAACTTCACTTCTCCTTTTTTTAATTCTGTGGTTACTGTGGCTGCCTGTTAGATATTTCTTGATTGGACCCAGGAAGAAATGTTGTCTCCTTGTCATTGTGGGATTTTCACCATTCTCATAGCAACAGGTTTCCCCCCCCCCTTATAAAGTCTCACAGGCATTGGGCAGGATCCTTCCCAAGACTCACATTGAAAATGGAAGATCTCCATATTTTAAGGATGGCCTAGAAGGCTTCAACCCAGCTCAGAGGCTGATGTGCCTGTGTCACACCTAGGTGTTAGGAGGAGATTATGTGACCTTGTATACATCAGCAAGACTTATCACTTTTCACTTGCAGTGTTTCCCCAATACATAGCCCAATGGCTAGACCCTTGCTCTGCGCCATACCCAAACTGACTCCCTTTCCGCACATTACCTGCTCGCGGAGGTGGGGGATGCCGTTCGCACAAGCAGCCTCTTGCGCGAGGCACTCGCATCGCTCCTCCGTTTTCCCGCAGCTGGGTTGCCTGTCGCGCGAACGCCCCGCCCCTTTCTTCCGCAGTGCAGCCTGGGAGCTGTAGGCTGCGCTGGAGGAGGAAGCGCAACCGGCCCAGCTCGCCCGATGCACCGCAGGGCAGGTAAGTGCACGAGGGCCCCAGGAGCATTGCGCGACCACGCAGCATTTTCGGCTTAGAGCTGAAAATAAAAAAATCCATGTGCAGCCTGCTTTAGGCTCTTGAGCGTTGCATAAATGGGAGTGCGTCGTACAGACTGCTGCTCCCATTTACGCGATGCTCAGGGGGCCCTCTCGCAAAAGAAACTGCATGCGAAAAGGGCATGAGAATTGTTGTTGTTGTGTGCCTTCAAGAGGCTTCCAACTTATGGCGACCCACTATCATGAGTTTTCCTGGCAAGATTTGTTCAGAGGGTGTTTGCCTTTGTCTTCCTCTGAGGCTGAGAGAGTGTGTGATGTGCCCAAATGGGGATACAAACTCTGATTTCCAGTGCTCAAACCACTATACCACATTGGTTCTCTCAACTGAGAATGGAGTAGCCAATAGAAGTTTTGTGGCCAATTTTCACTTAAGTTGTGACTCTAGTTATTTTGACCTCATTTCATTCTGCCATAAAGCTGGAGTTCTAATCTTAGGAGCACATTTGAGCACTAAGTCCAGATAAAGACAAAATAGAGATGGAGTTATTTGAACTGAAAGGGGAAAGGTTCTTACCACCATGACCCTTTTTTGAGTGAGATGGGAATGGAGAAAGAGTTGATATAATAACATCATTTTTTTAAAAAAATATTAACTGGCATGTACATGCATTTTCCATGTTTGATGGTAAGGGACCAGAACACAGTGTCCTGCAAAGTTAAATTAGGGTATTGAAGAGTTCTCAGCCATAGTATCATATTTCACTAGCAGCAGTAGTACAAATCACTGCTTGTGCTAGTGGAGCTTGGACTGCTCTATAAAATGAGTCAAGCCAAAAGATAGATACTGTACATTTTTTTGTATATTTTGTTAACAAAAGTGACAAGTTTCAAGTCAGTGCTTATTTTCTGCAAATCTGGAGAATGCGTCTTTGCATGTAAGCCCAAAAACAAGACTGTTAATACCACATGGCACTTTTAGAAACAGCAAGAATTAATATGAAAATTCATCTTCCTTTCTTTAAAGATAGATCATGTCGTCCAAGGACACGCTGCATTTCCAGAACTACAAACAAAATCTGCAGCCAGGTCAGGTCATCATCCTTATTTCTTCATCATTAGCAGTCTGTCTTAGAAATGTCAGTTTGGCAGCAATCCAGAAACTAGTTCAGTTGGAATGTTCCAGCTTAACAACAATGTGGGCTGGGCTCTTTCTCATTATATTAATTTCTTTCTTTTTCCATCTTGTTCTTCATAGTTCCCATTTCACAATACAGACCTTTTTGTTTGCTTTAGAACATATCCACCTGAGAACTAACTCACGTGGCCATTTCATAGGTGCTGACATCACCAGAAACTGAGGTTTTCGTTGCCCTCTTGTGCTTGTAAAACACTCTTGTGAATTCTTGAGCAACTGCAGTTATCTGGAACATTTATATGGATACACAGTTATCTGTGCAGCATTGCTGCAAAGTTCAACTTATGCTGATTTTTACCCTTTTCCAAAATGGCCACTTGAACAATCAGCCGTGCATCTGAACTGCCAAGAAGCCTTCAAAAAGTCATAATAAGGATAGTGCAAGAACAAGTGGCTGAAACCTTGAACATGTACATTTAAGCCAGAACACTTTTGTTCTAATGTCAAGGCATGTATCTGGCCTTGTGCTTTTAAGATTGGAGAC
The DNA here is from genome assembly GCA_948474755.1 of Ctenosaura bakeri. NCBI lineage: Eukaryota > Metazoa > Chordata > Lepidosauria > Squamata > Iguanidae > Ctenosaura > Ctenosaura bakeri. The sequence continues at coordinate 309,612 of CAOLHI010001744.1, forward strand.
TTCTTGAAGCTGAATTTCATGTGTCTTTTTTTAAAGTAAAAATATGTCACAAAATCCTGATGTAGCAGTATTCTATATTTAAAGCATGGTAGTTAAATTCTAAGTTGTTGCTGTGTGCCTTAAAGTCATTTCCAGCTTATGACACCCCTGAGGTGAACCTTTCACAAGGCTTTTTGGGCTGTGAGTGTCTGACCTGCCCAAGGTCACACAGTGGGTTTCCATGGCCAAATGGGGAATAGAATCCTGGTCTCCAGGCTTGTAGTCCAGTGCTCTGACCACTACACCATGCTGGATCTCTAAATTCTAGGGCTGAGGTATAGTTGTACTACATCACCTGTACTGCTTGGGATTTTGCACTAAACAGGAACAGATTTTGTACAAACACAAACAAAAGCATTATTCTGTAATTTAAAATGGTGCTGTGATTCTACTTTAATTTATTTAAAAGAAAGATATTGTTTCATTTTGGTTTTCATTATGACAGTGATATGACTCTTGGCCTTTTGTCCATCAATATTAACTCCTACGTACCCTATTTGCTGGCGTATAACACTCACTTTTTTTCCTGAAGAATACTGTTTGAAAATGGGGTGCGTCTCATATGCCAGTGCATCTTATACACTGATAAACAGTATTTGTCAGCTTATAAATGGGCTATGTTTTATACACTGATGTGTATTATACACCAGCAGATACAGTTCATTTAGATACCTGATCTGACTGTTATGCTCTGCAAAGCCACTTGTTCTTCTGTCCTGGAGAAATGAAGTAAACTCATGTAGCTTCCTTCCAACTGCTCAGAGTCACCTACTCTGAACTAGCCTTTTGATAATGATGCGTGTTCGGAAGATGAAAGTTAATCTCTAGTCATCATATTCTTGCCAAATCATATGAATATTCTATAAAACATATAACTTTGTGAAAGAGGGACAATGAAATCAGTGCTCAGGGGGTATTTTTCACTTAAATATTTTGGTTGAACTATCTAGGTGGATCTTTCATTTCCTCCTCTCCCATGATTCTTCATGCCTTCTCCCTATGATTGCTGCTTGTGCTCCAAAGATGGAAACATAGAATAGGATCTTACTCTTCCTTGGTGTTTGGAATGCAGTGTACCAGCTGCTACAAGAACTGGGAAATGCTACTTACGTATTTGTTGGATGGTAGGGGAAAATGTAATGAAATTCTTAAAATATGAGCTGCAGCAGAATTGAGAGGCTGTAATATTTGTCTTACATTAGGGGCAATAGTTATAAGTTCTTGATATACCTTCCAAGTCAGGAAATATCTCTTAATATCATGAAAATATCATGAAAATGATGACACTTTTTACTGCCAATAAAGGTGAGCCATTCTTATTTGAGATGCATCACTTCATAAAACTGGGCAGAAGTGAGTTGGTAAAGAGATTTATAGGACTTTGTATCACAAGAGTGTGCTCAGTTGCAGTTCTATAATGCTTTCCAGAATATGGTCCCTTGATGAAATATATAGCTCCAAGCATAGTTAACAAGTCACATAAAATAGACATTCTTTCTCTGTACACACTGAACTTCAAGTGGATACACTGACCAGAGAGATGCCACAAGAGAATTAATATAGTTCAGTTTGAAATTCCATCTAGATCTCATTATGTTCACCTGTTGAAGTAGCATCTGTGGCAAAAAGTGCCCATTTCCATGGCTGATACAATAATGTTAAGTGGGGTACAGCAGAATGTTAGTACATTAGATAGTAGATGGTGTTGAGGTGATATATTACAGACTTGTTTATATTTTTCTGTCAATGCATAAAGAGTTAGAGAAGTAGGCTAGGAGTCTGAGTTGGAAACCAGGCAGTCTGAAATCCAGAACTTGTGTCTGTCATGAAACTAGGCAAAACTTCACCTTTACAGAGTCACCAGATTTCTCCAGATTCCTCTATCTTGGTGGCATCTTGCAAATTCCCTGCTGAGCCACACTTCTAGTTAATGAAAGGCTATTCCAGACAGGGTGCTACTCTAAACTGCTTTTCGTTTTCTTAAAACCCTCTGCTTCCTTTTAAAAGAAGAAAGCCGTATTTCTGCCTCTTTTTTAGGGATATGGAGAACTTTAATAAAAATTTCTCGTAAAGAGGGGGTGGGGAGGCATGTACATGTGCTTACTTTGCTAAGTGTACAAGCTGATGACATAGCCTTTCACCTCTTTGTTTTTGTTTTTATTTTAAAATGTCCCACTTTTGCTATCAGCAGCATGGAGCTATTCTCATAGGAATTATGGCAGTCCTTTAGGTTGTGTGGCCATATTGGCATTCTAAAAAGGACTTTTAGAACATTAGCTAGATTCCTGTACTACTGGAAACATGTGCAGGGCATTTTAAAATTTAAAAGTGAGGAAGAGATAGAGAGACAGAGAGAAGACCATTTGGCCACTATGTTTATGTAATAAAGCAAGCATAACCTGATTACCTTCTCATTGCCTCCCAATGAGAAACGTTACCAAAATTCTCCTGTTCTCCAGTCTCTCTTGCCAACATCTTCCTCACTTCTCTCCTCTGACTCCCTCACAACACAGCTTGCAGGAGAAAAGAAGAGAGAAATATTGAGCACAGTTTTAGTTGGACAGCATGGGATGAATGGAAATGACATAAGGGTACTAAAGAATTATTGTAACTTACAAAACTATTAGCGTTTTGTCCCCCTCCCACATAAAGAAGTTGCATTAAACAACCTTTAAAGTATGTAAATAATGATATGAATTAGTTATTTTAATGTTTTCCAAGTGCACTTCATTTTGAATGATACCCTCCGATAGCAAACACATGGTAAGACCTAATTGAAACAATGTGCAGCTGAATGCTTAAATGCAGAATATAAATATACAGCTGCAGAGAGGTCATAAGTCAGAGTAGTAAACACATGCCAAATTCCCTCAGGGAGCTCATTAGTGTATAGCTGAACATATACGCAGCAGCTAAACGAATATCACTATTTAGACCTCCAGAATCAAGACAATGACCAATCAATTGTAATTATAAGAAGACGTTCATATTGACCAACGCCTCTGAAAGCAAGTCCTCTCAGTATACCAAAGAAGGGAAAGCAACAGATTTTTTTCAAAAGAAATCTAATCTTTATGTTGTACTTTGAGATTTATAAAGAGTACTAATATAGTAGCATGTTTGGTTGACATGTTAGTACAAGACAAATGAAGCACACTCACAGTTCCCATTGATATCAGTGAGATTTGGCTTGTTTCACTTTGTGTGGATTTCACCCTTCGGGTACATTCCAGAGAAAGTTAAGCTCACTTAAGTTTCAGTAAAATGAGTGGAAGTTTAGCACATTAAGCATTTTCAGAATTACACCCAAGACTTGCATAGCAGGGTGTGCAGTAATTGCTTTGTGCCTGCTAAATGCCTTGATTTCCAGACACAGTGAGATTCCTATGAGTAACCCATATGATTTATTCCATGTGCAAATGTCTTGCATGCTAAATCTGGTGATTTCATGATCATGTAGTTCCTTTCTGTGAGAGGTGCCAGATCCTTAAATTTCTAAAGCTGTAATCCAGCAGATAAGGAGCTTTGTGCCCCCTCCAATGCGTTTTGGACTGCAGCTCCCTTTATGCCTAGTAATCGGCTGTGTTGGTTGGGTGTGGTGGTCTTTTAATCCAAGCGGGCACCAGGTAACCTACCCCTGTTGTAGTCTATAGGGCCAGTGAGATATGTCTAGGATAAAATTATGAACCACTCCCTTACTTGTACTGAATGAGTTTTTCTCCTGTATAAATATGCTTAGGATCAGAATGTAAATTATTATAAACCTCTTCAGAAATTTACCACTCTCTTCTTCAACAGTGCATGCCTAGCAAGTAATATATTAATTCTATCTCCTCTCCCTTTTTTTCAGTCTGAGTTTGTAGGACTTCTGTTGATTTGTGTGTGTATCTCTTGTTCAGAGTCCGGGTCATGGAATGTGTTCAGGGAATAACCTCTCTCCCTCCCTCCCTCCCACACCCCTTTCCCTGCTTGTTTTTCTTGCAGTGCTCAAAGTATATATACATACTTAAATGGTCACCTGGATCTGATTAAGAAATCTTTGCCTGTGGGTTTCCTCACTGTTGATTTACATGTTTGGCCAGATTTCCATGGCAACCGATCTCCCCTTGCAGATCTGACTCTAAAGGGCATGGTAAGAAACAGCGTGTCACTGCAGAAGGGCGAAAATAGAACAATGGGGTAAAATAAGAGCTCAAAATGAGCATTTGTATTTTAAATATAGTCATCAGGTCTTCAGTAGAAATCCCACAGAGTTTGGGTTTCCTTGCCTTTTTTTGATCAAGTTTGAACTGTTTTTTAAAAAAGGAACACACACAAGGCACTTCAATTTGTATTTTATTTTATTATTTTATTTATTTTATTATTTGGACTGAATTGAAAAAAGAGTTTTCACACACCTTATTTTACTTGGGAGTATAGCAGAGCCTTGTATGATCTTATATGATTTTATGCTACAAGAAAATATTCTTTAAGATGTCGTGACATCTTCAAAAAAACACATGTGGCCACTCAGCTTATCTTTTTCTAGACTTCAGACCTTTGGACAATTTTCTTATAGCATAAATCTCATATGTAAGAGGATGCTGTATTAGAACCATATAGCATGAAAACAGATATATCAGATATATATATACCTGACAGATATATCAGCTGATATACAAAGTGGAGTCCACTACATGGGCCAGATGACAGCTGAAGAAATGAGCATGAATTTTGTGTGTGTGTGTGTGTGTGTCAGCAAGATTTATTTCATCTTGTTTTTCCTGCAGGTGGTGGGGCTAACTTTGTCTCAAGGCCTTGATGATCTTGCTCTTATCTATTTAGCCACAATTCAAGCCATTGCAGTAAGTTGGAAATGTTCATTTTACAATGTTTTCCTTAATATTTTTTTTTTTGAAAACTGAGATTTGAAACAATTTTATTTCATTCCATATCATAGATCAATCATAGGCTTCTCTGAAACAGATATGTAATTATGTTTACCAGTTGAGCATATATATATATATATGTTCCAGCAAATGGAGAAAATAGAATTGTTGATGATGTTACTATCCCTCGTGATTTTTTCCCCCCTCCAAATTTCTAGCCATGAAATCCTGCCTGTTTTCTGAGCTTTCTGAAACTGCCTTTACTAAACTCCAAAGTTTATGACAGTTCAAGCTCATTTTTCACAATCTTCACTGTCACAAATTCCAAGATGACATGGTAAATTTCCCAGAGTGATTCTATTACTTCATCACCCTGTCTTTCCCTGTTGGTTAAGATTAAGTCCAGGATAGCTGATGTGCTTGTTGATTCTTTCCACTTTCTCAGGAGCTCTTGTCAGCAAGACGAGTCACAACTTGATTGGATGGTCCACTCTTTGCAGGGTTAGATTTTCAGCAGATGTCAGAATCGTTGAAACCCACTATTACTGTTATGGCTTCCTTTGGTGATAGTTTTAGTTTTTGTTGTCTTCGCAGAAAAGCATCACACATGTCTTCCAGCTGGCCAGGCAGGCTATGGCATACTGCTGCAACAATATCATTATTTTTCTTCCCTCCTCTGTCTTTATCCATTTTCTGCCAGCCTTCTATTCTCAGAGTCAGGGTTTTCCAGACAGATACATACATTCTTTACATACAACCCTACAGGTAGATCTTTAAATTCAGTCATATCTCACCAAATCTCATAGCATTCCTACTAGTCATCATTTCCTATTCTGCATGCATAAATATAGGTATACAGGGGATCAAGGCTTTTGCATTTTCCCAGTTTTCTTGCTGCATTTAACTTCAAATTACTGGGATCTTCTTCCATTGTCTTGATCCTCATTTGTCCCTTGTGTTCTTGCTCAAGTACTAGGGCTCAGTTGTTAGGTCCGGGCTTTTGCTGCCCTCTTCCCACAGCCCAGAAATTAGGTTAAAACTATCTTGATCAGGTCTGCAAAGCTTCTGCCAAAAACATACTTCTCAATCCTCATGAGGTACACCACATAATCTGCAAAGAGGCCTTCATATTGTTATCATAGGCAGCGGTCCAAGAAACCAGGGCTTTCCTCACAACATTATCTGCATAGCCAGCTGTTCACCTCAGTGTCCTTCTTGCTCTACCAGTGATGGAATCTTTGAAAAGAAGGATTGTTGAAAACACTGTTTGTTTCTGCACTTCCTTCACTTTTCTCTTCAGAAGCTTCAGGGAGGTCAGTTCAACATTTCCTCTGGTTTATCAGTTCTTCCCATGTCAATCAGTGGGAGCAGATAGTTTCCATTTGATCTGATGCATCCCTGGAGCCTTGATTAAATGGTTTAGGAAGATAACACCTCCCAAGATGATGTGTCCAGTGTGCACATGCTGCCAGAAATTTTCCATAAGGATTCTTTGACCACTGCCACACATCTGATCCCTATCATGTTATTGGTTCAGTTTCTCCTATGCAAAATAATTCTCCTGGTCTAATGGATCAAGTGCATCCACTTCCCTACCTTTTGCTTTTCTTTTCTTTTCTTTTCTTTTCTTTTCTTTTCTTTTCTTTTCTTTTCTTTTCTTTTCTTTTCTTTTCTTTTCCCTCCTTGGAAGCAACCTGCTGCAGTCATCTGTTTTTTTTTCACATTTCAAAGTAAGTTAAAGTGTACAGAGAGCATGCTTTGGACACTTCCACCTTTTTAAAGAAGACTTAGTAGCCTGCACCTACTGTACATTTACGTCCTGTTGTCCTCAGGCAGGAAGATAAACACAGCACACACACCCTGCAGGTCACTGGAATACTTTAAGTGCTCATGTTGCTAGGCATTCCCAATGACTTTGCCATTTTCCTGGAGTCTCCCTCAATTTTCTGCACTAACCCCCCATCAAAAAATCACTCTCAGGAAATGGAGAATTTTGGTACAGAGCTCATTTGCTCTGATTTGCCCTGTTATGAACTTTAGCCCCAAGCTTTTATATAGAAACAGACTTTTATATAGAAGCCACTTGAGTCAACAATCAAAGTTACACATATACACAGAGTTTTAAAAGCTATTTGAAGAAAGAAAAATTTACCAAACCACTGTAACACAATAGCAGGTTTCTAAGCAAGGAGGGAGGAAAAAGAGAGAAGGAGAAAGAGAAAATGCACACAGACCCAACTACAATTGCAGGCTGAGTGTCAAACTATATGTTAAAGGGAGTGCATATTCTCTGTAATTAAACCTTTTCTTCTTTCACAGTGGGAATTACTTAGAGATGTGTCCCTCAGTAATTTTACTTGCAAATTAAGCCCATGTTTACTTTCCAGATTTAAAAACAACAACAACAAAGCACACTAAAAGCAAAATAGGTAGATGACAAAATTCACATATTATGACACGTAGACATCTTTTACCACTGAAAGTCCCACTTTCACCACTACAGTCCCACTTCTAAAACATGCTTAATATATTCTCTAGTTTACCCTTTAGTAAGATCAAGTAACCTAGTGGTCTTTGAAGTGTTTTTAGAAACATCTTTGGATGCATTGGAACTTGGCTGTTCAACTGCAGCCATTTATTTGTTTATGTACCACCTTTCTCCCAAAGTGAGACCCAAGGCAACCAACAGTACATATTAAAACGAAACACAGAACTATCATTATAAGAAAAACATTTTTAAAAACTGATTAAATAAGCTATTCTATTAAAAACAACACTAATAAAAAGTGGTTTAAAGGAATTTAACAGATCATAATGAGAGGAAAAGTACAGTACCTCCTTGAAAAGTTCTTTCTACAACAATCAATTAAAAAACCAAAAAGCTTGTCGAAATAAAAAGTAAGAGAGAGAACAGAGATTGGGCCAACCATGCCTCCCATGGGAGGGAGTTCCACAGCCTGGAATAATCTGAGAAATCCTTCTTATTACTCAACCTGAACCAGGGAAATATGTTTGTCCTCTCCATCTGTTGCAGAAAAGTACGGTATACAAAAAGGGATGTTTTATTAGGAGGGGAAGATATATTTGAGGAATACCAAGTTGATTAGATATTGTAGGGTTAAGTACATGCTCCATTGGTTTGACCTGCTGCACTTGAATTCCTAACAGGCAGCCTCCTCTGCATCTGGCAGATGGGCTACTGCTCCTCAGGCCAGAATTACAGACAGGAAACTGTGTTTCGTTTATGAGCTTGATACTCTGGAGAAACTAAGTTTCTGGGGTAACTAAGGTGGTCACAACGTCTCATGAAATCAGGGGCAGGCAGTGGGAGGTGAGGAGGAGCAGTGAATGGGAATTGATTGGGCTATGATTTTGCTTTTCTACAATGAGTGCTAATTAAAGCCACAGGGGTGAACCTTCTGAAGTTTCTGACACATTGCTGACAATTATATGTAACAGTTATATGTGATTCCTGTAATATTTTTCAGGATAAAAATATTTAATGATCTTTCTGCCTTTCTTGAAGAGTAATAGTTTAAATGTGGGCAGATTTCAAGGCTGAAGGATGAGTCTTCCTAAAATTTTGAGATGTATTAACTGGAGCTCAGTGCAAACATTATGCAGTTAATATTACAGAATTTTGAAGAGCACCAGATTTGTATGAAGGTCACAGTCTTCTCACAGAACCATCTACTACTGGTTATTTGTCCACACCCACACGCATACGTATACTGACTCTTCTTCAGTATAGGTATGTAATTCTTCACAAAGTCTGTTCTTGAAGGTGGCAGTGAATAATTTCAGCAATTGTATTCCCACAACAAGAAAGCCTTCAAAAACTACATAGTTTTCAAAGACTATTCACAATTTGGAACTTATTATTTGTAAAATTTACATGTGGATGTTTTGCACAGAGAACAGCATTTTTTGTGCAGGAAATAGTATTTTCCATGTGGAAAATAAAAATCTGCTTTCTGCATTATCTGTGCAAATCAGCTGCATGCAAATTTTACACAGAACAAATCCCCAATTAGCAGCTTTTTGTCTGTGCTGAAAACAGCATTTTTTGTGCAGAAATTAGTATTTCTGTGTTGAAATATTTTCCACACAGTTTTCTACATAAATCAGCCATATGCAAATTTTCTGCAGAATAAGTCCTGAACTACAAAAATTCTCATCAGTCCAGGATTTTTCTTGTCAGGATTTCTTGATGCTGAGAACGCAGCCATTTTTCAGCCATTTTCGAATTTTGAATATTTCCATCCCTATTTCAGTGTAATTTGGGACTGGAAGGGAATAATTTTATGACTACTGATATTGAACAACTGAGAGTTAGAAATCCTTCCTTATTTCCCAGAAATCATCCTGAGATCTATCAGGAGATACCAACCTACCTTCTATCTATTCCTTGTGCTAGTGGAGTTCATTGTATGTCACACTCCTGTATCTGAAGTGGTGCCTGGGAGCTATTAGTGGCTATTGTGCTGTAACTTGTTAATCTTCAGTATGGTATGACTGAGTTCTGCTTGACTGACATGTAAATCAACAACCTTGCAAATACATTATATATGCAGTACAAAGAACAAAACTGCAGTTCTTTAGTTTTCCACTGTCCAAATCAGCCTTGTTTTTGTGTCACTCTGGAAGACACCCATTGCTGTTGTTCTGTGATGCAGTAGAGGTAAACACAAAGGTGTACAGGCAATGCAGATTACTTATGTATTCAGCATCATCATGCTTCATAAATTTTAGCAGTGAGGTCAGATTCTGTGAACTCTGCTTGCATGATTTTAACACTTCTTTTCAGAAAAACAGGATTACCCTAACTAAACCTGGAATACATTACTGCTGTGCTATTATTGCTCTTCTTTGGTAGGATAACAGCAATGCACATGGTACTTCAATACCATTCCCTTTTCATTTAAATAAGAAATGCAAGCGCTTTCTTGGAAAATGAGAGCGATTGATATTGTCTGGTGAAAGAGATTATAGAAAACAACTTTTCAGTGCCAAACAAGCACCGTGCCATTATTCTATGCTAATGAGGTAGAAGCTTTCCCAGTTGGATATCCTGGGAAAACCATCTATTATTATCTAAGTGCTTCATTGCAATTGACTGTGTTGTACTTTGAAATTAAGCTTTTCCTAGTCTATCTTTCCTCCATCATATTTTAGAGCTTATTAAGATAGATAATGTAAAGATTTAGAGATTCTTAAGATATGTAATATTAATCTTTTCTTCCTATCTGATTCTTGTCTCTCTTTCCAGTAGCAGTGTAAAATTAACACAACAGAGAATCCAGCTGATGAGAACCTGGCATTTTTGTGAAATTGTTAATTTCCTTATTTTTATTTTTATATTATATTATATTATATTATATTATTATTTTTATATTAAAAGCATGACATTATTGTTTGGAAGATATTATGCATTGCAAAGGGATTAACTACACAGACATTTGGTTATATTGGGACTGGACTTATAGAAAAGTTTGTTTTCAAAGTCCAGTCAGAATTGTAACTGCAACTGTAACTGTAGCTACTAAATGCTAGCTTTTTTCTTTCAGTTCTGTAGGAGATTTGGTGAGATATTGAAATTTACATTTGTCTTATAGTTTGCATTTTCAAAAAAACCCAATGTTGAATTAACTTTAATGTAATTATGAAAAGATCTCATTATAAATTTCAAAGAAAATTTTTGTTTCACATAAACATAAAGGTCAATGTTAGAGTACTCTTTTTATATTACAAAAGGAAAGGGAGAGATTTCTTGGGAAGTGTGGGAATGTCTATAAGTGTATGTTGAACTTTGTGGTCATTGAACCACTGGGACAATTTGGATAGTGCATGAATGTGAAAAAATGTGAAAAAAAATATTCTTAAGCTAGTGTTAAAACTACAACAGTAATATTTGTAATCTCACATCAAGCTTTCAAGAAAGATTTCTTTTTTAAAAAATAGCTTATTCTTTACATAATTGAAATTGTGGCCCCAGGGCTTGGAATACTCATTCTGAGTGTCAATAAGGATGTTATGGATTTTATTAGCTGCTCTTGCAGTTGTTACAGCTTGCCAAAACTACCTATCTTAAACCAAAATACTTTTGAAACTCAACCCAGTCGTAATAAACAACTGAAGCGTAACATGCTTTGCTTTTTTTAAATACCCAGCCTTGATCTGAAGAGACATTTGCTGTAGATTGTAAAACTTTGGCCAGTCTTCAAAAGATGTTCAGCATAAAATCCCAAGGAATTCCTTAGCTGTGGGGTTGGCAGATTTGGCAGGATTTTTTTTTTCTTTTGAGGTTTTACTTCTCTTCAACTTCAAGCTGAAACTCTAAAATCAATTTCAGATTATACATTCAGTCCACAAAGGGTCTGTCTACATGATAAAGGAATTTGGGATAAAAAGTCCCCTAAACCTGTTAAGTGCTTGGTTTGTTTACACAGTCAGAAGGTGAAGGAGAGGTTGAAATGGATTGAAAGACAAAGAGTTGTAGAGCAGGGCTGTAAAGTCTGGTGCATGGAATCCTACAGAGCATCTTCCTCCAGCATGGTGCCCCCCAAATGTGTTGCACACTAACTTTTATCATTCTGGAACAGCATGTGTTCATTTGCCCTCTGTCTGGTCTCCAACAGATGACAGCATGGGGTTTTGTGAAATACTTATTTTTCAGCTGTGTTGACTGTTCTTGAATTTTATGGCCCTTTAAGCATATTTTCTAAGGAGCACAAACCATGTCTTTAGAGCTGGGCCTTTCCAGTTTCATTTCACTAAATGGTGAGGAATTTTCTTTATTAAAGCCAGTGATATATGCACAGAATACTTTTCCACACAGGTATTGCCCAAGCAACCTGCTGTTCCATGTGTGGCAGTAGTTCTGGTTCTGATTCAAAAATTCCCCAAAACAAAATCAGGAGCAACAGGCTGTTTGTCCACTATTGTACTGGTGGAAATTTCCACCATTCTCCTTTTGTCATCCCAGAAAACCCTCTTCCCTAGTGATGGCTGGTGGCTCCTGTGTCGGTGAAATAGTGAATCCATTCCAGATTTTGACTAGATTTGAGGGAACTGTCCAATGTGCTGAATTTATTTAAAAATCAGGTTCGGAACCTTAGAGAGCTCCTACAAACCCTGGATTAAACCTGGAGTTGATTAACTTCTCTAGAATCAGGCACCACTGCTCCCCCCTTTCAAATATTTATTTATTGACCTATCAGGGATGTTGAAACACTACCCCAAATAGATTCCCCCATCTTAGATGGCTCACATCTGGTTTGGACTTTAACCCAAAGCAGATTCACCATGTCACTGACATGGGACCCACCAATTTCATCTGATTCCCTCACATGTAGTATTGCAAGGCATAGGGGCTGAGAAATTCCATGTACTATCTTTCGGAGATAAGAGTATTATATAGATATCCTTCTACAATCTACATTTTTTTTAAAAAAAAAAGTGGGGATTTCATGTAAATAGCATCACTCATGCAACTCTCTGAGTTAGTTTTTTGCTGCATGAGGAAACAGTTTTTCTGTATTTGTCATGAACCTATTCCCAGTCACAGGACTAATCTCTGATAGTGCAGGCAGTATTATTGGAACTGGATCTCATTGTCTTTTCTACATGTCTTTCTGCGTTCCTTCTTAAATAAATATTAACACCCAACAGTCACTGCTCACCAACACTTAGACATTTTCTCCCCGTGGGAGAAAATTTTCTCCCTCAGTTAATGTCTCTCATTTTTTTCTCTTTTTAAAGATGGGAACAAGGCACATTGTGGAAACTATGCAAGCTGCAGGGCATTCTGTCAACACTCTGTTTATGTGTGGTGGACTGAGCAAGAATCCTCTCTTTGTGCAGATGCATGCAGACATCACTGGTAAGTCTGAAGCTACACTACAAAATTTTACTACTGTTAGTGTTCCAAATTCTTGGGCCCAACTAGCTATTTCAGTCAAAGAGATATATCAGAAATCTATATCACAATTTGAATTGATTTCAGTGGGACCTAAGGGCAGACAAATCTTCCCTCTGGATTGTAGACCTTAAGATTGGTGGCCCTGATAGAGGAGATTCTGTTTTAAGTGCTGTCAGAATTAGCCCCAATTTTCCCCCATTTCAAAGAGCTTGACTTTCTGATGGTTACGTTTAACTAAGACTAAAGCCAAAATAAAATCCAAACAATGTAAATAAACAATAAGGGAACATATCTATCAGATATATGTAATCCCAGACAGAAGCAATTGCAGAAGCTTTTCATACCTGTTGTGGGAATGCCCATGGAATAACCAGTACAGATATAAAGCTGATCATCTGCTACCTGTAGTTAAGGAGGTTGGGAGCTTGCCATGGATTTGCACACTTCTTTGTTTTTCCTCTTTTCCATTGCCCAAAGGAACCAACCCCATCATTTCTTGGTTACTCTTAACTGCAGCCTGGTGTTTCGTACGTAAAGGTAATCTTATAAAAGATGGGAATAGGTAATCATTATGATTAATGTGAACCATGGCTAGGTCTAATCAGGTTTTTCAGGTAGGCTACCACCTCAGGTTAAAAGCTAGTCATAGTTCTGGTGCAACATTACCTACAATTAATACTAATTAGAAAAGGGAATAGCATTTCTCCTAGGTGAGGGAAGGAAAGAAACACAAGGAATCATGTTGTTATTATATGCCTCCAAGTCAATTTGGGCTTATAGCAAACCTCTCGTAGTGTTTTCCTGGCAAGATTTGTTCAGAGTGGGTTTGCCGTTGTCTTCCTGTGAGGCTGAGAGAGTGTGATTTGCCCAGAGTCACCCTGATTTCTTAGACTCCTAGTCGATCACTCAAACTACTATACAATGCTGGCTCTATATAGAATACAGAAGTCCATAGTATACTACCCATTACTGTTGTGATGATTTTTAGAAATCAAATTATTTGTCCTGTTAATAATTTTATAGACATTCAGTATTATAATTTTGGTAAAAACACAGAATTGTATCTGCTAGTGCATCATTCAAAATGTATGCCAATTCTATATTTCTGCAGGTCTTTCTCCAGATTGAAAAGTCTTTGATTTAGTTTATTCTGAGAAAAGAAGGGGAACAGTAGATTAAGCTCAGAGAAAATATTTGTAATTCATATAAAAATATTTAGTACAACTATTCCCAAAATCCTCCAGAACATCCTCTACTGAAATGAATAAGTACTGCCCACGGACCGGATATGTGCAAAAGCTCATCCTATTGAGTTATTTCATATATTCATTGAAAATGTATCAGTAGTTTAAGTCAATTCAGATAATCAGTTTGAGTAAGCCAACAGTAGGCATATAATGTGTATATTTGTGTGTGCTGTTTATACAAAATAGATAAAGAGATGGCTTTAGGACACTCTCCACTGGTATGCAAGCCCTACTGTTTCTCATTTGCACATCTGATGAGCAGAATGATGATTAATCAAACACAAATTTATCCTTCTTCGGGCAGTGCATTTTCTGGAGCCAGTCCAGCAATAATATTTACAACAAATTCTATGTTTGAAAGACCAAGTCTGAAATTTACCTGAATTCATTCTTTGTACAGAGGTATTTTGGACACTCATTAGGTTGTTATAGATAACATGTACTTAAACTGTGGAAACCAGCTTTGTTTAGTTCTGAAGGTCTTAAGAAGAAAATCAGAACAATGAACTGTATATACACACACACACATACAATCTATCTATCTATCTATGAAGAGGAAATGTGGTTTAGATCAAGTCTAAAGCTTGGATTCTGAGTACTTAGCATGCAGATTTGCATCACTTGAACATCAAACCTGACTTCCAACCTTGATGCAGGAAGAAGATGAAAATCAGCATTATGTAATTACATTTCATGAAAGCAGAAAAACTGAACCAAATGACACACAAGGTCTTGACCTAGGGTGGGTATATGCAACAAGCTATTGCCGCAGTCATGCTTTCTATTTGTCAAACAAGATTTTATCAATTCCACAACTTTCCTTATCTAATTCACATAGCCTTGGGATTCAGAGCTGCTTTCTGATGTCTAAAATTAAAGATGTATTAATAGATAATTCTGATTAAATTTTAAACTGGGGTTCTTTGACTGTATCTAATAGTGAAGTACAATGCTGGACAAAGAGGCCTTTCTGTGGTCTTGGAATTTTTCCTGTTTGTAGGAACTGTGACTGACAGAGGATGTCAGAGTTCATCTGACTAAAATCCTCATGGTTCTCTTGCCCTCATTAAAATCTATCTGATAAAATAGCTAACATTCCTGTATCAATCCCCTATTCTTCCAGGGAAAAGACAGGGAAATTCTGAATATGTTTCTATTAAATGCAAGTCCCCATTAGCCAATTATGCAGGCTACCAACAGATAATTTCATAGACCACTTAAAAGCTGCAGAATCAGATTGTTCAGATGGTTGGATGAATGCTTTCATTGTGAAGTCACTTGCAGAGCAGAACATAAGCAGCCAAGTTTTGAAAGTACATTTAAAATGTGCCAGTGATTTAGCCACCTGATAAGTTTAAACTGTAATTTTTTTGTATGTCAAAATATTTTTATGATGGAGATTCTACAGATTTTATCCATGCACCTCCCATACCAATTTAGTAACCAGTAACTCTCAGCTACATGAATGAGAGGCTGTGGTGGACTCAGTAGGCAGGAGAATACTTACTTGCATGTAGTTCATCATCTAAAAAATGTATGAGGCATTAATTTGTCCTTCTCTCTTCCATGTTGCTCCAGCCATGTAGTTCTCTCCTGAAATAGCTTTTAAATAGTTCATCAGCATTCCAGGACTCTGTAATGTTTTTAAGAGCTCAGAAAAGTTGCTTTTTGCACTACAGCTCCCAGAATCCTACAGCCAGCACAGTCAATAAGCTGGCTGTGGGATTCTGGGAACTATAATCCAAAAAGTGATGTTTCTAAGCTCTGATTTTTTGTCTCTCAGAAATCTCCATATAAAACAAGACAATCACATACAGAATAGAAGCAGAGGGAACTCCTTATCCTGTCACAAAAGGAATCCTGTTCTGGGTGCCAGTCAACCATCCAATTGCACTGTCCAATGAGCTGTCCTGTAGGATGTTAAGAGCTTGAACTATTCGGGTCACTCCTTTCCCCTTTGATTGCCAGTTTTTCTTTCCTAACTGACACATTCTGTAAACCCTGAGAATGCTCAGTCTTTCTTGGACTGTGTTTTGGTAGCTTTGCTCACTTTAGGAGTGTGTTTTCTTTAGAATTTTATTGTTGCTGCAGTTGTTACTTCTACAAACCTCAGTGTAGTCTTGATCATGTTTATGGCTTCCTCTTCATCAGTGAACTTTTTTTAGTTCTAGTCCATTCAGCATTCACCAGCTTCACTACTACAGGGAAGAACAGAACTGAAAATTGGGCAGAGTTTTATATTTAGAGCAGTTGGAAGCAGTGTAATCAGTACAGCAAAAGATTTTCATCAGAAATTATTTCCAAGTGGGAAATGGCTAAAGGTCAAACTGGACATGAAGAAGAATACATATTCCCTGCGTTTAGTCCATTTTTTTTTCTACCGTGGAATTTCCTCAGAAGTGCGCCTCACCAATCAGACTTACAAATTAAGCCTATGTTTACCTTACAGTGACCAATTAAATGTGCGCACACAGAGAGAGCAATAAACTAGGACAACCCCTTCTTCTTCTTTTTTTGATTATTTTTTTATTAAGAAAAATACATCAATATTAAAAATAAAGTCAGTGAAGTTATACATAACATTGGTTTGTAATAAAATTCGCAAATGTCTTGTATTGTTTTTAACAATCAACGAGGGAAAAGAAAAAAAAGGAAAGAAAAGTAATTATCTAAAGTAATCATGTTGAAAAGAAGCAATAAATAATGAAAGAAAGAAACAGCAAAAGAAAAAAAAGCATACCAATAGCCATTAACACCACCAAATATTTTATAAATATAACTTAACTTCCTTTTGTTTGAACCTAACCTCATCTTGAAAAATTCAGAAAAACAAAACATGTAACCTAAACTTTCTTTTGGTGTGTTCTTTATCTCTATTCCCTCTATGCAAAGCATACACACTTGTGCAACTTTATTCTTATCCTCCTAGCAGAATTGCTAGTTTGTAAAATACCAATATGTCACAACAAGATGTTTTCCACACCATGATTTAGAACGATTCCTCTCTTTTTGGTTTTCCGGATATATGTTTAAGTATATTTAATTTATTCAATCATTACATTACCCCATTTTTGATGGAGGAATTTCATTACTGAATCCCATTCTTTCAATATCTTGTCCAATTTCCCATTAATTTTTAAGGTAAGCAGATCGTTTTCTTACATCTCCAGTACTTTAAACATACATTGTTTTAATGTGGGAATTTCTGTTAGTTACCATGATTTTGCCAGTACTAATCTAGCGATGGTAATTAGATATAATAAAATTCTCCAGTATTTTATTTTTTTGTTTTGTGTTTATTTCACATTCTTTTCTTTGTGAACACTATATGATACTACTTTCTTAAATACTATATTTGATACACACAGAGAAGAAGTTGTGAGAATGCTTTTGGCGGAAGTAGAAAAGATGATACTGTTAACTGATCCTACAGGAGTTTTCTCAAGACCTCCTGATTTTGCTGAGGAGGCCACTACCATCACAGCCCCTAAAACTGTCAGCCATTTTCATATGTATGAAGTGAGCCTTTCTGGGAGACAAGTAGATACTGATGAGCAGCAGAATGCTGCCTCTTTTTTGAGGGTCATGATTCCAGAGTACCTCTTCCTCTTCCAGCTTCTCTTCCAGTCAGCTTGGTGTCAGCTTTGCCATCCCCAAAGCCATTTTCAAGTTCTGTAGTTCCCTCTTTCTGCTTACTGTGAAGTTTGAGTCCTGTGTCCACATGGCTGGCCCAAGGCAAGGTACCCCCCCCAACATTCCTGTATATAACTTGCTTAGACAGGCTGTTAACTGACAAGGATGTAAAGAATAGTTACAGATTTTCTCATCCTCAGTCAGAAAATGTTTCCTGAAGTGTGATAACAGTTTTTGTGCATTTCTTTGATTTGTGTGTGTGTGTGTGTGCAAACACTGCATTTTGGGACCTGTTTTGGCCAAACAATTCATTTGCACAAAAATTATTGTCTCTTACATGAAATGCAACAATTTTTCGCATAAATGCTATATTATGTCAAAATATTAATATTGGCCAGAAGTCATGTTTTTGCAGAAAAAAGGAACATAGTGCTTTTTTAAAAGAAAAAAAAAAGAAATCCCCCCCAAAAAATCCTAAAATGCAAAAGAAAAAAAATCATCCAAAAATGCATTAAAGGGTTTGTAATTTCAGGCAGAGAACTATTGAAATGTTTCATTCTCATGTGGAAGAATGAAGTAAGGAATGATTCAGATCCTTTGTAAGGCACGTGTGCAACATGGCACGTGTACCCACCTACCACCCAGCAGCTGCCTTCTTCCACTTAACTTTAAGGCCAGTCTTGTATTTTCCTGTTTATCTCAAAGATCTCTGCTTTGTTGTTGCAAATGGAATAACTATACTAAGTGATGTAACTGCTGGACTATTTCTCCCACTTCATCTTTTCTTCACGTAATTCTCCAGAACCTAGATGCAACACATCTCTGTTTCAAAACTAATAATTACATTTAATTAATTAATTAATTAATTAATTCTGTCTACAACCACAGAAAATGCCCTCCTATAACATCCAGACTTCATGCATATAAGTATTAACATATCACAGAAGAATTAGATAGATAGATAGATAGATAGATAGATAGATGTCCTCCAGTGGTTTTTGCTTTTAATTTCTGTATGTGTGTTTCACTGCTATTTCTACTTTGAGCGTTCTGATAGATGTGTTATCTCTGTCTAGGCATGCCTGTTGTCCTGGCCCAAGAGGTGGAATCTGTTGTGGTGGGTGCTGCTATTCTCGGAGCTTGTGCTTCTAAAGATTTTGCTTCTCTGCAGGTATGTAATCATGGAAGGCCAAAATGTTTGGGCTAAAAGTGTATATGTTTCTATTTCACTCTACACATCATAATTTGAAGAGAAGGCAGAAAATTGCAGGTCCCATTCACCACAGAAACCAGTGCTTTCAAACTATTTATTGGGTTAAGGTACTTTAGTTAAATAAGGAGATAGATCACAGGCAAAGGGGTAATGGGTCTATTAGTTTAAATTTGTCATAATATTGGGACCAATGTTTATCCTTAAGGCAACAACTGGATTTATTTTTCAAAAGAACATGTAAGCCTTATTAAGGAAATATGAATAAATTTTTAAAAGTATTTTTGGCTGTGTCTATATTTGTATGCCAGCCATTTTAATTTATGAAACATTTCCATGTGTCTCATGGGTTTACTTGCACAGTATTGGACTGTTTGGTTGCAAGAAGAGAAAACAATGAAATTTGCAATAGTAACAAACCAGGTACTCTGATGCAAAAACAGTAGTTTTATGCCATTTGTTAGCTTCACATTTTTCCCAGTGAAACAGTCAGGATTCTGCTTCTCTTTGTGAACTATAATCAGGAATAACCATCCTATTTCCTTCATTGGACATTCATTGTTTAAAGAGAATTCTGTTTCCTGAAGATGTAGAATAGTGGCCATCTTAAATCATATTCATTATTTCTTCTTACAAACAAAATGTCTTCTAAATTTATCTGCAGTAATATAACAATTCATCTTCATATAATACATGTTTACCTCAGAAGGATACTTGATCAGTTTGCTCTGGGTAATGGGCTTTCTGACCAGAAAACATTTTGCTTTGAACAGCACCTCATATAAGGAAAGAGGATCCCCATAGTGATTTGCTTTTGCTTTGATGAATAACTTTTCCATCTAAGTAGACACTGATTCTGCTTCTCTTTGGCTATAATCCTGTGCCCATTAACTAAAGTAAGTCCCATTGAACTCAGAGGTACTTAGTTCTGAGTACACATGTATTGATTTGCACTCTTTCTTTTGCTGTGGCACTATCCAAACTCTTTCAACCTTTGCTATAATTTGCTCTTGAAACTTCTCATCTGCATTTTTGGCACTATACTGTTATACACTGGATACACTGAAATCTCATGGAAGGATCTACATTGTTTTATTTTAAAACACAGTCATTATTTCTTTACTGCTGTGAGATTCTCAGAGAGAACAGCAGAGTAATAGATAATTGTATTTATTCATTTAATTTCTTTCTATTATGTCAGTTCTGCACAACCCCATAGCCAAAGCCCACTGGGTGACTCACAAAATAAAGCTCAGAAGCATAAAATGTAATCACAGGCATATGTTGTGGCCCTGTCTCCCAAGTTTCCATCAGTTATAAGCGTTAAACTTCTATGGCTTATAAAATATAATAAATGTCGTACCAATATTTTAAAATGTGGGATCTGTAATCTACCTCTTGAGGTTTACAACTGTGCCAGATTTCAGGTCAAGCTGATAGAAATTACCACAAATACATCACATTAGAAAGTAATGAAAATTGATGAATCATTATTCCAGTTTTTACTCAGGTATGTCATATTTCTGTCAAATGCTGGTGAAAACTGCTAATGTACTTTGTCCATGTTTCTCAAGGAAGGCATGCCTTACTGGTTTGATTTGGTGCAGTTCTGAGTAGCAGTTGAAACTTTTCCTGTTCCGTTAAAACCTATGGCAGCAACTAATAACAATGTTATGTCATACATGGTTCAGTTTTATTTTGAAGCTCAGATGTAACCAGTATTCCATTATTCTTAGAAGTGTTCTATGTTGCCGAAGGGATCCAGTAGATTCTCTGTGTAATGCCTATTCACTTGCTTATGGAATATGAATACCCATAATCAAACTAGATATTATTACCTAGATTGGTAAACTAGATGGATTGGGAAACTAGATTTAATCTTCTCTAATCCCAGACTGGATTAGATTGCCAGTCTGGATCATGCTTCCAATGTTCATTGCCAGAAAGGATCTGGATATAATATAAATAGTAAATGTGACCATTTGTCACACATCTTTACTGATTACAGAACACACTTGTTAATGTATTAGCCTTGAAGCTTGGGAACTTGCTTTTATAAAGTAATTTCTTGCCATTGTAGGTGCAGTTTTAGTTATTTACTAGCGTATTTACCTGGTGTTGCCTGGGATTTTATTTTCCTCTTAAGAACTCAACAAACTGTCTTCTCCAATATCTGTACCTTTTCTCCATATTTCCCAATGCAATCTCTATTCAGAGTTATTTACATACACAGTTTGGGGTCCTGAGGGAGTACGCTGTATTCCTCCTTGCTGCTAGAGCTCATCTCCATAGCAGCTGGCCTATTCCAGTACCTGTAACTTTCCCCCATATTCCCTAATCCAATCTGTATTCAGAGTTGTTTACATAACAGAGGTTTGGTTTCTGAGGGAATACAGTGCCCTTTTTCTTGCTGCTGGGGCTCGTCTCCATAGCAACCAGCCTATTCCAGTACCTGTAAGTTTTCCCCATAGTCCCCAATCCAATCTGTGTTCTCTGGCAAAATTAATGTACTGGCTTTTGATTTTTTTTGCTTTCTGTTGAATTTGTTCAATGGCTTTACATTTTTCTGGGAGGATTTTTTGTTTTGAATTTCAACTTTAAGATTCCTCACATATGGAACCCATACAGTCTACTGTGTGAGGTGGGAAAACCTTGTAACTATGTTGTGTATGTCACTTTAATTTTTCTCACATATGCCTCCCAATAGACTGTTCATGGCCTGAAAAGGATTATTCTCCTTGGGCTTTTTTTTAACAGGTTGCTAGATGAACTGTATAAATTTCAATGTGATTTTAGAGTGGAATTACATGTTCCAGGCCCATATGTTACTTCAGATCTCACTGAGAATTTCTCATTTGCTCCCTGGAATAGGAGTATGACGTGTTGTTACCCTGTGTTTTGGGGGGGTCCCAGGAGGGGCGCCCCGATTGCCAGTTAAAATATAAGATGGGGAAAATTAGCTGGAGCACTCTCTTGGCTAACGAGAGGCAGGGTAACTTTGCAAGGATCTTTAAACCCAATGTCTACGGCTTCAGGTCAGGGAACAGGCACACAGGTTTTAAAAGTAACCAAAAATATCAGTTTTATTGAAACACAACAGAAAATAAATAACACACACACACACTAACTGGGAAACGGAATTGGGGAGCTTAAGGGTAGGCAATACGACACCTGGTCTCATTGTCCTTGGAGAAAGAGAGATGGGGTTCTGAAGAAGAAAGCTCAGCGTGGCTGGCTGAGGGGAGTTCCTTTAGACAACCAGCAGCAGGGCTGGATGGCAGTCCAAAGTAGTCCAAGGAGTCCGAAGACCGTTTGAAAGTGAAGCCAGGTGAGAACAAAAGGAGTTTTGGCGCTGGACAAAGGTTTTAGAAAGGTCAAATTTAACATGATGAGCTTAACACTTGATGACAATAGTATAGCCAATATGTAAATGTCTTGTTTACCGGGCGAGCTCTGCTGAGAGCCGTACAGCTATTGTGAAGTTTGCACGTGGAAGTTCCCTGAAGCTGGGAGCAAAGCTTAGGTTGCTGGCCTCAAAAGAGTCTGGAATGTGAAAGCAATTAGCGACCGCACTCATGTCCGTGCTTGTCCGGAGAACCTCACAAACACTTGGAGTAAGGTGTCTGAAAGCAGGTCCAGCTAGGGCCGAATTAGATGATATCAAAGTGATATCTGGGGGTCCCCACCCAGGATGCCATGCCAGAGATTACAGTGTCCAGTACATGAGTGACAGGGAGTAAAAAGATGGTTAGCCTTTCCTTTTCCCTGTCCTTTCTGTTTCCAGTTTTTCTTCCAACTGGTGAGTGAGCTTCTCACAGTTAATGTCTATGGCACATGTTTGTTTTGTTGTTTTTGTATGACTTCAAGTCATTTCCAACTTAATGGTGACCCTAAGGTCATGGGGTTTTATGAGGCTGAGAGTGTATGAACCCAGTGGGTTTTCATGGCCAAGTAGGGAATTGAACCCTGTTCTCCAGGGTTGTAGCCGAATGCTCAAACCACTACACCATGCTGGCTCTCTACATGTTTGTGACAGACATACAAATCTTTAACCCCTGCTGGTGTGGGGGAGGATTGTTAGATGGAAGAGGGAAATGTTGACTGTGATTAAAGGTTAAGTATCATTTTTCTGCCTGCTGATTTGTCAGTGGAAACATTTACCTTCTAGCCATTGCAAGGTGCACAGTGATAGGATTTTGAAGGTGCAAAATGAGGATGAGCCGTACAGCTCCACCCTCAATCTGGGTACAAGAAAACAACTTCCTGGATTTAGCAAAGCAGTTTAGCCTTATGATTCAAATTTGCAGTTGCATTAGTGAGAATAAACATTGTGATGTGAGGGAGAATGAGACTCTCTTAATTGGCAATTACCCAGTTTTATTCTTCATCATAACTAATATTTTTGACAGTTATATATGCTTGGGTTCAGGATTATTATTGTTTTAGATTTTTTTTTTAAAAAAATTCCACAGTTTATTTTTCTGTTGCACATTAAACCAGTACAACTGTGTTTATGATATCTAATAACCAGCTTTCCCCCCCCCCAGTTTTGGTTCTTGCAATGGACTTAGTTTGCTAAGGGGGCAAAGAACGGTATCTGTGAGAAAGAATGTGAGGGGGGAGAAACTGATAATAATTTACTGGAGCTAGAAAAAAATTTTGAGATACAAAATGAGGTGAAAAGAACATAGAGTTATAATAATTTTATTTTTCTTGGTAGCATTCCTCCCAAAGCTTGGTAGAGATATAGTCCTGTAATGACAAGCCTTTCTCTCTCTGTAAGCTTTTATAGTTAATTTTAATAATAGCTTTCCTCAGTGACAATGGCAATTTGGGTGGGATGCACAGAGGCTCGGGTGCTCAAGTGAAAAGCGGAGATGGCATTTTGTTCAGACAGAATGACACACCCTATAGATAGCAGATAGTGCTCACAAGTGAGTGGGGGAAGAGCTCTTATCCAGTTAGAGGTTTTCTGTAGAGCATTTTTTAGCTTCACAAGGGAAAGTGTTATTCACTGAAATGTCTCTACTACTGGGAACGTCCTGTAGGTGAAAGCTACTTTGTATCTGGCTTGTACAAGACTGACTCACAAACTTGTTCATATGTAATCCTTTTATTTGTTGTTGTTGTTTTAACCTTGAACATGCTCTCTGATCAAGTTGGTAGCTGGCAGATTGTTAAAGACCCTGGATGCATATTGTGAAATGCACATTTGTTTCAATGACAAGATTATCTGCAGAAGAGGTGGAATTCATGTGGCCCATAGGACATGTGGCCCTTGGGGTCCCATGTGGCTCTTGAACTCCTCTCCTCGAGACTTCTTCCTAATCCCCAGGATACTTCCAATGTTGGCTTATTTATAGTAAAAAGAAACAAGAAAGCTTGTTTGGGATGTGTGTAGATTTCCCTCTAAATGCTGTTTTAGCCACCCACACATACACCCCTGAACATCCATCAAAAAAGTGACCATATGTGATTCAAGAAAAGATGCTCTGAGTCTCTGTGCATTTCCCCCACTGATATACACTGATTGTTGGGAGAGTGTTGTCTTGCGTATGGACAGACACACAAAGCATTTTCACCTCATAAAATGACCTTCATATCCATTTCCTTACCAAATAAGTCATCTCATGTCCCATTCCTGCCAGTCATGAGGCTCAGATTCCTCATGTGTACTGAGACTGGGGATTTCCCATGGTCATTGGGAGTTGTAGTCCAAGAAGTTATGCTTTCTGGAATATCATGTGTTCTCAGTCTACCAGCATGCATCAGTTAGTGTTTGTTCTTCTAAAGCAAGACAAAGAGAATGGAGGTTTTGTGCTGCCAGATGTGTGCTTCACCTTCTAGTCCTGCAAGGGTATTTATGGTGACAAGTACAAGTATACACCCAAGCTTGTTCCTCCATTAATAATCTTAGGAAGTGTCAGGTTCTCTTTTCTGTGGACATCCTGAACAGTATGACAATTTTACGTTACTGGCTGAGGTTCACTGTTTTACTCTGGTCCCTAAACAGAGTCCAGCTGGACTCTGTTTATATCTTCTTCAGTTCTAATTGTGGGCCAGTTCTGCCATGAAGGAAGTAGGATGTAACACCTCAGAATGTGGGGCTATCAGTGCCAGAAACTTCTGCAGATATCTTCGTGCATTTTGAGAATGTGTGCTAGTCAATGGTGTGCTGAGGGGCTTTCTCATCTGTAAAAATGCCAGCCGTCTACATGATGCTTTGCAAAAGGTCTTTACAAATATAATTGAAGTATGTCTTAATTTATGAGTAAATTTTTGAAGTTGTTCCTCAGTACTAGATATTCAGAAAAGCAGTTTTCACCCTTACAATACCTTATAATACTAATGCTTGCCAAGTTCCTTGGAGGAACTTGGTTGTCTGACCAGAGTGAGGGCTGAACTTGAGCACTGGTTTTTTTTAGCACCACACACCTCATAACTGTTTCTCATGTCTATCACACTACGTTTGAGGGCCTGCCTTGGGTGAGATACAAAGCATACTGGAATATAAAATAGTGCCTTAGTGGGCCTGCCAGGTCCCCATCCTCAAGTTGCATGAAGACTTGTTATTATTGTTGTAATCTATACATTGCTTTCCCTGTAATCTTCTAGCATGTTAATTCTGATCCACGATATATTAACATACATATTATCCAAGTGTTTGTGACATCTCAACTGTGCCAGGTTACAAAGGGAGGCACTGATTAGCCATTTGGGAATCTGATAGGTTCAGACTGGAAGGGTAGCATAATCAGGACATGCCGATCCATATTTGTTAATACTTTTTCCAGAGTGATACACTGCCTCTAGCTACTTCTGTTTATCCTTTCTTTTGTCTGGCTGCACACCTTTAAAGAAGGGGAAAATATAGATGTTTAATGTTAATAACCAACTAGACCACATTACAAGAATAACTAAATTGACTTGTCTCTGTTGAATTAGTCCATGTCTCATCTCATTAAAAATCTAACAAACCTTCTCATATAAACTAGGCTAAATTACTAATTAGTTGCTGTAATCATCTTATGTAAACATAATATTGAAAAAAAAAGCTAATGAATCACTTTGTTGGCTCGCTGTTCTTACATCTTTTGCTAAAAGTCTCCTATAGTGTCAAGATGTCTCTTACTTTTTACTCCTTTAATCATGGGGCTGTTGTTGGGCAAAGAAGGGAGAGATGAGATTCTGAAAGGTTATGCTGGCAGGCAAAACTAGGTTAAGATGCTGTAATTGTCTTGTTTCATTCTTTGCCAAAGGAACTGGGCTAGTTCACACTTGTATTGTCAGTCTATAAAACAGAATTAACTAGGAACATCTTGGATAAAATAAGTGACTTCCATTTTCTTTAATTTCAGAGAGATATGTTCCCATAAAAAATAGTTTGTTCAGTACTCTTCCTTTGGAAGGAGAAGTAATTTTGTCATCTAAAGGTAATGGAAAAGGGGAATGTACCATTTCACAGACAACAAAACAGATTGTCTGATATGTTTGCAGAATCTACTTTCATAACACTAAAACTCAGGAATCCCGATGCTAAAATAGCATGGCAATAATTTTATAATGGTTCTACATAACAAACAGATT